>VDFB02058242.1:155179792-155779792 GCA_007258455.2 Sequoia sempervirens | reverse complement strand
ACTAACCACTCATACAAGGCCCTCTTTGGTCTTGAAGGTAGTCTTCCATTCATCTCTCTCGAATTCTGATCTGGTGATATCCACTCTTCAGATCAATCTTTGTGAAGTACTGAGCTCCACTCAAATAGTCATCAGGTCATCCATCCTTGGTAGGGAAATTGTGTACTTGATTATTATCTTGTTTATGGCTCCGGGAATCTGTACACATCCTCCACTCCCCATCCTTCTTTGGTGCTAGTACTACAGGTACTGCACATGGACTCAAACTCTCCCATATCAAACCCTTTCTCAACAACTTGAACTTGTTTGTTCAACTCCTCATTTTCTGCTGGAGTCATTCTATGAGCTGCCTTATTTGGCAAACTGGCTCCAGAATCAAGTCAATCTGATGACTATCTTCCTTATCGTAGTAAAACCCTCGTGCACATATCTAAACAATATCTTAGAAACTCATCCAACATCCTTTAAAACTTCTTCGAACCTTCTACTATCCTCCTTACTTCACTCTAGAATCAATGCATAACACACACTCATGCTTCATACCTTCTAAAATTTTTCTTCCATCTACATAACAAATTCTAGCACTACTACATACCTTTTCTTCAGTCTCCTTCAGGGGTTTCAACTTGTGACGAACCCCATCCTTTGTCAAGGAATAAGTGTTTGCATGGCTATCATGTATAGCTCACCTATCAAACTGCCACGGCCTCCCCAACAACATGTGACATGCATCCATGGGGATGATATCATAGAGTACCTCATCATGGTAGCTCCCAATCTTGAACTTTACTAGGTACTGCTCATTGACCAAAACTTTGTGGTATTTCTGCAACTAGGCAATATGATACAAATGCGGGTGCCTTTCCCTCTTCAGCTTCAACTTTGTGACCATCTCCTCTAACACCAGATTATTGGTGCTTCCACCATCAATAATGACATCACAACATTTTCCTTCACATTGCACCTGTGTGAAATAGATTCTTCCTTTGTTCCCCGTTCCTTCTCGGCCACTGTGGTTTCTAATCACTAGGGGCTTCTCCCCTTCAACATCATCGTAATGTTCGATGGGCCTCCTTATCTGCGATGCTAAATCCCTTCCATAACCTTCTCGCTCTTTTGTTTTCCTTCCTTGCGATGGATGACTATAGTTCGATGTCTCTTCTTTCACATTCATAGGCTGATGCCGTTCTTCACAGACTGGAAGCACGTTCCTTTGAAACCACCTCTTCCAGATCCTTGTCCATATCTCCCTCATCCTCTACCTCTTTGATCACCACTATTTTGATCATGAGGGCGGTAGAAGTTGTCATTTCTTTGGCTTCAGCTGGTACCCACATCTTCACTTTTCTTTTCATCATCATTTCAACTTCCTAAAGGTCTTCCATTGCCCCTTCTGCTTTGATCTCATCCTTTTTGCTTGCCATCAAATCTTTTTTTCAACTTCTCTTCCACCTTCAGAGCAAGCTAATACACATCCTCAATGGTGGTCATTCTGACTAGGTTTAACTCCTCCTGAATGCTCGGTCGTAACCCATTAAGATATCAGGCTACCTTCTCCTTACTGGCCTCTGTGTGACCTGTTCTGATGATTATCTTGTGAAAATCTTCAACATATTCTTTCATAGATCTGCTTCTTTGCTTCAACCCTTGTAATTTCTTCAATAGATCTAACTCGTAGTCCACTGGTATGAACTGCTTCTTCAGTTTCTCTACCATGCGATCCCATCTAGTGATATTTCCTTTTCCTTTTCAATTTCTTTCCAACTAGACCTCTTTCCACCAAACACTGGCATGGCCCTTCAGCTTCATTTTTGCAAACTTAACTCGATATGGGTCCTCTATTTTCTCATACTCAAAATATTCTTCTAACTCGTTGATCCAGTCGATCAACTCTTTCGGGTTCAAACTTTCAGAATAACTGGGGACTTCTGCTCTGGGTCTTTTCCCAATATTCAAAATGGCCCTTATTAGCCACATTTGGTCTTGATCAATTGCTTCTTCTTCCTCTTCTACATTTGAACCTTCTTCCTCTCCTTCATCCTCACTTTCCTCCCTTGGGTTTAACCCTCTTCTCAACTGCTCTTGTAATGCATCAATCTATCTCTGGAGGGCTGCCAGTGCATCTCTTCCACCAGCATTTCGACCACCTCGACCACCTCTAGCACCACCATGCCTACTAGGCATCACTCTTGGAGGCATCTTTCTTTACTTCGACCCACAACCATGGTACTGGTGTGAACTGCCTCACAATCGGCAATCTGTCCACATGCTCAAGAAAACCTTGCTTTGATACCACTTGATGAGGGCATGGCCCGAAACACAAAAAATAACCCACAAACAAGAGAATAATTTTATTATTTAGAAAATGGAGCTTCTTACATGTAGAGGATCTCAATCCCCAAGTTTTATAACACATGCAAGTTACAAAAAGCTACAGAATAACCCTTTCACAATATGCGAGCTTGTCCCACAAAAAGCTACCCAAAAATTAGAAACCCACCCATAAATGAGCTCCTCTTTAGTTTGGAGCCAAAACAACATTCAAATTTTAGTTTAGGTGGTTTGGCACCGAAAAATTACAACTTGAAGTTCGAATTTCAAAAGAACATTTGCAATTGTATCTTCTAGAAAGTGCGCCAACTTCCTAGGGCCATAACTTTTGATTCGGGACTCTGATTCGTGAACCGTTTGAACCATTGGAAAGCTCTCAAAGTCAATAATGCACTTGAAATTTGCTATGCTGATTTCGACAAGTTTCAGGGCCGTTCGGGGAACTCTAAGTGGCTCAAATCTAACTTGGAAGATTTTCAGGTGCAAATCTAGGAAACTAAAACTGCAATATCTTTCAACCCAAGAATAGAAAATAAAAACCATCAATTGGGAATTTCATTATGATGAAAAGGGTATCCAAAAATATAAAAACATCTAAAAACCAAGAAACTTGAAATTTAACTATTTTTTGGGTGATGCAAGATTGCCCTTACACCACTAGATGCTCCTGCATCAACATTTTGCTACTTCTTGTCATTCTAACTAGATGTGAAATTATGCAGGACCATTATTAGGAAAAGCACAAACAAATACATACATATTCAGTGATCTTTAACTAGTTATATACTTGCATTCATCTTTTATGTAGCTTTTATGTTGATTGTTATCCTGAAGTTCCTAGGTAGCTCTTCATGCCCTATATATGGTTCCACATTTGACATACATGTTTAGTAGGACACACAAATCTATAAGATATAGCTGTCCTAAAACATAGTGAGCAAAATCCCCCTTTCATTATGCTTTCATACATGTTCATATCTTACTCTAAAGCTCATTTTTTAATACACATATATAGAATTTTTAGATGTATTATATTCAATCATCTTTGTTTATTTTTTTTAATTATTTGTCAAACTTCACAACCATTAACATTAACTATGTTGGCATCTCTCTTAATGTTAGAGTTTACATAAGATGACTCACAACAACAAAACCCACTTATAAATTCACAACAATCCCCACAAATGACAATCATTAGGTATTCATGTGACTTCTCTTAATCTTAAAAGCCTTGCTGGAAATATCAATTATCTACTTCTATATCTTACAATATTGAAGATAATTCACATGTTCTTGAATGAGATAACTCATGCAATGGGATAAACATCTATATGGTATATTCTAGCATGAAACACTATATTCTTTAGAAATAAAATGGTGCTTTCATTGACATAGTGAAGTAAATAAGGTTTAGTTTGATGTTGTTTTGAGTACTAAAGGGATAGGCAATAACTAAGTTACTTCTAAATTAGCTAAGTCAATTTTTATTATATATTATGTATATGTAGTTAAATTTTTAGGTCAATTGATAAATTTATGCAACTTTACAACCATTCCTTTCAAATTCGCCTCACAAGTATCATCCCAAAAGCAACCATTTTCAATCATTTATGTATGTAATTCCTTATTCCTATTATCCAACTCTTTTAACTAGTCTTCTAATTTTATTTTTTCATGTCTTAGTTGAATTAAATTAAAAATTATATTGTCACTATTAACATCAGAGTCCAAGTTAGTTGAATGCATGCTTCTTAACACTCTTGTTTCATTCAACTCATTTTGTAGCACTGCAACTCTTGTTGGAAGCAATTCCAACTACCTACCTTTAATCCTCTGTATACTCTTCACTCTCCTTGCCATTAGCATATTTTGTCTATCCATTCAAACATGCAATACTTCAATCACTAGTTCAAATCCATGACAAACTCTCATTCTCTATATTCAAACATGTACAAATGAAAATTAACCACAAAATACTCATTCTCAGATTTTCCCTCTCTATTTGAGGATGCTCATTTAATTGCAATTAATGTTTTCTTTTTCCTCCTCCTTGTTGGGAATATACGTAGGTTTAGATAGTCTTTTGTGATAGAATGTATGAGAAAAGAGAGAGCATAAGTTAATTATTTTGTAGCAACAGGTTTGTAGCCAATGAACAAGGAACTCTATTTTGTTCTATTTTTCTAAGTGTATTGGAAGAATAAAAACTCCATATGTTTATGATATGTGAATGTAATGAAGTTAGTATATTTAGAAATATATAAAATATAAATCATTTCTGACTTATCCTCTATTTTTATCTATGTATTTTCTTTTGGATGCTTTAGATGATGGTCCAAAACAATTCATAGACTAACTTACCAAACACAGTACTACCTCAAAGGGGCTATTGTCTTCAAGGAAGGTGGTCCAAACAATTTCATAGAAGGTACAAAAAGTAATAGCAACCTTCCAACAACTAACCCAATCAACCTCTAAGAAACAAGACAATGACTCCTCTAGATGTTCCCAAAACCCAAGGCTTCAAAACAAAAGGTTGTTGATCCTAAAAACCATTACCATGCTTAGCAATTGATCTTTGATCATCAGACCATTAAAAGGTTTATTGATACATTCGCAACTATTGTTACCTCCACATGCATTTGACTAGTAGTGACAACCTTGGTTTTTAATCCTCCAACCCCATACATTAGGATCACATCACCATGAAAGAACTTCATCCAACATCCTTATGAGTGCAAGTACCACCAAATAGGTATTTTTTAGATCTTTCTTCCTCAAGTGAGGGAAATTTAGGAAGAGAAGAGGAAAGCGAGACATGTAGTAGTTCGAAAAGAGGGAGATCAACTAGAGGTCAAAATATTAGAAGAAAATTTTGTAAATGGATGGAATTTTTTCTTACTGAAGGGGAATAATGTTCTTATGATGATGAGAGCATAGGTGACATTGAGGTTCCCTTGAGGTACAAACATCTATGGAAACAATGGATACCCAAGGAACTTCCTCCAATAAACACTAATTTTTGTGTCAATGAGAGGATATATCACATAACACCATTGCCATTACATGGTTTGGGCCTATTTTGCATGCATGGCATAAAGGTCTATTATGAAAAAGTTACTAAATTGATGGAGTATGTTTGACCTTGTTACAGTTAAAAATATTGGATGCAGTTGGTTTGATATACAAAAGTATGCGTAGGTATGCACTGTCAGCAAATTATATATAGCTAAAAGATAAGGATCAAAATAAAGGAGTGGCTATGTACATTCACAAAGGCCAAAAGCATTAGGGAATATTGTAATGTTTATAAATAGTGCATGACCTAGTTCAACAACTAAGCAACCCAATTGCATATTCGAGATGTGCGCGGGAAACCATGTATTCATATGTGCGATAAAATCAATAAATATAGGGGAAGAGTTTCTAATCGATTAAAATTTGAATCACATAGATACAAACACAGTTACTATGAGGGTGGTACATACTATATACCATTTACCCAACCTCTAATTAATGACTCCAATATACCATTTCATTATTATGTTTTTTTGTAAGTCTATTGGTTTCATTTCAGTAATGTTTTTTTATATTTAATTTTTGTCATAGTGGGACATTGATCATAGGGGGAGGGTTCCATCCCAGAGAAAAAATCGCGATGCATCTTCAGGAACTTCTACCCAACAGGTTTACCTCATTGTAATTGTACAAATTAGATATGAGAAAAAAAAATGATTATTATGCTTTTTTCATAAGTTTATTGGGTTAATTTTGATAATGTTTTTAATATTCTTGTTGCAGTCGGATGATCGAGGAAAGGAACTAGCAGTAGAGGATAACATCCATAGGGAGGTGCAATCACTATTATGCGATGATGACATTGCATATTCCACAAACCCTCTGGATATGATAAGGAAGACCCCAAAAAAATGCAATGAAGAAATCCTTTATTTGCATAGTGCCTCAAACATATGAGATAAGAGAAAGGGTTAAAATATCAACTGAGATAGCATGGAACTTGCAAGTAAGCTATCATGAGATATTTAATTATAATATAAGTTCATTCATGGTTTTATATTTTGTACTCTTTTATGTCATGAACTAAAATATGTGTTGCTTTTGTAGGATTTTTTGCATCCTCATGATGCTATTGGCCATGATTAGGGTATTTCAGGTGCTGTCCGGGGAGTAGGGTTTGGTACAAGTGTTGATCTTGATCTTTCTATGCATACATCACATCATCTGACCCCATCATCCGTGCCTATATTGTCGACTGAAATGTCAGCAACACATAGCATGCAGGCATCGGGTAGTGCACCCTCTGGCAATGAACACATGCTAGAACATGTGTCAGGACATGTGCCTGGGGATGCAGAGGCCACTAGTATTGGTGATGTTTTAGAAAAATTTCATGGATATTCTCATATTACTAATACGAGAACATTTCCAATCACATTTGTTGGATAGAGAAGGTCCTAGGTACTTTAAAATGTTTTAATTATTATTATATATAATCCAATTGAAATCTACTTATTGATCACTTTTTTTAGACTAATGATTCCATGATCATTTTGTAGGAAATGATGTTTTTTATAAACATCTAAATGATATGGTGCAGGAGCACCTAAGGCTTTCAAAGAGTTGTTCAAGAACCAAGAGAGTGCAGGGGTCAGGAGGGCCTTCCAAACAAATCAAAGCATTAATTATGATGTATTGAAGCCTATAATGGCATTTGAGATAAATAAGTGCAATGAGGGTGTTAAAAGTTTCAAGGTTCCTGATAAGGAATTTGGATTAAAAATGCAATGTAAGGGAAAATTAGGTTCTAGGGGTTTTGATTAATGATATTATGCTTAAATAGGTCAAATAAACTTGGATAGTGAATATCCAATTGTTTTTAGGTGATAGATTTTAATAAATCTCTAGTTTGTAATTTCAAATTTTTAAATTTTAGTTTAGGCGGGAAAAGGAGTTTTAGGTGTTTTAGAGGTAATTATGCATTGTAATCAATTCCAATCAGTTGGATAAGTTGGGGGATGGTTCTATAACCCAAAAATGGTCATTTTTACAGAGGTTGGACGTTTGGAGAAGTGACTGTACGGAGTGCTACAAAAAATAGAGAAAAAACATAGTTTTCTTGCATTTAGTCTTTTTGATGATCTATTGATTCCTTTTGAATTTATAATCAATTGGATGGTTCAAGAACCTGTATTTACTTTCAATTAACCTCTTGAATGATCTGATACATGTTTATAATCAGTTCTTTGCATTATATTGCTGACTGTCCTAAAAAAAGTGCAGATTTTTCATTAATTTTGGTGATTTTCATGGATGATTGATCCATTTCAAGGTAGAATGTGCTGTGACCTGTGAAATGGATCATTCCTAACATGTATCATACATATTTAACCAACTAATGTGCAGGAAGGAAGAATATCAAGGTGTACACCAAGTTGTCAAAGGGAAAAGTGCTTGAAGATGGAGGCTAGGGTGTAGCAGCAGAAGATCTGCCTTAATGAGGGGCATGTTTTTGAGTTTGGATCAACTAAATATGTTGTCCTAATGGTGTAGAGTCAATGAGAAATTTCTGGAAGTGATTGGAAGGTTAGTTTTCAAGAAGCCCTAGTTTTTGAGGCAAGCTGAGGAGGGGTTTGTACTGGAGCATGATAGATGTGTCATAGAGGGCTAAAAACTTGGATTCCTTGGTTTTGAGTCATTTTAGGAGACTGCTGAAATTTTCATGGTTAGGGGAAAAATTTAAAGATGGGTTGCTTTGTAAAATAGGGCTAATTAGGCCTAATTTTAAGGAAACAACAGGGTTTGAAGTGAGGTTGTCTGAAACAATTGATGCCAAGGAGTTGAAATGATGTTTTTCATCACAATACACATCTGAAACCATCATTAGATTGGAGGTTCATTTGCAAAATTTGAGGAAGAAGTCAAAAATCCATTGCCAAAGGCCTAATAGGCTAGATGGCTATGTGAGCAACAAAAGAGAGTTTTGTATAAAATGGAGGGTTAGGGCTTGAAACCCATTTGAATCAAGTTTTTTCAAGTCTTTTGAGATCATTTCAATGATTAGGAATCACAAGGGAGGCAGATAGGTCTTAAGTGCAAGGTGAAGGCCTTATTTCTAAGTTGGTGTCTAGTTGAGAGATTGAAGAACAAAACTTTGTTAATCTTAAATCTTTGTGTATCTTTTGAGATCCCTGACCCTCTGCATCATGATATTACATCAAATATCTTCAGGCTCATCATACGTAAATGGTGGAATGCCCAAAATCAAGATTTAAAAGATGAACTCATTAACCGTTTAGTTGTGTTGTTTGATAATAACACATTCAACCGATCCAAGGTCCTTAAGAAAGCTAGTACCTATCTAAAGTATGTGAAGGACCACTATAGGTCACATTTAGAGAAGAAAAAAAAGTCCCAGCACACCCCTATGATTCCAGAGAGGGAGTGGAAGGACCTGGTGTTGGATGGAAAGGAGAAGGTTGAAAAGAAAAAAGGAAAGACATCATCAGGCCAAGGAAGGTATGTGATACTATCAAAAATGTAATTATATACTGATTACTCTTTCTTTTTACTTAATATAATGTATTTCAAACTTTTCATAGGTTTCCTGACACATCGAAGGAAATAAAGAGAAGACTAGAAAAACATGGGCAACACAAACTTGGCTCTAATGGTTATATGAAATTTGTTGCACAAATTGTAAGTATCAATAAATGGAATGTTGCATCCAAATAATAAATTAAAAATAATTTTTGTTTTATCACACCATAGAAGAAAAATTCACAATCTTATGCAAAAATGTAGGGCTCTAAATTCAATAGAGTACCTACAGAAGAGGAGTGTCCACAGAAGAGGACCTAAATATTTCCTTCCAGCGAGGATATGGAGCTATGGTTGAATGCCTAAGACTCTTGACTGGGAAAACACAAGCTTCCATTGCATCCGACACACATGTAAATAAACTTAATGAAGTTTATTTAAAATTGAATACTTGTGCAATCTATTCAATATTAATTTCTACCATAAAGTAATTATGTGCCTATTTGTTTTAAACAAGCAAGAAATGATAATACTACACATGGCATTGGGAGAGTGGAGTACAACCTTCAAATGAAGGTCATGGTGTGCATCTCGGTACTGGATGTATTATTGTGCTATACAAAATGCAGTATGGATGAATACAATTAAACATCTTTAATTACAATTGGTGTATTAATTAATGTAACCTTTCTTGTTTCAACTTTAGAGCATGTAGAGCATGATCAACATGTTGAGCATAATCAGGCTAGACAAGATCAGGAACATGATGTGGCCCCATCAGGTAAATAGGACCAACTCTAATGTTCTTTTAAACATATTTAATTTCAATTGGTGTGTTAATTAATGTAACCTTTCATGTTTCAACTCCAGAGGATTTAGAGGGTGTTCAACATGTTGAGCATGAGGCTATAAGACAAGATTAGGAACATGATGTGGCCCCATCAGGAAAAGAGCACTAGACTCTAACGTTCTTTCAATTAATGAAATACTTGTAACAATAATAATAAAACAAATCAATTTAACATTTATTTGTTATTGCAGAAGACCTCCCCTTGCAGTGGCCTCCACATCATGAGTACATGAATAGGCATACATTAAGATCACGAGTAGAGGGAAAAATAACTAAAGGGTGGACAGATGATTTAGAAAATGATCTCCACAGCTTTTTTTCTATAAAGCTACAAAAAAGAAAAAAGAAAAAAAATGATTGTATTCATATTATGACAACCATATTTTTGATAATATGTAAAACCTGAAAAGAATGAATGTTATATGTTAATGAATTGAATGTGAATGTGTTAATGAATGAATGTTATATGTTAATGAATGAATGTTATATGTTATTAATGGATGAATGAATGATTAATGTTATATGATTGGGTATGGGGAATTGAGAGTGATGTGAGGGGGGCAGGGACCAAATGAGCTTCCACTGTCACGTGGTTGGCCCTATTAAGTAGAGAATATTAAACTATTCTCTAAAGAAAGAGAAGCTCAATAAGGTAAGACACTTTTCAATATTTCATTATGTTGTACTTTAAGCTTATGTTATTTTCATTACTTCTTTTTACTTCAATATGTTACCCTTTGTACTTATTTTACTTTTTAACACATCTCATATGTTACCCTGGATGACAACTTTTGTAGGGGAAGCTATCCACAAATGGATCCTGCATCTGGGGATATACGAGTTTGGATTAGACAAGCTTGGGATGTACTCATGTAGCATAGAAACAAAAGATAATATATCAACCATTTCAACACAATAATTGGCTTGAGACTGGTACATGGTTTGAACTAGGTCTGGGTATGAGGGGTTTAGGAGAGAGCCCTATAACACAGCTAATATTAAATCATTATAAAATACAAAAATTGCAATTATGTGGTTAATGCTAAAATCATTCACAATTCACTATGTGATGAGTAGTTAGTGATGATGTCCTACCATTGTTTGGTAGGTTATTTATTCTACAGTTGCTCCCAAATTTTTGATGATGTTCTTTACACAGCAACAACTCATACAGAATATAATATCCTATCTCTCTTGAAAGGTAAACCTCTATCAGTAAGCCTCAAGAGATAACCCCAAGGTCTCTAATGTCAGGTTTTGACAATGTATAAACAACTCAGTGATAAATGTGAAAATGCTAGTAATCACAATGAGACCTTACTACAAGAAAAGACTAAATCTTCAATTTATCAAATCTAACAATATGATGATACTTTGATCCTAAATTTAACTCAAATAATAAAGAAATAACAAAAGATTAGGGTTTTCAAGAGATGAATAAGACTAACATTATTCCTAAGATTAACAATGCAAAATATGAAATACTTGAAATGGACCAATCCCTCATAAACCAATTCCTTCTTAACCCAAATGAATCTGCAATTTCACAGGAACAGTGAAATCTTCTAAGGTAATAAGATTTTCAGATCATGAAAATTCATCCAAGACAACCCTAAGGCAATTGAAATGAATAAATATTCACAATTGAACTAAGCACCATAAATATATAGTCTAGGTTAACTTTGCAAAGCAACTAACTGTCAGCTAGCTACAAAAAGTATGGACTAGGGATTGTTGTAACACTTCAAATATGAAACCATAAACATTATAGAATTGAATCTAATCCTATATATCTAATATCGATCTTCCTCAAAGAAATATTAAGGATAGAATGGCTAGAACCATGCAAGATAAGAAGAACACAAGTATGGCACCAAATCACAATGTCATTACTTGCATTAAATTATCCACTTGAAGCAACAATTCCAATTTTTTGCTACTGAGAACAACTACCTGCTAATTCCTAATTCACTTCAATATCAACTATCTGTCTACTTGCCTATGTATCGCTATCTATATCTATCTAGAAAATGAGGAAAAATGCCTTATTTATAGAGAATCCCAAACCATGTCGGCCTAGCCAGGTTTTACAATAATATTTGGCCACAAAACAAGTCGGCCAAGAGAAATTTAGAATAAAATAAAATATGCATTAAATGCAATAACTTCATCCAAGTCGGCTTGCGATCTCCAATGCAGCTTGGACCAATGCATGGAAAATAATAGGGGAGCACAAATATCAATGTAGCCTAGCATTAACTATCTTCCCCTTTGTCCTTATTTTGATCCAGCATCTCATGCACCTTCAAAAGGACCCTATCAAGGTCAGTTGTGGGTGGTAAAGGAAAAATCTTAAGTCTTCTTTCAATTGAAGCAATGTTTTCCTTGGACTGCTCTACCAATTTATCCCAATCTACCTTGTATGTTAGATATTTATCAATCACATCAATGTAAGTGGCCACATCATCTAATTGGTGCTTAGAAATAAGATCATCACTAGATGGAGCATAAACATCCTACCACCATTTCCTTAACTATTGTAAACTAAAATATTTAGGTGTAATCTTCCTTCTCCCTATCATTATCTCAAAGAAAGTAATGCATCCATTATAAACACTAGTTAGGTTATCTTCAGTTTTCCTCCTTTGCTTGTAGATCTTCTTTAGAACCTTCTTCCTTATTTTTAAGGCTTGAAACTACTCCCAAGGTTGAATATCCCTAGAGAAAGGAAGAATTCCATAACTTATAATCTTATCCTTGGTATACTCCATGATGGTTTTAGTTTTCCATAGTAGGAGGTCTGTATCTTCTTTATCTTGAGCTAATACCTTTGTCAACCAATCAACTACCCTCATAACATCTTTCCCATATGAGAGAATGTCCTTGATAGCATCATTTCCTTTAGACTGCGCCCCATGTAGCTAATTTACACTAGCAAGAGTAGAAGCCTTCATTCTTTCCAACTCAGACATAGTCTCTTGGGGTAGGAGATTTTAAGCAGGGGACGAGGATCTAATTGATCACAAGGGCTTCATCAGATCCTCCAAAAATTTCTCGAGTTTCTCATTCTTCTTCTTCAACTCCTATTTAGTTTGAACTTATTTCCTCAATCTCCATAAGATAACCGTGCTAGAACCCTACTATTCTTCAATGTCTTGCTCAATGGAAGTGGGCCCTAAATTGATAGTCCACAAGTTGTTGTCATTTGCAGTAACCTCATCCCTATTTTTATTCAGAGCAAGATTTGCAATGTGGACCACCCTATTACTTGCCTCATCTCTTTCAATCCTTCAAATGACCCTATCCTTTTTCTTTCCTTTATCCTTTTCAATCTTGGCCAGCAACTTATCCCAATTGGGTGGGGTGTCCTATATAACAACCTGCTTTCTCTTTATTTCTTTGTCTAGCCACTCTAGAATAGTGGACTCCAATTACACTTCACTCTGTCCTACTTCCTCTTGCTAGTCTTTAGGCACTTCGTCATTCACCCTGCTTCTCAGGAGTCTCATCTGCTTTACTTTCCTTTTCTTTAGCATGCTTCTCTCTGAGCTCAAGTGATGAAACCTTTTCTGATACTTCTTCTCTTTCAGGAGATTTAACTTCTTCAGTCCTAACTAGTGAATAATCATATGCAACCAAGGGAGACTACATCACCTTTTCTAATTTGGCCTCAGCATTATAAAGCCCACCCTCATGGAATTCCTCTCCCTCTGCCTCCTGGTAATCTTCAGCTTCTTTGGATTCACCTAATTCTTTTTTTTGAGCTTTAGGGACATCATGATGCTATTCCTCATGAGAAGTGGCCAAGGGAGGATCTTTCTTTGGCACATTATCCTCAGGAGGAGTCCTTGACTTCCTTGTATACACTTGTGTCTTTTTTCCTAAAATTTCTACATTTACTATCGGTGGATCCACTTCCTCTCCCACCTTGGGATTTTATTTTTGTGACCATCTCACAATTTTCCTCCTTTTAGGCATAGGAGCACCAACCTCAGGACCTTGCTCCTCAATCCCCTCTTTAATAGACTTCTTAGTTCTTGAAGTATGTCCCCTTTTCTTGGAAATTGGTTTTCTCTCTTTTTTGATTTCCTGAGCTTTCTCTAATTGAATATCTTTAATCTTGATTTTAAAAGGGGAGCCTACCTTCCCTTTACCTTTACGGTCTTGCTCAGTTGATTCCTTATAAGTGGAGTAAGGGTCTAAATATCCCATCAGATCATAGGTGCACTATACACCTTCATTTTCCAGCTCCCACATTTTATGCTTTAGCCACATCTTAGTATACCTACTGACTGGATCCATCAACTGTCCTAATTCTGTCTTTTCTTCTTCTAACCAATCCACCTCAGTAATTGGCCTATCTTTAACCACCTCATAAGCATGACCTTGAATCAGGTTCCCATCATCTTCAAGTTGATCAGGAACTTCCCTCACATTGTATAATCGAACTGATTCAACTAGAATCTAGGAAAACTTCTTCTTTCTAACCTCATACTCATCACTGCAATTGACTAAATAGTCCTCCAACTCAACTTTGTGGCTATATTCTTTACTAGCCCTCTTTTGTGCTTCACCTTTTATGTCAAATCTAGACCTCTTGGAATGGAAAGACAAACAAAGAGTCCTCATCTCTTCTTCTAAAGCCTAGGCTAAACTAATGGAAGGACACACCTCTCTAGTGCCTATCCTCAAAGGGAAGTCTCCACCAAAACCTGTCTTATGCTTGTCCCTTCTGACAATAGTATCAAAGTCATATATCTATCTAGTAACTTCCAAAAGTAAAGTATGATCAATGAGATACGTTGGAAATCTGTATGGAGCTCTTTGACAACCATCAATCTAGATGTATGAGAAGGTCGGGAACTGAATGAACCAAGCACCATATTTCCTAATGAGCTCCTTGGCTTGGTTAGAAATTCTCATGTGTTCTGCACCCTGAAGTAACCTGGTGATATTCATGGTGAATGCATCATTCACCCTTCTGTAACTCGAGCTCCCTAGGTGCAATTGAGGGTAGACCTCATAAAAAACATCTTGCCCAAAGATGCCCTTGGTACTTAATCCCTTGTATGGATGAAATCTTGCAAGTGCATAGACTAAGTACGAAGTCACTGTCAAGGTCTTGCTTTGCAACACATTCGATAATTTCTCATGAATCAATCTACTTATGATGCCTACCCAATGATAGTTGATAATTTCTTGAACTCCATCCTCACAATGACATGGCACATCCAATTTTCAAACATACCTACACTCTTTAATCCAACCACCCTGTTAAGCAATGTGATGGCATCATAGTACTCCTTGAACTTTGCTCTAAACAGTTGTTTAGGTTGTTTAGAATAATGAGACTTGGGCTTCTCCAGCCAAAAATTGATAAGATATTGTGATTTAACATTCTCCTCTTCATAGAACTTCTTTTCTACTTCCATGTTGAATGCCACCACATGAGATCTGTCTCGCATGTCAAAGGTCTGAGCTATGGAAATAGGGTTCAAATTTTCCACAATCCTCCCATGAGGACTAATTATTCTCTATGTATCACTATCATAATGCATGGCACACTCAAGAACTAATTCATAACATTGAACTATAGAAAGAAATCCAGCCACATGTGCCAATCCTGACTCCAACATTCTTTTGGCAAATAAAGGAAAATCCTGCACTGCCATTCTACCCTTAAATTCCTCATAATCCTGAAGTCCAAAATTTTTGTCTATCACCTCTGACGAGATAGAGTTTATCTTGCTCTCTGGGATCCTGCTCTTGATATCCATTTTGATTCTTTCTACTTCAGACACTGAAGACCCCTCCATATCACCCTTAGGTTTTCTTGCTACTACCTTGCTAGATTATGCCTACACTTGACAAAGACACCATATTAAAAACCATAGGAAACAAATGTTAATCCATCAAAATCATCATTAAAATGATTCCCTTATAATCAAGGTGTCACTAAATCTCAAATAGAATGATCATATTAAACTTCGGGTTTCAAGACCATCCACGGAATTCAGGCTAGGGAGGAATTTTGGAGAATTCTAGGTCAGATGGATTCCAGCAAAATGAAGACAAAAACACCTACTAACAGCTTAAATTTGATCATTATCCATCAAAAAACAACATGAGAGATTTCAAAATAGCATAAATTAATCATAAAGAATTAACAAATCAAATCATTGCATATTTCCTCCTGCCTCATCACATTTTTGGAAAATCTAGAAGAGACGGATTTCTGCAAAGGAAGAGACATTACGTGAACTTTGGAAAATCTAAAGAGCACATGATTTCAAGAAAATATGGGAGAGAAGGAAATCCGTGAAGAAGGATGAAACTTCAAAAACATGAGGAGTCCAGGAAAATGAAGGAGATCGAGAAAATATGCCAGAGCCCAAAAATCCTGAAATGGGTTTAGAACCCAAATTTTGATAAGCAATCACGATTTTAACCTAATTCGATGAATCAATCATAAATTTTAGGATCCTAGACCTAAGACAAGATTGATTTTGACCCTCTATAGGTTTTCATTGGTTTCTAGGTCAATTCGAAAGCAAACTAAGATAAAATGGTGATGCCCAAGATGCAAAACCCTATAGTTCTGCAATTAACACACAAGGAAACACAAGATTTAATTGATTGAACTACCAAATATTTACTAGGGGAAATCATGGTTCTTGAGGAAGAATCCTCATGGTGTAAAAGAATGAATAATCTTAGAAACTATTTGGGAGCCCATAAGCAAAACAATATTATGTAACCCTAGCCATGAATCGCTCAAAAAATTTAGAATTTTGAAATGAAAGCAAGTTCATAACATCAAAACACTACCATCATTCATCAGTCAAAAGTAAAGGATCTCATATACATACCATGATGAACAAAAATCAACCTTGGAGACAAAAAATATGAATTCAATGGCGCTCCACAAAGAATAGTCAACAAAAACACAAAAGAAATCACCACCAAAACTAGTAATTCTCAAACCAAGCACCCAAATCAAATCCAACACACTGAGAATAAACTCCTCAGCTCAATAGAATGCAAATGAAAAAGAATAATAGCACAAGAACTTCTAAAAAATTAGATAAATACATCCTTTAAAGCTCGTACGGGAAGCATTAATGTTGCCGACAAGACAGGCTAGAGAAAATTTGAAAACCTGACAACAGGATGAATTTCGGGAAAATCTGGCCCACGCGAAATTCCACGAAGAACCAAATTCTCTGAGCAATACTACATAAGCGGAGTTTGAACAAGATCCAAGAAAATCTAGTATGGAAGGAAAATCCGGAACTTAGGAAAAAACCCAAATTTTGACTAGAACTCAAGATTTTCAATGTATAACCTAGAGAAATCACTTTGGCTAGCAAGATAAACATTTTAGGCACATGATAAAGCAAGATAAATCCTCCAAATCAAAAGGAAAAGACACCAAAAATCAAAGCAAAAGAGGGTCCCTACTTTCATCGAGGCGTGTGTGTGAAAACTGCATAACAAATGGTGACTCTGCTGGGGAAAGGCTCTAGAGCATTTGATGACAGACATGAATAGAGAACCCAGAATCTCTTGTTTCAGTCCCACTATCAGAAAAAAAATCAAAATGCTAAGATTAAAGAATCATAACCAAAGGGTAGAATGAGCCTTCCATAAACTGAAAATCCAAGTGTGTGCATATGAGTTCATTTCCCTCCTTGAGCTACTACAGAAACCAAGTTTAGTCAGGACAAGCTATGTAAAGATACTAACTTCAAAAGCAACCTGGATAGAGCTTCGCTACTAGTCAGGCATCTATAGCCCCAACGAGGTTATCATTGTCTCTCTCTCGAACATAGCTCTATTGCTAGCCAGGTGTTCATAGCCCTGATAGAGATATTTGAATACCCCTGATACGTTGCATTCATTCTTTTGATTTTCAACTTTTCACTTTTCTTTTCTTTCTTTTCTTTTTTTTTACTTTTATTTTTTTTAATATTCTTTTTTGTGTCACTTTTCATTCCAACCTATGAATAATGAAGTTCACACTCAGGGCTAAGAACCACAATGGTGCTGAAGTAGAAATAGGATTTTTCACCTACAAAACTTTACAAGGATCCTATGGTAACATCACTATTCTAAAGATGTATGAAAGATATAAGATTTCATAATACTTCAAATTCAAATCAAAACTAGTGACCCATCTTCTATAAATCAAATATTTAGACTGCTTGACAATAACAAAGACGTCAACCATCCTTTCAAGATACAAAAATAAATTCCACCAATAAAATACTTAGAACAGTCCCAAATAATGATATATTTGTTATGCAGGTGCAACACAGCCAAAAGAAAACAAGAGAACCTCCAAAGAAAAAATAGAGAAAACACAAAACCGAAAGCAAACCTAAACTAACCAGAACAAACCAAAGAATAGAAAAAGGAAGACCTATTCTAACCAAAGCAAAATAAAACAATATACAAAAGAAAAAACCCTAATCTAACTATATACAGGAAAAGAGTTGAAAACAACTCAAGATTAGAAATAATGCTTCAAATACTACCCATTGACAGGCAATGGGATGTCTTCCCTAGTGAGAGTTTTCAAACAAAAAGCATTATCACCCAGGATCTCTAAAATTTTGTAAGGGCCAAGCCAAATTTTGTCAAATTTTCCATGCTCTCCCTTATGGTCATGAGCTTTATCCTAGTAAAGAACCAAGTGAGAAATCCTAAAGGATTTTACCTTGGCTCTTCTATCAAACCATCTTTTAACTACACCCTGATCTTTTGCAAAATTTTCTAGGGCTTTGTCTCTCTTCTCTTCAAGGTGTAACAATTCTTACAAGTGGGCCTCATGCCTATTTTCTTCATCATAATACTCATTAATGAGCTACAAAGTAGGGATTCTGAATTAGAATGGAAATATTGGTTCTAGGCCATATACAAGGTGATAAGGAGAAGTCCCTAAGGAATTTTTCTATCTAGTATGATCTACCCATAGAGAAAATCTATGTTGAGTGTGCCAATCCTTAGGATTTTTCTCTAGTAACTTATGGATGACTGTCAAGAGGTTTTTATTAGAACAATCAGCCAACTAGTTACCTTATGGATAGTAATTGGATGCAAATTTTATTATGATCCCATGATCAAAAGCCCAATTTAAAAATTTCAAAGATGCAAATGTAGGACCATTATCACAAACTAAAGATAAAGGACATCCAAAGTGATTGATAATACCTGATTCAAGGAACTCAATTACCACCTCAAAGGTACACTATTTGCATGCAAGAGCTTCAGTCCATCATGTAAAGTAATCAGTAATGGTGAGGATATACCTGTGACCAGCAGAAGAAGGTGGATTGATAGGGCCAATGAAGTCCATGCCCCACTGTGCAAAGGGCTTTACTTCAAAGACTGGCTGGAGAGGAAGAGCTCCATACTTTTCCCTAGCTGCTGTAGTCTAGCATACATGGCAGGTTGTGGCATGACTGTGTGTATCCTTGAATAGTTTGGGCCAATAATAACCATCCCTTAGAATCTGGTTCATAGTAGAATGTGCAGATCCATGGCCAATACCATATTTATCATGAAATTCAGTCATGACTCTCTCAGCCTCCTATTGTCCTAAGCACCTTAAGTATATGCCTTCATGATTTCTTTTATATAAAACAACTCCTTTGAACATGAAACCATCACTCTTCAAGTGTAGAGCTCTTCTTTGTATTGCATTGAGGTGATCAGGACAACTTTGCTTCAGTAGATAGTAAATGATATCGTCATACCAACCTCCTAGGGAAACATCTTCAACGTTGTAATGCTAGACTATAAGATCAGGGCCCATCTCTACCATTGTTCTTGTAAGCCCTTGTCCTCTTACTAATTTCATAGGTTGAATTTCAATGTCATATTCCTACAACATTGTTACCCATTTGGCTCTGTGTTCTCTAAGTTCATTTTGTATCAATAGCAGTTTGACTGCAAGATCAAGAACTATGGAAAACACTTTATTTCTGAGAATATAATGTCTAAACTTCTTTATAGCTCTAACCAGGGCATAGGCCTGTTTCTCCACACTTGGATATCTCAATTCTACATCTTTTAGTGTTGCACTCATAAATGCTATAGGGTGTTCATTTTCTTGGTTAGAATTTTTGGTCAACATGCCAGCACAAGAATGATCAAAAGCAAATGAATATATATAAAAGGGCTTCCCATAATCAGGACTTACCAAAACTAGAGCCTTAGAAATAGCTCTTTTAATTTCTACAAATTCCTCTTTTGCCTCTACACTCCACTCAACCTTGGCCTCCTGCTTCAACATTGCATTCAGTGGCTTAACTATTTCTATGAACCTGGTGATAAACTTCCTTACAAAGTTAATCTTTCCAAAGAAGGAATTCATTTCTTTCTTGCTAGCAGGAGGTGGGGTCTTGAGTATGGCTTCCACTCATTCTGGATCAATGGAAATTCCCTTTTTAGAGATAACATGCCCCAACAACTTTCCTTCTGTCACTCCAAAGATGCATTTTTTTGGATTAAGGGATATTCCAAACTCCCTGCACTTCTGAAACACCTTGCATAAGTCTGCTATATGGTCTCCTCTCTTCTTCAAAAATACTTTCAGATCATCCATATAAATTATTATGCATTTACCAACGATATCTTTGAAAGTAATGTCCATAGCCCTCTAAAATGTGGCTCCAATGTTGATCAAACCAAAGGGCATTCTTCTATCGGAAAAAGTGCCCCACTTAGTGGTGAAAGTTGTCTTATGCCTATCTTCATACTGCACCATGACCTGGTTGTACCAAGAGTAACCATCAAGAAAGGACATCATCTGAGAACCATTGACAATCTGAAGTACTTCATCCAATGAAGGCACTAGATAATTATCCTTTTTCTGATGCTCTATCAAGATTCCAAAAATCCACACACAACCTAATTTCACTAATTTTCTTTCGCACTGGAACCTTGTTTGCAACCCAAGTTGAGTGTTGGACTAGAAAAATGATTCTTACAGAAAGTAATTTATACACCTCCTAAATTATTGGTTCCAGTAGAGAGCATTGATTATCCTTTGCCTTTGTCTGAAAGGTTTCGCTCCAGGCCTTAGAGGGATAGTATGAGTTATAATTGATGTATTATAAGTCTTCAATTTTTCATAACTCCATGCTATCACATCTGGATATCTATGTAATGCGTCAATTATTCCTTTCCTTTCTTTTGGAGTGCACACCTTGCCAATAAGAACATTATTGACATCCTCATTAGTTCCCATGTTGTATGTTTCACACTGTCCACTGATGGACTTCTTAGTATCATGTACTTGATCTCTAACTTTGTCCAAATCAAAAATCCTCTCTAACGGTACCATTCCTCTAGGAATAGTATTTGTGTTCAAGTTGATTACACCTTCCAAATCCATTTCTACTTCTTGGGGTTCAGTTTCATCAATGATTTAAGAATCAAAGACATCTGTACTTGTGATAAAATCTAAGATATGCTTGTCATCTTCAAATACCTGGAAGTTGGTGACATTGTCAAGTATTGAAGGCACTGGAGTTAACTTGACTGTAAACTTCTTCAATCTAGATAGAGATAGAGATTGCAATGTACTAGCTGCCTGAGCAAGGGAGTCAGTTGTCTGACTCTTGCTTCATGGTATTAATTGAATATTGAAGGCATCAAATCCTTCAATGAGATCCCATACTCTGTGTCTATAATTGGTCATTCTTCTATCATGACAAGAGTATTGTCTTCTAACTTGCTCGACTACTAACTCTGAGTCTCCAAACACTTTTAGGATATTAACCTTTTTCTTTAATGCCATTAATAATCCATGTACCAAAGCTTCATACTCTGCTACATTGTTTGTACAATGAAATTGAAGTCTATGAGCAGCAAAGAATGTTTTATCTCTTGGACTAATTAGCTCAAAACCTGCTCTAGCTCCTTGCTTTGATTTGGATCCATCAAACCTAAAATTCCAACAACCACCATTGGTTGATTTCCTAGATGTATCTCATGCACTATTATTTGAAGGTTCTTCTGAAAACATCACTTTCTTTCCCTTTAGGTCTTCTTGAATATTTTGGATATCAACTTTGACTGTAGGAGTGGGGTTGACACATTTCTACACTTGTTCCACTGCAGTCTAGCACAGGAAACAATCCAGCTCAGAGTGAGAGGAATTATGGACCATGCACCAATTTGGAAAAAGAAAATCTCAGAAATTCATCTTCCTTCCCAACTGAACCTGATCCTCAATGCACTTCTGAATGAATTCCTAGAAATTATCTAGTAAACTGAGCTGATTATCTTCAAGATCATCATCATTTTCAACTAGTTCCACCAAGGCTTCAGTATTACTTGTAAGATTGATAGGTGTTGTGTGGAATGTTCATTAGAACTTCCTCCACCTTTGTTTCCTCAAAGGAGGCTGCAAGCACATAATTACCCATACTTACCTTTGATATCAGAATTTCATTGGAAGTATTCTGATAGTTTGTGATCATGTACTTCATTTTGGGTCCTCTTTCAATTATAATCTGGTTTGGCACTCCTTTCTAAAGAAGCCACATATGAGAGTTATCAGTTGATACATATCCATTCAAGTCCCTAGTAAAGTATCTTCCTAGGATCAAACTGTAAGCATTAGGTATATCTGCCACCTTTATATTGATGACCTATTGAATTCTAGGGTTGGAAGCAACCTGCATATGAATCATGTTTAATTCTCCTACAACGTTAACTTTAGTTCTATCCAATTGAGTAGCCTTCTTCTGGGAATCAACAGGAGTAATGCCCAAAGCTGTACAGATTTTGTATGGCATCACATTGGTGGAAGCACCAAAATCTAACAAACAATTATGCAAGTGCTTACCAAATATACGAACAGAAATCAAGAATAGAAGAGTCTCTGCTTTCCCTTGAAATAGAGTTAAGGGAGTGTCTACATGGGCAACCTGGGTTTTATCTTTTTCTTTTCCCTTATCTCTAGGAGGCACATGGATTTGATTATGATTATGATTTTTCCTTCCTACTGTTTGAGAACTAGATACTCTATTGACACTTCTACTGATTGATTCCTCTTGTGATACAGAATTTGCATTGTAAGCTCCTAGGAATGCATTCCTAATGGATGGAACTCTTAATAACTCAAATGTAGATAGACTTACCTTAAGTTTCTTGAGTTCTTCTACAATGTATATGGACAATTGTTCTTCATTTAGATTAGCAGGAGTCTCCTTTGGATAGTCCATCACCATGTCTTTCCTTGCTTCAACATTTCTTCTTTTTGACATGTTCACCTGTGTCTATCCTTCCTTTGATAGATACTGCTTTGACACATGAGGATATGAAGGGTTATTGCTTGCATTAGGATCTAGAGGTATGATGAATTTTTTTGGAGGGATGAAAGTGGTGAAGGGGCCTCTAGCCTGTGGATATCTATGTGGCAGGTCCCTTAAATCATACTTCCTAGTTTGCCTCTGGAAGGTCTACACTTCTTCAACATAAGCTTCTTCCTCATCCGGGGGACCATTGTCATTCACTAGGTTCTCATTAAATAACTATGAAATCTCATATCCATTACATACCTAATTTGCCTCTTCCTTGAGCTGGTCTAATTCATCCTCAGGCACATTTTCTTCACTTTGTGGAAAAGGATCATAATTCAGGACTAAAAATGATGAATCATAAGGAGTAGAGGGTACCATTTCCTAACCACTTGAATTGTTCTCCACTTCATACTAAAATATTGAGGTTGTTGTTTGGAACTCTAGAAAATCCAATTCAAAAGCGCACACCATCCTGAGAGAGCAGCTTCTGCCAAAAACACACCACTACGAGGCTTCTCTTGATTAACTGGCAGATTAACTGATTGATCCAATGGGGTAGGGACTCCCTGATTATTAGGTCACATGTTCCAAGTTCTATTTTGTCTAGGTGGTTGTCTTCTATTAAAACTCTATCCACCAGCCTAACCTCTATCAAAATTTTGGCATGAGGATTGTCCCTTATCATAATTATGTCCCATATCATTATTATACCCTCTTTCATTGTTATATCCTTTGTCATTGTTATATCCTTTATCATTATAATGTTGTCCTTGTGGATTTTCTCAACTTTCTCTACTCTGATTAGAGTGCATATTTCTCTGAGCAGCTTGCAACTGACTGTTCTGGTTCCTCAAGTAAGTCACCTCTATATTCAACTTCTTTATTTGCTCAGACAATTCATCCAGTCTTTCCTAATCAGGACTCCTATATGGAGGCTGATTGGCACCATTATGAGAATATCCCACCATAGTGATAGTATTTAAAGATAGGTTCAAAACTTCAAAATTTTGTAGATACAGGGATGGCTAGTATGAGATTGTGGATGAAAAGGCCAATTTGCACTTTGATGGGGATAATTGACTAGAGGTGGAATTTGACTCACTGGAGGCCCTGGGTGAGGGACTATAGGTAACTGAGGGACTGGATTCATGATTGGGGTATGATTAGCGAGAGCTTGGCTGAGTGATGGGATGTATCCAGGGTGGGTAGTGAGTCCTAAAGATGGCAAAGGTCTAGAAATTTTTTGTCTCAAAGTAGTACTAACCTTCACAACCTCTGCATATGCCTCAAGCAAAGTGGTGGGAGGGTTGTTTCTCAACTTCATGAATGTAGCAGTGAGGCTATCTAGACATTCGTAATAAACTTCTAGAGAAGTAGCCTGGTCAACAGCATAAGGGGCCTGTAATATGGTATAGGCACGATGAAATCTATTATTAAAGGACCCTATAGGCTCATTGACCTCTCTCTTAACATTAGTGAACTGACGATAGAGCTCACTAGGACTAATGGGAATCCTGAATTTCTATAAAAATGCAATCTCCAATTCATTCCAATCCTAGATAGATCCAGCAGGAAAATGATTATACCAATAGAATGCATCTTCTCCTAAAGAATAAGGGAAGACATGCTACATCTTCATGAGTGATCCCTCTATCTTTGAGGCAAGTCTAGAAGATCCTAATGTGTTCCTCAGTAGTTCTATTGGGGTCCTTGACATGGAACTTAGAACCAAAATGCTCTGGGTTTTTGGGCATGACATTGTAATTGGAAAATGTTAATGGGGATGGGTTGTTAGCTAGGAAAGCCATTGGTGGAGGTGGTAATAGCTGATTTATGACTGGATGTGGTTGTAGAACAGGAATGTCCTCAGACTTAGATGAAGGTGAACCTGGCGAAGATGGAGATGATGGAGGTAGTAGAGTGAATGATGATTCTCCCTTTATACTGGTCCTTCTTGACCTAGTAGGAACTGGCAATTCTTGAAATTCCTCCTCTCCTGGAGTAGATCTAGTTCTTCTTCTAAATATTTTGGGAGAGATAGCGTACAAAATATAATCTAGCTTAGCTTATTCAGGCCCTCCTTCTAGCACCAATCTATTCATGATGTTTTCTACACAACAACAACTCAGACAAAATATAATATCCTCTCTCTCTTGAAAGGTAAACCTCTATTAGCAATCCTCAAGAGATAACCCAAAGGTCTCTAATGTCAGGTCTTCACAATGCATAAACAACTCAGTGATAAATGTGGAAATGCTGGTAATCACAATGGGACCTTACTATGAGCAAAGACATAATCTTCAATTTATCAGATCTAGCAATATGATGATACTTTGATCCTAAATTTAACTCAAATAATAAAGAAATAACAAAAGATTAAGGTTTTCAAGAGATGACTAAGACTAACATTATTTCTAATATTAACAATGCAAAAGATGAAATACTTGAAATGGACCAATCCCTCATAAACCAATTCTTGCTTAACCTAGATGAATCTACAATTTCACAAGAATAGTGCAATCTTCTAAGGTAATAAGATTTTAAAATTATAAAAAAATAATCCAAGACAACCCTAAGGCAATTGAAATGAATAAATATTCACAATTGAACTAAGCACAATAAATATATAGTCTAACTTAACTTTGTAAAGCAACTAACAATCAGCTAGTTGCAAAAATTATGGACTAGGGATTGCTACAACACTTCAAATATGAAACCATAAACATCTTTGAATTGAATCTAATCCTAAATATCTAATATTGATCTTCCTCAAAGTAATCTTAAGGATAGAATGGCTAGGACCATGCAAGATAAGAAGAACACAAGTATGGCATGAAATCACAATGTCATTATTTGCATTAAATTATCCACTTGAAGCAGCAATTCCAGTTTTTTGTTACAATACTTTCTTGAGAACAACTACCTGATAATTCCTAATTTGCTTCAATATCAATTATCTATCTACTTGCCTATGTATTGCTATCTATATCTATCTAGAAAATGAGGAGAAATGCCTTATTGATAGAGAATCCCAAACCGTGTCATCCTAGCTAGGTTTTACAATAATATTTGGCCACAAAACAAGTTGGCCAAGAGAAATTTAGAATAAAATAAAATATGCATTAAATGCAAGAACTTCATCCAGGTTAGCCTAGGATCTCCAATGCAGCTTGGACCAATGCATGCAAAATAATAGGGAAGCACAAATATTGATGTAGCCCAGCATTAACTATCTTCCCCTTTGTCCTTATTTTGATCCAGCATCTCATGCATCTTTCAAAGGACCCTGTCAAGGTCTGTTGTGGGTGGCAAAGGAAAAATCTTAAATTTGGTTTCAATTGAAGCAATGTTTTCCTTGGACTGCTCTACTGATTTATCCCAATCTACCTTGTATGTTAGATATTTATCAACCAAAAAAATGTAAGTGGCCACATCATCTAATTGGTGCTCAAAAATAGGATCATCACCAACTGGAGCATAAACATCCTACCACCATTTCCTTAATTATTCTAAACTCAAATATTTAGGTGCAATCTTCCTTATCCCTGTCATTATCTCAAAGAAAGCAATGCATCCATTATAAACACTAGTTAGGTTATTTTCAATTTTCCTCCTCTACTTGTAGATCTTCTTCGGAACCTTCACCCTTATTTGCAAAGCTTCAAACCACTCCCAAGTTTCAGCAGCCCTAGAGGAAGGAAGAATTCAATCACTTATAATCTTATCCTTGGTATACTCCATGATGGTTTTAGTTTTCTACAGCATGAGGTCTGTATCTTCTTTATCTTGAGCTAATACCTCCTTCAACCAATCAACTGCCCTCATAGCAGCTTTCCCAGATGAGAGAATGTCCTTGATAGCATCATTTCCTTTAGATTGAACCCCCTATAGCCAATTTGCAGTAGCAAGAGTAGAAGCCTTCATTCATTCCAACTCATAGATAGTCTCCTGGGGTAGGAGATTTTAAGCAGAGGATGAGGATCTAATTGATTGCAAGGGCTTCATCAGATCCTCCAAAAATTTCTTGAGTTTCTCATTCTCCTTCTTCAGCTCCTATTTAGTTTGAACTTATTTCGTCAATCTCCATAGGATAACCGTGCTAGAACCCTACTATTCTTCAATGTCTTGCTTAATGGAAGTGGGCCCTAAATTGATAGTCTATAGGTTGTAGTCATTTGCAATAACCTCATCCCTATTTTTATTCAGAGCAGGAGTTGCAATGTGGACCACCCTATTACTTGCTTCATCTCTTTCAATCCTTGAAATGACCCTAGCCTTTTTATTTCCTTTGTCCTTTCCAATCTTGGCCAGCAACTCATCCCAATTGGGTGGGGTGTCCTCCATAACAACCTGCTTTCTCTTTATTTCTTTGTCTAGCCACTCTAGAATAGTGGACTCCAATTACACTTCACTTTGTCCTACTTGCTCCTACTGGTCTTTAGGCATTTCCTCATTGAAACCCTACTTCTTAGGAGTCTTGTTTACTTTTCTCTCCTTTTCTTCAGCATGCTCCTCTCTGTGCTTATGTGACAGAACCTTTTATGATACTTCTTCTCTTTGAGGATATTTAACTTCTTTAGTCCTAATTGGTGAATCCTCATATGCAACCAAGGGAGATTGCATCACCTTTCTACTTTGTCCTCAACATGATAAAGCCCACCCGTATGGAATTCCTCTCCCTTTGCCTCCTAGTAATCTTCAGCTTCTTTGGATTCACCTAATTCTTCATTTTGAGCTTGAGGGACATTATCATGTTGTTCCTCATGAGAAGTGGTTGGGGGAGGATCTTTCTTTGGCACATTATCCTTAGGAGGAGTCCTTGACTTCCTTGTATACACCTGTGTCTTTTATCCTGAACTTTCTACATTTACTATCCATGGATCCACTTCCTCTCCCACCTTGGGATTTTCTTTTTGTGACAATCTCACAATTCTCCTCCTTTTAGGAACAAGAGCACCAACCTTAGGACCTTGCTCCTCAATTCCCTCTTTACTAGACTTCTTTGTTCTTGAAGTATGTCCCCTTTTTTTGGCAATTGGTTTTCTCTATTTTTTAGCTTCTTGAGCTTTCTTTGTTTGAATATCTTTAATATTGATTTTAAAATGGGAGCCTACCTTGTCTTTACCTTTAGGGTCTTGCTCAATTAATTCCTCAAAAGTGGAGTGAGGGTCTAAATCTCCCATCAGATCGTAGCTGCACTATACACCTTCATTTTCCAGCTCTCACATCTTAGTATACCTGGTGACTGGATCCATCAACTATCCTAATTCTATTTTTTCTTCTTCCAACCAATCCACCTCACCAATTCGCCTATCTTTAACCACCTCATAAGCATGACCTTGAATGAGGTTCCCATCATCTTCAAGTTGATCAGAAATTGCCCTCACATTGTAAAATCAGACTGATTCAACTAGAAGCTGAGAAAAATTCTTCTTTCTAACCTCATAATCATCACTACAATTGGCCCAGTAGTCCTCCAATTCAACTTTGTGGCTATATTCTTTACTGACCCTCTTTTGTACTTCACTTATTATGTCAAATCTGGACCTCTTGGAATGGAAAGACAAACCATGAGTACTCATCCCTTCTTCTGAAGCTTGGGCTAAACTACTGGAAGGACATGCCTCTCCAGTACCTATCCTCAAAGGGAAGTCTCCACCAAGACTAGTCTTATGCTTGTCCCTTTTGACAATAGCATGAAAGTCACATATATGTCTAGTAACTTCCAAAAGTAAAATATGATCGGTGAGATACCTTGGAAGTCTGTATGGAGCTCTTTGACAACCATCAATCCGGATGTATGAGAAGGTCGGGAATTGAATGAACCAAGCACCATATTTCATAATGAGCTCCTTGGCTTGGTCAAAAATTCTCATGTGTTCTGCACCCTGAAGTAACCTGGTGATATGCATGGTGAATGCATCATTCACCCTTTTGTAACTCGAGCTCCCTAGGTGAAATTGAGGGTAGACCTCATAAATAACATCCTTCCCAAAGACACCCTTGGTACTTAATCCCTTATATGGATGAAATCTTGCAAGTGCATAGACTAAGTACAAAGTCATTGTGAAGGTCTTGGTTTGCAACACATTGGATAGTTGCTCATGAATCACTCTACTTATGACACCTGACCAATAATAGTTGATATTTTCTTGGTCCATCCTCACAATGACATGGAACATACAATTTTCAAACATACCTACACTCTTTAATCCAACCACCCTCCTAAGTAATGTGATGGAATCATAGCACTCCTTGAAATTTGCTCTGAACAATTGTTTAGGAATTTTAGAATAATGAGACTTGGGCTTCTCTAGCTAAGAATTGATAAGATATTGTGATAATAGTCTCCTCTTCATAGAAATTTGCTTGTTCCATGTTGAATTCCACCACATGAGATCTATCTGGCATATCAAAGGTTTGAGCTATGGAAACAGGGTTCAAATTTGCCACAATCCTCCCTTGAGGACCAATTATTCTCTGTGTATCACTGTCATAATGCCTGGCACACTCAAGAACCAATTCATAACATTGAACTATAAAAGGAAAGCTAGCCACGTGGGCCAATCCTGAATCTAACATTCTTTTAGCAACTAAAGGAAGATCCTGCACTGCCATTCTACTGTTAAATTCCTCATAATCCCAAAGTCCAAAATTTATGTTTATTACCTATGACAAGATAGAGGTTACCTTCCTCTATGGGATCCTACTCTTGATATCCATTTTGATTCTTTCTACTTCAAACACTAAAGACCCCTCCATATCACCCTTAACTTTTCCAGCTACTACCTTGCTAGATTCTGCTTACACTTGACAAAAAAACCATAGTAAAAACCATAGGAAACTAATGTTAATCCATCAAAATCATCATTAAAATGAATCCCATGTAAGCAAGGTGTCATTAAATCTCAAATAGAATGATCATATTAAACTTTGTGTTTTAGAACCATCTGTAGAATCCAAGCAAGGGAGGAATTTCAAAGAATTTCGGGCCAAACGGATTCCAACAAAATGAAGACAAAAACGCCTACTAGAAACTTAAATCCGATCATTATCCATCAACAAACAACATGAGAAATCTCAGAATAGCATAAATTAATCATAAATCATTAACAAATCAAATCATTGCATATTTCCTCCTGCCTCATCAGATTCTAGGTAAATCCCAATGAGACGAATTTCTGCGAAGGAAGAGACATTACGTGAACTTCAGAAAATATAAGGAGCATAGGATTTGGAGAAAATTTGAGCGAGAAGGAAATCCATGAAGAAGGATGAAACTCTAAAAACATGTAGAGTCTGGGAAAATGATGGAGATTGGGAAAATATGCTAGAGCTAAAAAATCCTGAAATGGGTTTAGAACCCGGATTTCCATATGCAATCGCGATTTTAACCTAATTCGATGAATCAATCATAAATTTCAAGATCTTAGACCTGAGACAAGCTTGATTTTGACCCTCTATAGGTTTTCATTGGTTTCTAGGTCAATTCGAAATCAAACTAAGATAAAATGGTGATGCCCTAGATGCAAAACCCTACAGTTCTGCCATTAATGCATAGAGAAACACAAGATTTAATTGATTTAACTACCAAATATTTACTAGGGGAAATCAGGGTTCTTGAGCAAGACTCCTCATGATGTGAAATAATGAATAATCTCATAAACTATTTGGGATCCTATAAAACAAAACAATATTACATAACCCTAGCCACGAATTGCTCAAAAAATTCAAAATTTTGAAATGAAAGCAAGTTCATAACATCAAAACACTGCCATCATTCATCAGTCAAAAGTAAAGGATCACATATACATACCATGACAAATAGAAATAAACCTTGGAGATAGCAAATGTGAATTGAATTGCACTCCACAAAGAATAGTCTGCAAAACCACCAAAGAAATTACCACAAAAACTAGTAATTCTCAAACCAAGTGCCCAAATCAAATCCAACACACCGAGAATAAACTCCTCAGCTCAATAGAATACAAATGACAAACCATAATAGCAGAAGCACTTCTTAAAAATCAGATAAATACATCCTTCAAAGCTCATATAGGAAGCATTAATGCCGCCGACAAGACAGGCTGGAGAAAATCTGAAAACCTGACAATAAGACGGATTTCAAGAAAATCCGGCCCACTTGGAATTCTGCAAAGAACTGAATTCTCTGAGCAATAGTGCATAAGCATAGTTTGAATAGGATTTGGGAAAATCCAGTTTGGGCAAAAAATCCCGAACTTAGGCAGAAACCTGAATTCTGACCAAAACTAAAGATTTTCAATGTATAACCTGGAGAAATCACTTAGGCCAACAAGATAAACATTCTAGGCACCTTTCAATCTGGGTAGCAATTTTATATATGATTCTCTTATTTAGTGACCAATGGAATAAGTGAGTGGATGGATTGCTCCAAGCAATTTCCTGTCATGTGCTTCATGCACTGATGATAAAATAATTTCATTAGATAGAATTAATACAATTATGTATTATATGATGTTTGTTTGGTTTTTGGTTTGGGTTTAACTGTTATTTTTATTCGCCTTGGTATCATATGAGAAATCACACACATATTTTGCTAGAGATCCATCACAAAAGTGACCTCTCTCTCTCTCTCACACACACACACACACTCACTTTCTCGCTCTCTCACACACACAAAACTAACAAAAAATAGAATGTATTGTTTGGAAATCATTATTTATGGATTCAATTTCTATTTGAACTCAATTTTAATCAGGTGGGCTTCATACATTGTGAGAACAATACTTGTTTTGATTCATGAGCTTGGTGTGCAGTTCAATGATAGCATGAACATACTTGTATGTTGTCTTTACACTAATTTTTTCTTGTAAAATGTTAAGAACATAGTTTACTTTATTCCACTATGAGAGAGGAGGGTTACTATTAGATTTTTTCCCAAGGAGATCCTCACATACTTGATATTTTACCATAAATCTTCCATTTTTTCATTCACACCTATCTAAACTATTAAAATGAATTTTGTGATTAATCCTTTCAAATTAGTTGATAATTGTTTACTTTTTGATTGGTTAATGAGGGTTGTTGTTGGAATTCCACAACCTTAAGACACAAATTTGGGTCCCTACTTTCCATGTGTGGGTTTTCAACACTATGCCCATATGCTTTGGGACTTGCATTATTGTAGGGTATGTGAGACGTATCCAGTAATTTCTATGGTAGTTTTTTTCCCATGTCTTCATTGTTGGGTCTTCTACCATTGTTCTTATAAGCTATTTACTCACTATATGTATCCAAGGCCCATTGTTCACACATTTCAAATTGAAGAGATATAACATATCATCCAAGCAGTATCTATGTCACCCCGATCATGTTTTATGTTTATATTGGCATGATATAATATATCAGAACAACAACTAGCAAGCTTCGCTAATAAATTTTTTTTAGGAATGGCCTATGTGAATGAGGAAGAACATTGTATAGTACTGGCATAGGCACATTTCATTCATACTGATCAGCAGAAGAAATTGGGTTGTATATTATGATTAAAAAGGAACAAATAGAGAATGTAACACAACAGGAAATGCATATCATCATAACTCATGAAAATTTTCTTGAAAAAACTCATTGGCCATTGGAAGCCTAACAAGTGACAATTTTGAGCTCATATACTACTCCAATGAAGATAAAAGGCTTGTATCGGGGACAAAGAGTAAAAGATAGACTCACTCGGGATTTCAGCATGAGGTACACCAATATATTTCATTGAAGGAACAAATTGATATCAGAACAACAGAAAATGGATGCCCAACAACACATCTTACATCGATAATATTTAGTCAGGAGAACATATCTCAAGTTACATCGACATAGTGGATAAAATAAGTCACCATCGGTGAAAGTTGTGTTGATGGAATTCATCAGTGGGAGTATCACCATCGGAAGTAATGAATAACTTTGGGCCTGATAGAACGATGTCTCTCTGATAGGATTACATCAAATAAGCTACACCGATAAAGGATGCAAGGAAAGACCAATACTTGTTGGAGTGACTTATACCAAAAGATACATTGGCCAAATTATTCATGCAAAGAATAAAACCTAGGCATATAACCGTGTTAGGGAGGGAAGATGTTTGAACGAAAAATATTTTTTAAAAGAGTGTAGGGTTTCATCGCAATTTCAATGAACATAGCTCGACGAATCACAAAAATTTGCGATGAGGTTTTTGTACACATGACGTATTTTTCATCATAATGGCAACAACATTTTTCTCCACCTCATCAAAAAATGGACAAATGTTTGGTGTTTTTTCAATGATTTCAAATGGGTGTTCTGCAACATTTTGTGATTTTTTGTGTCGATAGATGGACAAAGTTATGTTGATTTTGTGACAGACACCATCAACATTTTCTATGGTGCTGACCGACAATGCTGGGTCATGGCTTTGACATATAAAAATTGGTCGTTAAAGTGATGAAAATACAAAGATGAAATTTAAATCGGTGTTGCATTGGTAAGTCGACAATATTTTGTCAATATGTCACCAAACATTCATCAGAATTTGTAGTCAAATACAGTAGTGATAGCTTCCTTTAATTTTTTGCATTTAGATAATCTCATCTAGGCATATTACATTAATATTCAATGTTTACATTGCATTTTGGCTCATCTTTCCCCTTTTGGGTAAAAAACCCTAGAAGGGCTAGAAAGACATCCATGTACCAAATATTTGTTTACAGTATTGCTAAAACATATCCTGGAAACCCTCAAGTTTGATGTCCTTTACAAACATTGTAATCCATCATTGACATACTATGCTCCATTCTTGGTCATGATAGAAAAATCTGAGTCATTGAAGTCCATCAAGTGACTGACCCCTTATGGTTATCTCCTGCTACTCGTCACTAAAATCTTTCATGTCCCCTCGTCCTTGAAATTACTTTATTTTATAAAGTTGATAAATCAGCCTTGTTTTCGCTTTACATCCTTTGTCAATAAATTTTAATAATCTATTGAGACCTTACCATACATTGTCCTAGGCAGTCCCCTCTCTTAAAAAAACTTGGTGCATGTGCCTTTTACTATCATTTGAATCGTCACTTATCACTGAAGTCATTTTCATCATCGGGTTCAATACTCTAATGAGCGATGGGCTCTTGGTTCTATTTAATTTCACTTGTCACTAAAGTTCTTTGGCTCCTTGATTACATTTCACTGATATGTGATGAACCGTTGTTCCTCCTCTATTTTGTACCATCGTAGAAGTCTTTCACTACCTTTTCTTGTTGTTGTAATGAGTGACAACAAGAATTTTGATGGAGTGATATCATCTTGCCACTTGTCACAAATTTGGTGCTATTGCTAGGTTTGCTTGTCACTTAAATTACCCTTAAATTCAAGTCAGTCATGGCGATATGCAATGGCTTGTGGTTATGTTGTGGCATCACTAGAAAGTCCTCCTCACCGAAATACAAGTGCAACCTTATCATATTTGTATAAGTGATGGGGAATATGCCAAGGAATATTACTTGAAGTGGGTTGTTGTCACTCATCACCAAAGTTTGGATATGGATTTAGGGCATAAATTTGATGAGCGATGGTATTTAGAAGAAATGGTAAATACGTAGGTGACTACGTGGAAACTTTCTAGTATTTTATCTTTGTTTCCAATTATGGATGTAAAGGAAAGTGGCGATGCTTGAGGAACATCAGTTATTGTGTTTTGATCAAAAAATATTGGCGAAAGAGATTCAAAGTTAAGTGGTTTGTTGTTAGCTCACTTGTGAGAGCTTTCTTTGAGCATTAATGGTTGACACACTCCAATTGTTCAATATAATGATAATTTTTTAGGGAGTTTATTTCACAATTGCAATCATCAGGAGCCAAGAAATTGATCTTGATTTTGATGAGTAAATAAGCTTTAGCAAGTATTTCTAGAGGTATTGAAGATCATTCTATTGGATGTTGTGGTTTTTTTTTTATATGTGGTTGTCATTGATGTCAACAATATTAGCATTGGATGTATTGAAGGTTGTATATGTTGAGGATATTGAGAAAATTGTAAAAGTAAGTATTGCAGGTTCCCAGTGGTTTAGTGAAGGTCATGAAGGTGTCTTGTTTTGTACGTTGAAGATCAACTATTGTGGATTCAATGGTTTTATGTTGAGTGTATCTAGTTTATCCACTGAAAGTTTTAGAGGTTCGCATGAAGATTTGATCATGCTATGAAAAATTGTGTTCTAACAGCATTTATGTGAGTTCTGTCAGTGTTCCCGATTGAAGCTTGTGTGAATATGGTAATCTCAATTGCTGCAGATATTTATCCATTAGTTCTTGTTGCTCGTCGATGCTTCTAGATCATTCTCTATCTTTGTTGTACTTTTGCATTGATTGGTGTGCTTGTGGTCAAAGATTGTTTTCTTGGTATGTTCATTTTTTGTGTTCTTGGCCAACATGGTGGTTGTAGCACGTTGTGGATCCTTGAAGATTTAAAATTGAATTTTTGGAACACTTGAAGATATTGTTTTGGGTTGCATCATGATATTAGCCGATGGTGTTTTATCCACATTGAAAATTCATTTGTAAATTTGGGTAGCTAACATTGAAAATATGTTTTATATTTTTGGCTAACTAAGTTGTTGATGTAATTTCATGTTGTGGATATATAAGAGTGATTGTTTGAGTGAAGTTAGTGTGTGCATCAGAGTGAATGCATGCCAGAGAAAGTGAAAATGTGTGAATAGTGTTCTAATCATTCAATTGTAAAGCAGAGTGAGAAGAAGTTTGAGTGAAGCGTGAAGAAGGTTTTTTGTGCTTAACTGGAACTGTAATTAGGCTTGTGTAGAAGTTATTTTCTCACTTCATACTCTATGGATCTAATCCATATTGTTGGGTATTGTTGGGAAGTGATCCCTCTTGTAATTGAGCAGTGAGCTCTAGGCAGTGTTCTTGAATGCATGTGCATTCCCATTATTTTTCATTATATTTCTAATAGGGTATAATATTATGGACTGACATCCACCATGGTTTTTCCCCTAATAGGGTTTCCACATCAAAATATTGGTGTTCTTTGTGTTTCTGATGTGTTGATTGCTTATGGTTTATTCTTCATTCATTAGATCTGAGATTAAGTTAAGTAAAGTTTGAAAGTTTAAATAATATATGACAACTGATTCACCCCCCCTCAACAATTGGTATCAGAGAAAGTTCCTCTGTAGAAGTTTAAATGCTTGAGGTGATCCAAGATGGCATCATACAAGAAGGACAGTCTTAGATTTGATGGAACAAACTGCTCATTGTGCAAAGCTAGGATGGAGTGTCATTTGAAGTGTATTGGTGAACCCTTATGGAAGATTACAAAGAATCCATATGTTATTCCTCAGAATGGTCCTTCCACTATTGACGAGATTAAAGAGGCTGAGAATAATGTTAGGGCTATGGAAGCTTTGCTGAGTGCTCTAGCAGATTCATAAATGACAAATGTGTTAGGTTTGAAGACAACTCATGAGATATGGATGAAGCTAGAAACTTTGTATGAAGGAGATGCACATGTGAAGATAGCTAAGCTATAGAGTCTGAAAGGAAAGTGTGAAAATTTGAAGATGGGTGAAGGTAAAAATATTTCTTCTTTTATGCAGAGTAAATGAACTAGTGGTGGGTATTAGATGTGATGGTGGTACCCTGGATGAGGAATAAATTGTGGCTCAGGTGCTCAGATCATTTCCTCCCTCCTAGAAAGAAAAGGCTCATTGTATTGAACAAACTAGATCATTGATGAATGTGACAAGCAATACACTAATTGGTAAACTTGATGCCTTTGAGTTGAGTGAATTTGGTGAATCTGTTCCTAAGACTGAAACTATATTTTCGGCTACTATATCTAGAAGAAACAAGAAAAGATATTATTTAGGAGAGAGTTCCAGAAAGACATTCAAGTATGAGGAAAAAATGAAATAGATTGAAGATAAAGAAAGAGAAGTGGAAGAGTTGGAACCACTGATTGTAAAGAAAGAAGGTAGAGGACAAGGTAAGTATAAAGGAAAGTTTCCTATCAAATGTTTTTCTTGCAGTAAAATAGGTCATTTTGCATCAAGGTGTCCTAAAACAGTTCCTAGATCTAAGCCTTACATATCTATATATTCTAAAAGAAATGTTACTTTGCTAAAGAAGGATTGACTAATGTTGAGTCTGATAAAGATAATGGAAATAAAGATGGTTGGGTTTTCATTGCTATCAAGGAAAATAGTCCAGTGGCTATTGAATCTGCTAAAGTTGAGAAAGCTCTTGTAGCCTAAATTGACAATGGATGCTCACATTATATGACTAGTGACAATAGAAAATTTGTAAGTCTAGAGAAGTATGATAGTGGCATTGTAAGATTTGGAGATAACAATGCTTGTGTGATTTGCGGCAAAGGATCTATTTGTCTTGGTGGTAAGCATAACATTGATTATATTCTTTATATTGAAGGCTTGAAACACAACATGTTAAGTGTTGGACAGATGGTGGACAAGGGTTATGATCTTCAGTTCAAATATAGAAGATGCAGGATATTTCGAAGCTTTGGAAATGTAATTGCTTCAGGTAAACAGACAAAAGGTAATATTTTTCACTTGAATGATGCTAGTGAAAGTTGTTTAATTGCTCAAGTAGATGAAAGTTCGTTATGGCATATAAGGTTGTGTCATATGAATTTTGATAACATTTTCAAAGTAAGTTCCACTCAAGCAGTAAGAGATCTACCTAAGCTAGTGAAGCCTGCTAACACAATTTGCAAGGAGTGTCAGATGGGAAAACAGACCATAGTCTCTTTTCTAAAAAAATAACATCATTCAAATGGATTAGTGGAACTGGTACATACTAATCTATTTGGTCCCTCTAGAGTCAAAAGTCTCCATGGGGAAAGGTACTTTATGTTGCGTATTAATGATTACACTAGAATGATATGGGTTTCTTTCTTAAGAGAAAAATGTGAAGCATTAGAAAATTTCAAAAGTTTCAAAGCTATGGTAGAGAATGAGAAAGGTATGAAAATAAAATGCTTAAGGTTAGATAGAGATGGTGAGTTCACCTCCAAGGAGTTTAATTCTTTCTATGAAGAGCATGGAATCAGAAGACAGTTATCTGCTCCCCAAACCCCTCAACATAATGGAGTTGCAAAGATGAAGAACAAAACAATTCTGGATGCTGTTAGAACAATGATGATTGAAAGAAATGTGCCTCACATCTATTGGAGTGAATTTGTAAGCACTGCTATGTACACATTAAACCAGGTAAATGTAAATGGTAATTCTGGTAAGACTCCTTTTGAACTATGGTTTGGCTATAATCCTACTATTAAATATTTCAAGATCTTTGGAAGAAAGTGTTATATCAAGAGAGATGATGATATAGGAAAGTTTGATGCAAGAAGTAATGAAGGAATCTTTCTAGGCTACTATACTAAAAGAAAGGCCTACCAGTGCTATAACAGAAGATTAAAAAAAATTGTTGAGAGTGCAAATGTTAGAGTTGATGAGGACTTTACTAAATCATCCAGATACTATGGATATGATTCAGATGACCAAGAAGATAGCACAAACAAAGGGAAGAATTCTCAGACATAGAATCAACTTCAAATTGTGTCATATGTTCCATTTGTTCCAATAAATCAACGTAGCCAAGAAGCAGAGACAATTGAAAGTGCAGAAGAAGGAATAGAAGAATCAGAAGTTTGAGAGAATCCTAAAACTCTAAGGTATGTGAAGCTAAATCATTCTGAAAATCAAATTATAGGAGACAAGAATAAAGGTGTTCAAACTAGAAGAAATATTGCATAAGAGTATTGTCTAATTTCCAAGATTGAACCTAAAGATGTCCATGAAGCTTGCAATGATGAACACTGGATGGAAGCTATGAAGGAAGAATTAATACAAATTGAAAAGAATAATACATGGGTACTTTTTCCTAGACCTAAACATAAAAATGTGATTGCTACTAAATGGGTCTTTCAGAATAAGCTAGATGAACAAGGTGAAGTGGTATGGAATAAAGCAAGACTAGTATGTAAAGGGTATTCGCAAATGGCAGGTATTGATTTTGAAGAAACCTTTGCCTATTGCCAGAATTGAAGCTACCAGGTTATTTCTTGATTATGCTACATATAAGAACTATAAAGTCTATCAAATGGAATGGAAGTCAACTTTTTCTGAATGGTGAGCTAGAAGAAGAAGTATATATTGAACAACTAGATGGATTTCAACTGACTGATAAGGAAAACATGGTTTTCCAATTGAATAAAGCTCTATATGGACTCAAGTAAGCCCCCAAAGCTTGCTATGCTAGATTGGACAAATACTTATTAAAGCTTGGATTCAATAAAGGTACTACTAACAACAACTTGTATTTCAAATTGGATCATGAAAAAGAGTTAATTATTGAGGTCTTTATTAATGACATTATTTTTGGAGGAGATGATAATCTATGTATGAATTTTGCTGATGAAATGAAGAATGAATTTGAGATGAGTATGATTGGAGAGATGAAGTTCTTTTTTGGATTACAATTTACTAAGTTAGACAAGGGGATCTTCATAATTTAGTCCAAATATGTAAGAGATTTATTGAAGAAGTTTAGTATGGAAGACTCAAAACCTATTGGTACCCCCATGGTAACCAGATGCAAATTAATGCAAAATGATGATTCTCCTAAGAAAAATCAAACAAGATACAGGTCAATGATTGGTGGATTTCTCTACTTAACATAGACTAGACTAGACATTATGAATGTTGTATGTATGGTTGCTAGATTTTAGGCTAATCTAGAAGAGTCTCATGTGACTGTTGTAAAGAGAATCTTTAGATATCTGAAAGGAATAGTTGATTTTGGACTTTGGTATTCTAAGGATTATGATCTTACTTTAAATGCATATACTGATGCAGATTGGGTGGGAGATGTAGATGACATGAAGAGTACTAGTGGTGGTGCCTTCTTCCGATCAAAGCAGCTAGTGTCTTGGTTGAGAAAAAAGCAAAATTCTATTTTTTTATCTACTACTGAGGCAAAGTATATTGTTGTTGCAAACAATTGTACTCAAGTGATGGTGAAAGATATTAGAGTAGTATATGATGAACCTATTGCCATATAATATGAAAACTCAAGTGCAATAAACATATCAAAGAATCTGGTGCTACACTCTAATACCTAGCATATATCAATCAAGTTTAACTTCTTGAGGGAAAAAGTGAGTGAGTGAGAATTCAGACTAGAGTATGTGCCTACCAAAGAGAAGATTTTAGACATTTTCAACAAGCTATTGCCAAAGGATACTTTTGAATATCTCAGAGGGATGCTAGGATTGATTACCCCTCCTAATATAAACTAAAGATGCATTTTCTTGCATTAATCCATGTGCTTCATAGATATTTCATGATCTGGATTGATGTTTACGTGGCTTCTACTCAGGGAGAGTAGTTATATGTGTAGATACGTGGTTCACAACTTGTATGTGGAAAGATAATGTTTATCTTTTCCATTGATGTCAAAAGGGAAGAAGAGTAATGTGAAAAACTATTGCTTACCTAGAGTGAAGAGTCATGTGTGGAGAATATCATGTAGAAGAGGTTAAGGAAGAAGATTTAGAATCTAAGCGGGAGTAAGTGTTGATTAAGAGTTGGGTTAATAGGTGTTTTTCACATCATGTGTTGCCATCAATGCCAAAGGGGGAGATTGTTGTATGTTGTGGTTGTGTTGTTGATATTTGGTTGTCATTGATGTCAACACTATTAGCATTTTATGTATTGAAGGTTGTACATGTCGAGGATATTGAGAAAATTGTAAAAGTATTGTAGGTTCCCAGTGGTTCAATGAAGGTCATGAAGGTGTCTTGTTTTGTACATTGAAGATCATCTATTGTGGATTAAAGGGTTTTTTGTTGAGTGTATCTAGTTTATCCACTGAAATTTTTAGAGGTTCACGTGAAGATCTGATCATGCTATGAACAGTTGTGTTCTGACAGTATTTTTCTGGGTTCAATCAATGTTCCTAAGTGAAGTTTGTGTGATTCTGGTAATTGGATTTTCTATGGATATTTCTCTGTTAGTTCTTGTTGCTCGTGGATGCTTCTAGATCATTCTGTATCTTTTTTGTATATTTACATTGATTGGTGTGCTCATGGTTGAAGATTTTTTCTTTCGATATGTTCATTTTTTTGTGTTCTTGGCCGACATGGTGGTTGTAGCATGTTGTGAATCCTTGAAGATTTAAAATTTAATTTTTGGTGTGATTGAACATATTATTTTGGGTTGTATCATGATATTAGTTGGAGATGTTTGATCCACATTAAAAATTTATTTGTAAATTTGGGCCGACATTGAAAATATGTTTTATATTTTTGGCTGACTAAGTAGTTGATGTAATCTCATGTTGCAAATATATAAGAGTGTTTTTTTGAGAGAAGTTAGTGTGTGCATAAGAGTGAATGTATGCCAAAGAAAGTGCAGATGTATGAATAGTGTTCTAATCATTCGATTGAAGAGCAGAGTGAGAAGTCTAAGTGAAGTGTGAAGAAGGGTTTTTGTGCTTAACTAGAACTATAATCAGGCTTGTGTAGAAGTTATTTTTATAGTTCATACTTTGTGGATCTAATCCATATTGTTGTGTATTGTTGGGTAGTGATCCCTCTTGTAATTGAGCAGTGATCTCTAGGTAGTGTGCCTTAATGCATGTGCATTCCCATTATTTTTCATTATACTTGTAACAGGGTATAATATTGTGGACTAACATCCACCATGGTTTTTCCCCTAATAGGGTTTCCATGAGAAAATCTTGGTGTTCTCTATGTTTTTGATGTGTTGATTGCTTATGGTTTCTTGTTCATTCATTAGATTTGAGATTAATTTAAGAAAGTTTGAAAATTTTAAATAATTTGTGACAACTAATTCATCCCCCCCTCTCAATTGTTTGTCGTTGTTTTGCCAACAAGGTCTCCCAAGTACGTTTGTATTCTCATTTTTATGTGTCGACTCTGCATCAATTGATGGGTCTAGGAAAACTTTTATGGGATCTATAGGTTTTAGGTTTCTTGGGTTTGCAATGGGTTGGTTCTTTGTAGAATTCAAATAAGTTTATAGGAATTGTATGGGGTGTCTTTGTTCTAAAATTTTGTTGGGTCTCTTTGCAACTGAAAAATTTATAAGCCTTAGCATTGTTCTTCTATAAGAATGAGTGAACTTGGGCTTTGTGGGTCAACCCAACTAGTAAGGAGGTCTACGAGGATCAATATGCTTAAAACCTACGATGGTACACCTAGAACCAAGCATGGTCCATAAGAATCTCCTATAAAGGAAAAAGACGAGAAAAGAGCATGTAATAAGTCCATAATCAAGATAATCCTAGTGCTGTTTCTTTGAAGCTGTGGACACATAAAAAGTAACCCTTCCACTTTTTCTCATGTCTAGGTCCTCCTAGTGGCTTTTCCTTGATTTTGACTAGATTTAATGTTGTAATGTGGCCAACACATTCACATTAGGTCTTGGACCCTTATGAATCATGAAGATTTCTAGGATGTCTTGTAAAAGTGTTGTGAAGTGTTGTAACCCACTTTCACACTTTTCTAGGACCCTTTCATTATAATTCATTTAAATAACCCCTTTTTAGCACTTACCAAGTCCTATTTCAATGTGTTGTAAAGAGTTGTAACAAACTCTAATGCTTTTCTAGGCTTATCATTACTAATTCAACCCTTTCTTATGTTTAAATAACCCCTTAATGTAGTTTCTCACCCTACTTAAGTGTATTTTTGAGAATATTCCTATTAAACCTTATTAAATCGACTTCAATCCCTGACACCTAGTAAATTTTCCCTGGTGGGACCAAGTCGCCACCTAGGGCGACTTAGTCCCACTAGGCACAAAAGTTAAAATAATTTTAATTTTCTATTTGGATTTTATTACCTTAACCTTAAGGTTGGCCTGTGATGTGTTATTTTCAGGAAATATTGTAAAATAAAGTATAAATAAAGGATTTTTCTCTCATTTTCACACCCATTCATTATTCAAGCAATTCATTCATTTACTTATTTATTCTCAAGCATTCTAAGCAGTTTCAAGCATCCATTGCGTCATCCATTTACATATCTTCAAATTTCAACATCAAGGGTTTGGTGAGTTGTAGCATTACATGTTCATTCATCATTCTCTTTTTATTTCATTTCATTTTCTAGGGTTTGATTACCAAATTGGGGTTTGACCAAGGAAAACCCCTATTCTCTAATCCTTAACCCTTTTTCCCCTCTTTGCATGTGTGTTTTGTAGGTCTTGTATGCAGATTTTTCAAAAAGGAAAGTGTTAAAAAGGTGTTGCCAACTCATGAAAGTCATTCAAGTCAATAAAGTCCTAATTCAATCTTGGAGACCTCTTTTAGCCTATTTTATGTAGAATCTGAACCACACACCTATCGAGAAGGGAAGTGTTGACCAAAAGCTACAAATTCCTATCCCAAATTTATTGAGATTCCCTAGTGGACTAAATCACCACCTATGGTGGATTAGTCCCACTGCCAGACTTCAAAAGTGAAATTTACATTTCTGAGTACCCATTTGGTAGAAACCTATTTTGGTAGAATCTCCTTGAAATGGGACTAAGTTATCCAGCTTGGAATAAGTGTCCCAGTTGGCTTCAATAGCAAAATCTATAGGATTATAGAGTCTCTCTACATCACATTTTAGTTTCCAGGTGCACCTCTCCAATCTTATTCATTTTTGTTATTGGTTACTTGCATTCTTAGGTCATTTTGCACATATCACTGTGTTTTCAAAAAAATTGCATTCCTTAGGTTTTATATTAATAATTCATTTATTTTATTAGTTCATTATATTTAGGCATTGCATTTAGACACACTTCATCCATCCTTGCATTGTTTTTGAGTGTTTACATTGCCCATCTTGGGCCATCTTTCTCCTTTTAGGTGAAAAACCATAGAGGTGTAAGAAAGTACTTGGATGCCAAAATCTTTTTAAACATTTTGGTGAACCCAACTTTTGATCATTTTACTTTTGATTTCAAGTGCATTCACATCCTAGGAATAACTTGCATCAACATTGCATTAAATTTTTCATTGTTTACATTGCATCCTATGGTTTTCAAAATTGCATTAGTGAAAAGTGCATATAGCTTGCATTTTTGCATTCCATTTCATTGAAAATTCCAAAAATTCTACATTTTCATACTGTGTCCACATCTAAACATCTAAAAAATGTCAAATTTCATTTAAAAGTTTTGATAAATCTCAAAAAAATCACTACTAGGACTAATTTTCCACACTAAGCAACTTCGTCCTCTTGCACATTTTGCATGATAATTTATAACATTTTCTAAGAATTTTCTGCATTTCTATTTTTTGTTACTGCATCCCTATCACAATTTCCATATTTTTTGTTTTATTCCATTTCATTCGTCTAGTTTTCTTTTATTCATTTACATCATGGCTATGTGCTCTAATAAATTCTGGATATCATTAAAATATTTAGTTGACATGTCAAATTGTTCCTTTGGAACTAATCCTGGTGACCTTGAGCTTCATCATGCTCCTTCAACTCCTCATGAATGTCCTCCTCATGATGTTGACATCATTGGAGAAGATGACCATAAAAGAATGTCTTGACAACCTCGAAGCCAATGCATCCTTTTATCCATCCATGAAACAACAAGACCTTCCTACAGTCTCACCTCTTTATAAGTTTGGTTATTTACATCCTGAAACAAACAAAGGACCTAAGTTCCCTCCATCACGTGGACCTAGTTCTTCTAAACAAGCAACTTCTCAATGATTTTATGATAACAAAGTGACAAATACTCCAATCAACCTTGAAGAAACTAATGGAAATGGTTTTACCATATTCAGAAAACAAGGATGTGACACAACAACTGAACATGACATTCATCAACTTTTATAACAAAATCCAAAAGATGAAAACACAACCGGAATAGGATATCAAGATCCTCGTCATGACAACAAGCCTCCTTTAGAATATTGGAGACTTCGTGATGATGACACAATGATATTTGATTCCCCTCCTGATCTAAATGTCCTCATTCCACATGAACAACCCTTACATCATAATAATAACAAGGATGTTAGGATCACTTTGGGTCCTCCTCCTCCTCCTATTTGAGAAAAGGGTGAGTCTAGCAAACACAAGAGACCTTACAAGTTACAAAAACTAAATTTTCCTCTCCATCCGCCACCTAAATGTGAAAGGAAATTACAAATCCTTATAAACAAAGGACTCATACTATTACCACCTATGAATAGGTTGGTGATCTATCCTAAAGATAGTAATGTCTCACATTTTGCATATCATTGTGTTCTTGGACATCGAAGTGATGAATTTCACCAATTGAAAGAAATACTAAGAAAGTATCATTTTGATGGTCTATCTAATAAATTCATAAACCACTCCCAAACCCCTTATCATGTAATATTTGTAGAAAATTATCTTCTCACTATTACATGACCTTTCCCATCACCTACCTCAGCTCACTCTTGTCTTATACTCAGTGGGGGCAAGAAGTTCCTAGCCTCATCCTAGTAATGCATTTTTCGTTGTCCCTTCATTGTGTTATTCACCTTCTGCTTATACCGATTGAGATTGGGAGGCGGATGAATTGCTCAATGGTTGACTTGGATTTTCCTTATTAGTCATTTTCTTTTTCTTTTGTATGTTTACATGTGTGTCACATGTTCACCCATGATGTGTTGTTTGATGTTCTCTCTCTCTTTGTGGCATTCCTCTATTTGTATCTTCCTTCTTCTCTATGTTGTACATCACTTTTTCCTTTGTCTTTTTCTTGTATTTTTATTTTGGGGATGATGCAAGGAATTGAGACCAAAATGTCTCTTTCATGTTGACCCAAAAGGTCCCTTTTTCTTTTTCTTTTCCTTTTCTTTTGTCTTTTTCTTGTTTTTTTGTTTTGGGGATGACTCAAGGCATTGAGACTGAAATGTCTCTTTCATGTTGACCCAAAAGGTCCCTTTTATTTTTCTTTTCCTTTTCATTTATTCTATTTTCCTTTTAGGGATGACGTAGGGCATTGAGATGAACATGTCTCTCTCATGTTGACCCAAAAGCTTTACCATTTCTTTTTCATTTTTCTTTTGTTCTCCTTTTGGGAATAGTTTTGAGCTCTCTTTAAAAAACATTACAACAAAGAACATACTGACCCCAAATCCATAGATCCCTTATTTGTTTGGTGTTTTCATTCTCACGGCAACCCCTTCCTTTCCTTTTCTTTTTCCTTTCCTTCACATCACGCAGCCTTACTTAGAAAAATATGACTTAGAATAGGGGCTTTCCAAGTTGGCTCTCATGTCTTTCTTCTTTCCATTTTACATTTGATACTTTAAAATAATTTCTCATAGAACAATGTGTAGAAATTTCTTTGAAGTGGGGGCATACATTGGCATTATTCTTTTGCATTTTTTTTCTTTTTCTTGGTTCTTAGTATAGCCTGGTTACTTCATATGGTGTGTTTTGTCGCTTTGTCAATGACATTGGGTGTGATGTCTTTTCTAAGCAAGATCTATCTTAGCATACTACATTCCTCATGGTGGCTTGATGTGACACACAACATCCCCTAAGTTGTGAATTTTCTATTCTTTGATTGGTCCTCTCTCCAAGACATTAGACACAATGTTCCCTAAGTTATACACCTCACATGAACTAAGCAAGAATCCTTTTAACATATTTTTCTTGTTGCATTTTTCATTTTTTATATGGCCACCTTGCATAACACAACGTGCATGCCTATAATGCCATCATGTTTGTTCATGAGCTCCAATAATACAAATTTTTTCTTTTCTCATGAAGCTCAAAATTTCGCTTTCTTTTGTTGTGCCTTATTAAAGTTATCAGGAGGTATAATTTTTGTATGGTTCAGTGGGAAGCCCATTCTAACGCATGAATTTTCACCATAGCCACTTTCACGTGTGTTAGTGAATACCAGCCATGAGTGTATGTTTCTCACATTTTTGGCCTTCTTACTCAGTGGAAAACCATGAGTTTTGTCACCCTAGAGTGATTATTCATTTTCTTTCTAGACAAACAACCTAGATCTGATCCACAATGAGATGGACAAACAAATGAAGCTTGATCTGACTCTCTCTCTTTTCCTTTCTCTCCCTCTTGATTTACATCATTCTTATGTGTCTTTCTTCATCTTGGGGGCTTGATCATCCCTCTTGATCACTTTTGTCTCATCTTGCTAAGAATTTATTCATTGAAACCCCTCTTGATATGCATGTTCAACTACTTTAGTGTGAGTTTGAAGTAGGCTCATCCTCTCACTAATGTGGGGGCTAGCTGTGGACATGGAAATAGTAACCCTTCTAATTTTTCTCATGTCTAGGCCCTCCTAGTGGATTTGGCTTTATTTTTCCTAGATTTAATGTTGTAATGTGGCCAACACATTCACATTAGGTCTTAGACCCTTGTGAAACATTAAGATTTCTAGGATGTCTTGTAAAAGTGTTGTAAAGTGTTGTAACCCACTTTCACACTTTTCTAGGACCCTTTCATTATAATTCACTTAAATAACCCCTTTTTTATGACTTATCAAGTCCTATTTCAAAGTGAATTGTAAAGATTTGTAACAAACTCTCACGCTTTTCTAGGCTTGTCATCACTAATTCAACCCTTTCTTATGTTTAAATGACCCCTTAACGCACTTTTTAGCCCTACTTAAGTGTATTTTTGAGAATATTCTCATTAAACCTCATTAAATACACTTCAATCCCCAACATCGAGTAAAATTTCCCTGGTACGACCAAATCGCCACCTGGGGCGACTTACTCCCACTGGGCACAAAAATCAAAATAATTTTAATTTTCTAGCAAGATTTTATTACCTTAACCTTAAGGTCATCCTATGATGTGTTATTTTCAAGAAATATTGTAAAATCAAGTATAAATAAAGGGTTTTTCTCTCATTTTCACCCCCATTCATGATTCAAGCAATTCATTCATTTACTTAGTTATTCTCAAGCATTCTAAGCACTTTCAAGCATCCATTGGAGCATCCATTTGTATATCTTCATATTTCAACATTAAGGGTTTTTTGGTTAGTTGTAGCATTGATTTTTTCTCAGGCATCATTCTCTTTCTATTTCATTTCATTTTCTAGGGTTTGGTTACTCAATTGGGTTTTCACCAAGGCAAACCCCTATTCTCTAACCCTTAACCCTTTTTCCCTCTTTGCATGTGTGTTTTGTAGGTCTTGTATATAGATTTTTCAAAGAGGAAATGGTGCAGGAGCACCTGCCAAAGTGCCTAAGTGCAAGCTTATTTTCAAGGTATTTGTTTTAAAATCCTTTTTGTTGTTTTGGTAAGGTCTTAAATACCATCTAGATTGTGGTTGAGGACATTTTGGTTCTTAGGTAAAAGTTGAATAAGTGTGGAAGCTTAAGTTTGGGTTATTTTTCCTTCAATAGAAAAAAACTTGAAAAACACACTATGTTTTCCAACAGTATGCTTTTGGCCGTTCTTAGGCTTGGAGAAGAAAAACTAAATGCTTTACAAGTATTTTAAAGGAATCTCTCAACCTTTTCAATAGGTTGGATGTTTTGGAGTATGGAAGTTTTTGATGAAAATAATAAAATACAGTGATTTCTGTGTGCAAAATTCTATTTTTCCTGTTCTTGGCCACATGATTGCTGCTAAATGAATTAGAGAAGGAATTTGTTACATTTAGCATGTAGTGAAGCTCTTGGAAACATTTTTCTGGTTAAATAGCTAGGAATTTCATCGCTTTCATCTAATTGTAAATTTTTGTATGTTTTGTTGTTGCTGTTTTGACTGGTAAATGTGTTGAAAATGGAGATTTATCCCACACTCCCACCGTACCAAGAAGTATGGAGACATTGGGAAGGTGGCTAAACTCCATTAGTGTAAATATTTTAGGGGTAGGATTCAGTAGAAGCTCGGTCAGCATGTAGAAAGACTTTTCCTAGGCAAGCTTGTGATGCTCGGTTGGGAAAAGACAACAAAAGACCAATTTTTGCGTGGCAGGGGTGTCCACTCTTTAACAAGTTAAGATGTATGGTGAATGCAGGAAGATTTTAGAAGGTGTGGGAAAGAAGATAGATACTTTAGCAGTGCATTTGAGACTGGAAAAAGCAGAAACAGTCCAAGAAAGGGTCTTAGAAACCCTAGTTTTTTGTAAAATTTGTGTACTACCTATGTATGGCCAAAGAGGGGCCCAAACCTTAAAAATCCTTTAGTGTTTGGAATTTGAGCTAGGCTGTCTGAAGGGGGTTTGTCCTTACCAGTTGAAGGAGAGGAGTGCTAATCAATTTTCTTGTGCAAGGAGGCCTAAAAGGGGCTCAAGGCTTGTAACCCTGCCCAAAACCTAAAATAGGGAATTTGTGATAGCGATGGAAAATCCAAGCAAGGAGGTTAAACAAGGACACTTCCTTGATGGTTTTGAAGCCATGGGATCCTGAACACACCCCTGCCAAATGAGATTTGGAAGTATTTGGAGTTGAGCTAGTCTTTAAGAGTATCAAGGGCTAGAAATGTTAAGAGAGGAAAAACACCAAGAATTGCTTGGTTAAGGCATTATGATTGATTTGAAACTTGATAGTAGGGTTGGTAGGGAGGACTAGGGGTTCCTAATAACCTTTAGGACCTATAGGTTGAGTGGTGGAGAGAAACACCAAGGGTTACTAATTTGGTGACCTAGAGCATTGAGATTGTGACTATCTCAATCCGACCCTATCCCTATCAGGAAAGTGTTAAAAAGGTGTTGTCAACTCATCAAAGTCATTCAAGTCAACAAAGCCCTAATTGAATCTTGGAGACCTCTTTCAGCCTCTTTTCTATAGAATATGAACTAGACACCTATCGAGAAGGGAAGTGCAGACCGAAAGATATAGATTCCTATCCCGAATTTCCTAAGATTCCCTACTGGAATAAGTCACCATTTGTGGTAGATTAGTCCCACTACTAGGCCTGAAAAGTGAATTTTACATTTTTGAATACCCATTTGGCAAAAACTTATTTTGACAAAATCTCCTTGAAATAAGACTAGGTCATCCAGCTTGCCTTAAGTTTCCCAGTTGGCTTCAATAGTAAAATCTACAAGATTCTAGAGCCTCTCTACATCACATTTTAGTTTCCAGGTGGACCTCTCCAATATTATTCATTTCTATTATTGTTTACTTGCATTCTTAGGTCATTTTGCATACATCACTATGTTTACAAACAACTTGTATTCCTTAGGTTTTACATTAATAAGTCATTTCTTTTATCAGTTCATAGTATTTAAATAGTGAATTTAGACATACTTCATTTGTCATTGCATTGATTTTGAGTTTTTACATTGCCAATTTTGGCCCATCTTTCTCCTTTTAGGTGAAAAACCATAGAGGTGTAAGAAAGTCCTTCGATTCCAAAATATTTGTAAACAGAAGGAATAAATTTATGAGGAAACTAAGTCATGGAAATTGACTAAGTACAAGGGGAATAAGAAGAATAAGTACCACAAGGCTTATGATTCTTATATGGGGAAGTCAAACATTTTTCATGGAAGATGGGGCTAGTCCTCTGAGAGATAAGACAAAAATTGACCCAGATTACATTTGATACCTTCCTAATTACAAGTTGAGAGGATTCTGATGATGGTGAGATAGCTTCTCTAGTTTCAACAAAATCACAAGGGTGACATGCGTACTCTAATTTCAAATATTATGAACCATTGCAGAGGTAGTGTTTGGGTTTGGTGTTTTTATTTTTAATGATTGACATGAAGGAGAGGTGTGGACATCACTACAATGACAGATGTTTCCTTTTGGAAGATAGGTAAATCTCATTTGGTGAGCGTGTCAATTTTTTTCTTTGGTGTTGATAAGGAAAAATTTTGGTTGGAGTGGATAGGAGGTTTTGGTGCTGCTACAGTGACAAATAATGCATTTTGGAAGGTGGGTAAATCTTCAGCAATGGGAAGGATTTTTGTCTTTTGCAATTTCCTCCTCTCTGGAAAATAAAATTGTAACCATCTGGGGAATTTTCGAATTGAAATGAAATTGAATGTAAAATGTAAATATGACATAAATTGTAATTTTTCATAATGCATGTTTCTCCCATGTTTCTATAAATGGGATTTTAGGGCTAGTTATTAAGGTTGTGAATTTTGAGGTTCAAGTGGTCTAGGTTGAAAAAATGGGCTCATGTAAGAGCAGTTTTGTAAATCAAGCATAGATGAATAGAATAGTATGAAGTCTAGTTTATATTCTAATTTGTAATGAGCTTAATATTTTTAGAGTAGAACAACATATGAATAAAAATGCAAATTATGGAAGAAATTCTCTCCTATGTATTTTGACTTCCAAATTATAAATGAAATGATTAAGGATTATTTTTTTTGTCTCCAATCTCTTCGGTTGAATGAATGATTTTATTTCTACATTGGTTCAAAGATATGATTAAATTCTTTAATAAGATCATAGGTTTGTGAGATGAAATTCAAGGATTGCTAAGTAGTTTTTGTTTTTGATACAATTAGTTGAGTATTGTAAAGAAATATGTCAATAGCCTATAGATGTTGCATCTAACTACTAATGTATTACAGTTCGTTACAAATGTGACTCAGTTACCCAAAGATAAAGAAATTTTCTATTAATTTGGTCATCCTGAATGTAAATGAGTCATCTTGTACCTGACCAAGAACAAAAAACAAGAATAGAAATCACTCAAACACTTTTAACTACAATGTAGCATTATGAAGTACAACTCATTCCTTGCTTTAGGTAACAATTTGCTTAAGGGCCTGCCAAATCTTTGAGAGATTTTATCTAGTTAGAAATTTATGGGAATGCATATGTTAGTCACAATGTTTAGGGTAAAATGGCATAAGAATATCATTTTAACATTATTAGGATCACCCTCTTGTGTTTCACAGAGCCCGAAGAGTAGAAGTAAGGGCCTAGTAATCCTTCCTTTTTTGCTGACCAATCCTTACCTTTGCTAATTATTGAATTATGGAAAATTCATAGGCATCTGGTGAGATCAAGTTTGGTTCTCAAAAATTAACCAACAGAGCATAGGCTTAAAAAAAATTCTATTCCTTGTAAGTTAAAAGAAGAGAATAAAAAAACAAACAAAGATCAAAATTTAGCTCAAACAAAGAATGATGATTCTCCACCTTCACCACAACAATAAAAACATGAAAACTTTATGGAAATTATCATTAGATCTCCTGTTTTGATTAACTTGGATGATGACGATGAGATTGTAAAGATTGAGGAGGAAGTGCATAATTAGCTAATTTTTTTAATTTTCCTCTTCCATGATCTTAGACGAGAACAACCATAATGATCCTCCTAACAATAGTGCATCACCATGTTTTGAACTTGGTGATTTTCATATTACAACACTTGTTATTTCCCCTTTGGCTAGTTATCTACCTTCTGTATATGATGAAAAATATTGGGATGCAGACGACTTGATTTAGGTTGGCTCACATGTGTCATACTAGCTTTATGTCTTATTTTCATGTTCTTTATGTGATTGCATGTGTGTAATGTGATCCCTTGTACTTTGTTTCTTGGCATGTATTTATGTTCGTGATCCTACTTTGAATGACCCTTGTCACTCCATTGGTGTGAGGATACAAAGGAAGTGAATCTATCATGGAATTCTTCTATCTGTCATAACCATTATCTTTTCATTTGTCTTATGTTTCTGTTTGGGTATGATGTAAAGTGTCAATACATTTAGGTCTCTTCCATGTTGACCCAAAAGGCTTCTCCTTTATTTTTTCTCTCTATGTTTCATTCTTCCTTTGTTTTGATTCTTCCATGAGTTATTTTGGGAATGATGACATCTCTAAGCTCAACTATATAACTATAGCAAAGACATACGATGACCCCAAATCCATGTTTCCCTTATGTGCTAGCTTAGGATTTCATATGGGGGGAAACATGCATTTCATGACATAAATTTAATTGGAAACAAATGTTCAACATAGGGTTTTCCAAATAAGCTCTCATGTCTCATCAATCCATTGGATTTTATCATATTCTACTTTAATGTAATTTTTCATAGCATGGTGTTTATAGATTATGTTAATGTGGGGGGCATTATGCTTCCCACTTGTTTCTTGCTTGATGTCATGACCTCTTATTCAAAATTTGGTATTCTTACATCATGTGATGTGTCTTCTTGTTGGTGACATTAGGATTGATGTCCTTCAAGAGTGTGACCTTTCTTGGTATATGACATTCCTCTTAGTGTTAATGTTATGGCTTGCATTCCATAAGGTGTTTATCTTTTATCTCTAGACTAGTCCTCTCTTGATGGTCATATCGAGCATGATGTTCCCTAATGTGAGACCTTCCATGAACTAAGAAAAACCCCTTTGACTATCTTAAAACAAAACTTTTGGCCACTAAGCATAACACAACTTGCTTGGTGGTACCTTTGTTTCATGAGTGTCTAGTATAATAGAACAATCTAGCCCTGTGATTGTTGTGTTGAATGAACAAGACAACTGAGAGGGTTGGTTGAATCAGTTGTATCAAATCAAAACATTAAATATCTTGATAGTAATCATATCTGTATGCATTCATTAAACCCTTAATCTATTATAATGTTTAAACATGAAAAGAAAATAATAGAAACTAGAAAAGCCACCATCATACACATGAAAACACCATATTTACATGGAAAACCCTAGAAGGGAAAAACCATGGTGAGGATTAGCTCACAATATAAGTGATTGAAAAACTAGTATAAAGAGGCTCACTGCCAGAATATGACACACTAACTAGAAAGGCTCATAGCCCAATCTCACTGCCAAAATAGAAAGAAGAAAGAAGATATAATGTTACATAGAGAACATGATCTCAGTGAAACAAAGACTCCACTATAATAGCTTCAAAAACACTTGCAATCTTAAAGAGATCAAGATACCTCAGCTCATTGCATTCAACAATCTTTCATTATATCCCATACTATATTTCATAATTTTACACTTAATTTTGCATCATAATTCACTCAACTCTATTCCACACTCCATCTTGCATCAATTCACCTTGCATTTATACCATCAATAACTTGAAAAAAATCTTCATGTCAGCTACACTCACCTTACACTTTACAAATTCAAAATAGGTTGACACTAAGCATTCTTGTGGTAGAAAAGAATGAAAGTGGACCAATACAAAACATTATTTCCTAGCCCAAATTAACTCTCACATGCCACACTACCCTTTCATTAATTATTTTACATCTTCAAATCTAGTGTACACACTAGGTTGGTCGTTACCTATGCAAACACCTTTAAACATTGAATTGCATGCTTCCTTGGATCCAAAGATGACTTGCAAACCATGTACCACACTTCATCACTATCTATAATATTCCTCTACCTTCCTAAAATCCATCAAACTCCTTCACAAAAAATCACACTTCCAGAATGTACACAACTTTTACACTCAGACTACACTGCCAAACACTACAATTCTAAAATCCATCTTCAACACAAGCAAGAGATCAACACCATAAACATACCTTTAGAATCACAATACCTAAAGAAAAAATATGAAGAAATGTAGATAAAAAACATTTCTCCCAAACACCTTTGTAAGAAACACTACAAACTAGTTCACACATTGGTGAACATAACTTCCTCTGACCATCAATCTTTAAGCCAAAATTTTTGATATAGAAACTTTGAACACCTCTATCCAACATATTTAAACCACACAAGAAAATATTCAACCCAAAATAAATGCAACTTAGGAAAACCATAACACCTCTACAAACCAATACACCTTATTTTATCAATTTTCACAGTATCCTCAATATCTTTATCACTACCATAATCATAACCAAAATATTATCAAAGTAATACTAGTGGTTAGCGCCAGTGAATTAACTAATGAAATTATAATGCAACTAATCAATAAAAAACCTCTCGTAACTAATGCAAAATTGTCACCAATGACAACACAAGCTTGTTGACATCAATAACAATGCCTTCATAATTGCAACATGGTGTATATGGAACCTTATCAAAGTTATTATGGTGTATAAATTTTTGTATGGTTTACATATGGGAGCATGTAGACTTGGCATGACTTTCCCATCGCCACTTGTTTTGTGGGTATACAACTAGTGTATATCAAATTGCACTAGACCTTATTTGTTTCTCACTTGTTTTGGCTCACCAAGTGTATATCGAACTGCACTTGTGATATTTATTTTCATGGCCACCTTTCATAACACAACTTGCTTCCTTATGTTTCCATGTGAGTATGTTTGATGGACTTGGCATAATGCAACTTTCTAATTCATCTTTTCTTCTTTAATTTTGACATTGTACGATCTTGTATCTTGTGTCGTTGAATTCATATGTATCTTTTTGTATATTTTGGTTTGTCTTGGGATCCTAGATACTAGGCACTTGATCATCCTCATTGATCTTTGTTATATAACCTTTCCTATAAGTGTACACTTAGACCTCTCTTAACTAATTTATCTACTTTAGTATGAGTCTGAGTGTAAGGCTTATACTCTCACTAATGTGAGGGCTAAATGTAGTGTAGGAAAATGTACTCCTCTACATTTTCACACTATGTTTGCATCCCCTTAATGAATTGGACTTAATTCAGCTTCTAATTACCTAAATTATGCATTCCTAAGCCTTATTATTCCCATTTTCTAAAATGGAAACTGTCATTAAAAAAATTCTACCATTATTTTAAGCACCTTAGACATTGTGTGTCTAGGATTTAGGTCACAAAACCCATTTTTCCAAGGATGAATGGGTCCTCCTTAAGTTCCATGACCTAATTTTTAATATATTTTTGGAAACATTTTAATGATTCAAATTCAAGTTTCAAATTTCACCTTAAAGAATCTAATTTTGGGGAAATTAGATAAACACATATAAATACATAGTTATTTTTATCAATTCAAACTTAACACACTTTATGCAAGCATTCCTAGAGAAAATATTAGTATCAAGAGCATTGAATAAGAGATTTATTAGTCATCTACAATAGCATCCAAGATTTTATTAGCATTTCAAGATTCATGTGTGTTTATATTATGTTTTGGATCTAACATTGTGGTATAGGGTTCTAGCATTCAAGTATCAAATCAAGCAATCATTCAAGACAATTAAAAAAAGATCAAGCTCCTTAAAGAGATGTCTTAGAATGGAGTCCTTTAAGGGAATACATTAAGGGTTTGGTGACTTGTGACATAACATTGTTCATTCATCATTTATTACATGTTTTCATTATTTCATTATCAAGGTTTAATCACTAAAATGGGTTTTGGCCAAGGAAAACTCCTATTCACCAAACCAAAATATTTTTACCTATATTTGTGTGAAAATCTATAGGTGAAGAACTAAAATTGGATGAAAATTACAATTTTTCAAAGTTGTAAAAGTTGTCATAAAAGTTGTCAAGCCACAAAAAATCATCTATAGAATTTATTTGACTTTCTGACAGTAGAATATCGAGGAATCAAGAGTGTATATCCAGAATCAGAGAACTATGAAATCAAATTTTGGATCCTTGTATAGAGACCCATTCTCCCTAGGGTAAATCTATCTTGGTAGGACACTTAGCAACCACTTTTAGTGATAGGTACACATCAGTTTTCCCTTATTAGGTCTTCCAAAAAATTACTATTTTTGTTTGTGCTATCCTTTAACTCTAAATTTCAAGTTTTACATTGCATAATGAGTTCAATGGGCATTTTATTTTCATCTCCCAAAAGTGAATTTCAAGTATTTTCTATCACTTTAATTCATAAGAAAAAAATCATAGATCCCCCTGAAAGGTGGAAAATTATTTTCCTTCCTCTCTTGGGTATGTGCAGGATCATCATGGAAAAAATAGGTCCTTAAGTGGCAAAAAATTAAAAAAAATTAGAGATTGGCAAGTTGACGTAAAAATTTGAATAAGTTATCTATATTATTTCAAAAATATGTAAAATAGAATCTATAGAAAATTGAATTTATTTTCTAAACTACTAGGTTTTTAAAATATATATATATACATACATTTGGTGAAAATTTGAAATTTCAATGCAGTAGTACTTAAATTTTAAGGAAAAAATAAGTTAGGTGTTTGTCTAACCACCCTAACCACAATAAAATGATAATATTTTTTTATAATATTTTACATATAAGTAGAGGACTCATGTCCCGATGTGATGCATAATTTTTTGTAATTTTTTCCAAGAAAATAATTAATTATGATTTTTTTATTACAAATTTTAGAAAATATAAAAATTGTATGTATGACCACCTTAACTTGGTCAAAACTTCATGAAATTCAATTTTTCTTTTTAATCCTATAGTATGCGAAGCATAGAATGTGACACATGTTTTGGATTCAAAAAATGTGATACCTTTTGAAAGCTATAGATGTTTTTCAATCAACTTATCAATCAGGACTTTAGTCATAATTCAAATAGAAAACAAATAATAATTACTTATTAAATTCAAAGTGAAGAATAATTGTATTGGTGGAAATATGATAATCTTCTTTAAAAAACCTTTTCATTTAATCAATTTTGGGTTAAAAAAAAAAAATTGAGCCACATACCCATCATATTGCCACTTTTTGGCCCATCATGATCGTGCACATACCCTCTTAGGGTTTAATACCTAGAAATAACAATTTTCACTAACTTTCACTCAAGAAAAAACACTTGGTATCTCAATGCAAAAGAGAAAGAGATCTTGCAAGATAATTTTTCTAGGGGTTGAGTATGATCTAATAAGGGGTTCACCACCAAGTTTAGACTTAGAAAATATAATTAAATGCAAGATACAATGCTAAACCCTAATTCAATACAATGACCTATAGACTGTCAAAAAAATGCAAACTAAACATAATAGAAAAGTAGTCAAATGAATGGTTGGCACCAGGAAACCTATAAGTCACTAAAAGAAACTTTGAAACACTAGAAAATTTGACTTTTTGACCAATTGGGACTCATTCGCCAACCTGGGAGAATCAGTCCAGGATCTAGATTTTTGCACAGAAGCCTATTTCAAGAAAAAGGGTATATGAATCTACAAAAAGATCTGGAAAACACCTACAGTGGGACTCATACGCCACATGTGGTGAATCAATCCCATTTCACTTTTTTAGTAATTTAAAGTTTTGATCTGCACTTCAACACCTACTCTTTCCTTCTAACTTGAATTTTTGATCTGACTCTACAAAAACACCTGCAAAATAGAATATCAACTTGGTTTGCTAATGGGTGGTTTTCCTTTGTCAAACACCTACTTTGGTAATTAAACCTTGATAGAAATAATGAAATGTGCATGCAAACCCTAGCGTTAAGTGTGTCTAAGACTAAGAAATTTGAAACATGATCTAATCCTATTCTAACATGTAAGAATATGATGCAAGAATGGAAATGTGAAGATGAATGACTCACTTGAGGAGATCTCTAATCTCCCTAAATGAGCCCTAATGATGCTTGTATCTTCCTTAGGCTAAATATAGAGTGATAATGGAAGATGGAATCACTTAGGAAACAAGTCTTTAGGCTTGGCTTGATGGCTAGTTACATCTCCCCAACCTAGAATCCATCATGATTCACCATAGAAAACCATGTTCAACCCTTGAAAATGCTATATCTTGCATGAGAGTGAGCTTGAAGACCTAAAAAAACACTTTAATATTGCTCCAAGACTTCAACTTTACTTTCTCTTAAAACTTGCATGCTCTTGTGAAAGATTCTCAACACATGTCTCTTGAATTTTCTCTTGAAAATGCTTTCTCAAATTGCTTAGATGATAAAAATGACTTAGAAACTTGGTTATATAGGCATCAACACCTAATTCACCATTATTTAGATCTCAAAGCCTGACATCCACTGAAAATTTGAGTTAAAAGGGTGAATTTCCAGGTCAAAATTGAAAACTGTCCCAAATGGGACTCACTCACTACCCTTGGCAAATGGGTCGCATCTTAGCTTCTTCAGGCAGATTTTCAGGATTTTTGGTGTTTTAAGTGATTTTTTTGAGTTTTTAGGTGAAATAATCTGACTCAAAATCTGAAATAATAGGTCGTAGGGGCCTATTAATGATTATTTTAAAGTGTAATTAATGCAAGGGTTCCAAAATAGGTCCAATTTAACTATGAAATTTCCTTGGGTGCTGCCACAATACTGTGTCTCACTTTTGGTATGTGTTGATTTTTTCCTTAAATCACTATTTTTAGAAAAAAATAATGACTTAAGTCTTGAGAGGCTCCATCTAAATGGTTTTAATTGAAGAGGGATAGATAAGACCCCCTTATATCAAACCATGTTGGATAAAACCTATACAGTATTAAATAATACCCACAATGGAGTCTCCTTCATCGCTATCAAAATGTTGGAAAAAAACCAGTTTTTCTTTACCTTTTGAGGGATTAAATAACATCATTTAAATATTATATTTTTCAAGATTGTAGCCCTTGAAACTAGCTTTCCAACAAGTATAGGTTTGATATATTTTAATTTTATCATGTATTTAATTTTTAATTTTTACTTAACATAGGTTTTCCTCTGAACATCAAGCTCTTTGTTGTGCAGATGTGGAAAAATAGTAAACCATTGTAAAAAAAAATTCAAAAAATACCTATTCCCTAGATATTTATTTCATTGTTTCACCCAAAAAATAAAAAATGGATTTCCATATATACACAAAATGTTAGGTTGTACGACACACACGTATGTCCAAATTATAGTTACAGTGACTTCAAAAATTAATTTAAAAAAAAATTATATGCACTAAATTTTTTTGGAAAAATATCCTTTCCTTAGATATTGATGTTGAGAATCTATATTTGAAAAATTAGAATTTAATCCTTTATAGAAAAAAAGTTATATCGTACAACAAAAATGTTACTTTCTAAAAATATTTTTTTGTCTAAAACTAGTTATTAAGGGAGATGTTGAAAGATTCATGATTTACTTCAAAAAAAATGAAAAAAAAAATATTTAGAATCTACACACAAATTTCCATAGATCACTAGTTCACATCATCTTCAAATTCTTTATGGTTTAGCTGCTATAGGTCTCAGAAGAAGAAGGTTCAGTTAAAAATATTGATGTAAATGTCCATCTCGCAAAAAAAGTGAAACACAATATTGTGATTTCACCCCTTTCTTTCAAGAGCCTATAATTTTTTAAACTACATTTATCCCCCACTTAAGCGCCCATATGACTCTATGTGCATATGTAAGCTAAAGGAATCCAATGTCTATTTCATTTAAAAATACACATATAAGTTTAGTCATAGTATGGGAGAATGAAGACCCCACTATAGTTATCTACAAAACCACAATGTTAGGAACCGTATCTTGCCTCACAAATTAATTATTTTTCCCAAAATCCTCTTATCTAACTTCTTCTAGAAATCAAATTTGAGGGTAGATGTATGCCCCCCTTGATTTTGCTTGCTTTGCGGAGGTGGAATAAAAGTAGCAATCTAACCACATTGAATAATGTAATTTATATCATAGTGTATTTCCAAGTACTATAACACATAATGATAGATATTTGATGAGGACGGGAGAGGAATCATGATTCCTACACAACAAACAGGGAAAAAAACGGAGCTCTCTAGCACCCATTATGTTGATTTGAATGAAAGGAACTTTTTAACCCTAATATACTAAAAACCCTAATTTGAACTTATATAAGAGAAAAAATTGAAGTAAATTCTTACTATTTTTTTCGTTTACCTTTTTGTAGCTTCAGAGTGACTGAAGATGCCGAGCTGATGAGACTATAGGCCTATGAGCCATGTGAGACGAGGTGGCCCAAGATGAGCACTATTATGAAGTGAGTTGATTTTTCTACCTTAGCTTTGTCCTTACACATTTATTTGATGATTTTTACACATTTTTAGGTTAATTTATGCCTTGGAAAAAAAGTTTGCAAAGTGTCCCCTTTTTTTGCAAAGTGTCCCATTTTTTCGTAAAGTGTCCCTTTTGTTCGCGAAGTGTCCCACATTTTCGCAGTGTCCCATTTCTTCACAAAGTGTCCCAAAAGGGGTCTAAAGTGTCTAGGACCTATAGGAAAGTATGTACTAGAACAACTTTAGTACACTTATGATTTTTGATGTTGAAATTTAAAAGTTTAGACTGCTTATAGGACATTTTTTTTTTGTTAGGTTCCCACCCATTCACAACAACGTCTGGGTGGCAGATAGATTAGCCTTCTTTGAGATTTAGCCCCCACTCTCTTAGTGGGGGATATAGAGATTTTGTAGACCATAGGATTATATTGGGTGTAACTCATGGCCCCCCATGAGGTACCATGATCCAATGATGATGGCTTTAGTAGAGCGATGGGATGTAGATACATGTACATTTCATCTACCTACTGGTGAGATGACCATCACACTAGAGGACGTACACATCATACTCCATGTTCCAATTTGGTGTGAGCACGTACATTTCCTAGTAGAGTGGTCATTCTAGGAGATGAAATATGACATGTTCTACCACCTTCATGGACCAGTGCATGATGAGAGGGTGAGACCACATATAGATCTAGCAATGTTGTTATATTCACAGACCCCACTAGTTGTATAGATTATTATTTTGACAGTAGCACTAGTACTCATCCTTGATGGCTTGGGAGTGTACTTGGAGGGAGGACTAGTACAGTTGATTTGAGTGATGGTAGAGCACATTACAATGTATGCTTGGGGATGAAGCATGCTAGCGCATTTGTACTATGATCTTGGATGATTTGTATTTTGGGAGGTGGACAACATGGTACAATGTATGCTTATGTAGGTGTGGTGCCTAGAGCATATCACATGTACCAAAATGACAGGGTTCCCATGTTTGATAGCCCTAGGGTATCCACGAGCTTTCAGCTATCCTTTGCAATAGTTTTGGTAGTATGGTGATTTTCACTTTTGGAGAGTTTAGTTCGACTGGTTGGAGGAGGATGAGATCTTATGGAGACCTTATTAGCTTGTGCTATATTTGTGAGATGAGACTTGGAAGATGAGAAAATTGCAGATGGATAGGTTCTTGATTGGTAGAAACAATTACATAGTTATATCCTTTCTACTATGATTTTAGCATGCAACAGTTTGGTCAGATTCAGATAGCACCCAGGGCACAACCCTTTTTCAGGAGATCAGTGCGGAGTTCCCAGAGAGCTGATGATGCTAGATTGTTCATTATCGAGGATGTTATCTATAGTGACTTTGAGTTCTAAGATCACAATATGCCTCCAGTCTCTAACGTTGATGATGTCAATTCCATAGGTGACTATGACGAGTGGTGGAAAATATCATGACTAGCTCCCATATTCCTGATGGATGAGACAATAGGTGATACAGGGCCACACCCAAATGAGGGGATGAAGTGGAGGATAAGGTCATGGAGACATGCTACTAGGATGCAAACATACAAACGTGATAGATGAGGAGTATGATGAGACTGTAGATCCTGACTATGATGCCCAAGAGGAGGAGGATGAGGAGGAGGAGTAGTCCATGAGTGAGGGTGGCAAGGTAGTAGGTAAGGATCCAGTGGGCCAAAAGTAGGGAGATCCATCCCCCATTTGTGTTACTAGATCTCAATTAGTAGTTGTAGTAAGCACCAACACCCACATCCATGGAAGGGCTAGCACATCCTCCATGCCCCTAAACATGACAAGGTTGATTTCACATAGCCTTCTAGAGAGCTAGGTGATGAGATTTTATTTACTGCTATGCTTTATGTTTATGCTTTATGCTTTAATTTTATGTATACCTATTTATCATTACATGTGCTAATTATGTTTATGGTTTCTATCTTATAGGAGTTGTGAGAGATCTTCAAGATCTCTATCATCAGGTGGTTGTAGAGATAGTGCTCCCATCAGTCTATGAGGAGGCCACTGATTCAGACTATGCTCCCTCACCCATCTTGGAGAAGGATCCAAAGTTTTTGAGCCTTAAATTACACTATGGGAAGTGTATCAGATCTTTAGGTGGCATGTCCACTGAGCTGAGACTACCCAAGAGGCACAGTCATCTCAAACCCCAACAAAGTTTGAGATACTCGAGTCAGAGGTGGCTAGGCTACAAGTAGAGAGAAATCATATAGCAAGGGATCATCAAGAGGCCCTTGGACAGGTGTGGGATTTATAGTTTTCTCTTAGTACACTCATTGGATCATGATCATGATCACATATAGCCGTATCCTGATAGACCGCTACTAGACAGATGCGAGCACCAGGTCCTAAGGGATTTGGAAATCACAAACCTTAGTGGCATTATATATATTGATGACATGTACAAAAAAATTTGATAGATATATATATGAGGATTTGATGTTTCATTACTTGGGTTTATGTATTGAATGTTAAATGGAAATGTGATTAATAAAATAATATTTGTAAGACTATTTAATGATTGTCTCCTTGATTTAACATGCTTTATGTGATCTAACTAAAACTTATTCTAGTTTCTCTTAGATGCAACATTGGGATTAAGTATGTTATGTTAAATTAAATACACATGTAATCTAAATAAAGAACATTAAATACATATAAGGATCTAATCTAACATAACACACAAGATGAACTTGAATAGCATGAAACTTAAAGTAATCACCTAGAAATGAATTAAATAATCAATTTATTTTTCTAGACACACAAATAACTATTTGTCAAGAATGAATCAATGTGAGAGCACATAGAATATTATCCAGTAACTCTAAAACTATTGCTTTATCATTCACACTATTCAAGGGGGTTATAAATAGTACCAGCACAGATGCATGACATTAGTAGGTTCTTTGAGAGGTGTACCATCCATTTATATTAACATGTATGCACCAGACCCATAACATTCATTAATTATGTAAGGTCTTAACCAATTAGGACTGAAAATTCCTTTTTTAATTGAGTTGGCATTAATGTTGTGTTGATTTTTTAATAAGACCAAGTTACCTTTGTTGAATACACGAGGGATGTGGAACCTTTAAAAATGGGGGTCTTATGAAAGATGTAGTCTATGTGGGGAAGGTTCCACCCAAGGATAACCCTCAAGATTTCAATGCAAAGGAGATTGAAATATAACAATAGGGTTGATCTAGGGATTGAATATAACAAAAAGGGCTTCACTACCAAGTGTAAACTTGGAAAACTCAAAATGTTGGAAAACACAGTGTGATGAAAAATTACCTAGGAGATATTGTAAAACACAATGTGATATGCAAACTAAATCTAAATGACCTAAGAAATGAACAAAATGTAATAAAAAGATGTGAAACTAGAAGTGTTCACCTATAGAGGATAAATTGAAGACTAGAAATGACTCTAGAATTCTAAGAAATTTGACTTTTGGACCAACTGGGACTCATTCACCAACCTAGGTGAATCAGTCCCAAATCAAGATTTTTGTTGGGAGAGCTTTTTCAAGAGAAAGGGTAATGGAATCTGAAAATAGATGTGATAGAAACCTTTAGTGGGACTCACTTTCCACTAATGGCGAATCAGTCATGTTCCACTTTTTTAGAAATTGAAATCTCTAATCTACACTCCAACACCTACACTTTCTTCCTAAATTGAGTTCTAAATCTAGATCTAAGAAAATACCTGCAAAAAAAATATAACTTGATTTTCTAATGTGGGGTTTTCCTTTCTCAATCCCCTAGTTTGGTAATTAAATCTTCAAAGAAACAAAGGAATATGCATAAAAACCCTAGCCTTAAGTGTGTTAAAGACTAGGAAATCTAAGATATGATACAATCCTATTCTAATGTGTAAGGATACAATGAAACAATGGAAATGCAAGATGAATAACTCACTTGTAATGATCTCCAATCACCCCAAGTGAACTCTAATGATGCTTGTACCTTCCTTAGGCTGAATGTAGAGTGACAATGGAAGATGGAATCACTTAGGAAACAAGTCTTTAGAATTGGCTTGATGGCTATTTGCATCTCCCCAAGCTAGAATCCATCATGATTCACCATAGGAATCCATGATCAACCCTTGAAAATTTTATATCTTGATAGAAAGTGAGCTTCAAGACCTACAAAATACCCTAATGATGCTCCAATGCTTCCAATATGCTTGCTTTTCGAATTGTAATGCTCTTGTGAAAGATTGCTCAAAGATTTTTGATGCTTGATGCTTGCTCAAAGTGCTTAGAGATATGCTTGGATTGTGAAAAATGACTTAGAAGCTTTCTTTTATAAGCATTATCAACTAATTAACTAAACTATTTAGATCTCAAAGGCCAAAATTCACCAAAAACATGAATTAAATTGATGAATTCCTGCTCAAATTTGAAAAAGACCCCAAATGGGACTCATTCGCCACCCTTGGTGAATGGGTTCCACCAGAGGGGACTCATTCGCCCAAGGTGGTGAATGAGTCCCACCTAAGGTTTTTGAGGTGGGTTTTCAAGATTTGAATGTTTTAAATTCTTTTTATTAGGATTTAAATGATTTTATATTATTTTTTAGTGGAATGAGCCTCAAGATCCAACATGTTGGGTTGTAGGGGCCTATAAATGATGATTTAAAAGGGTAATTAAAGAAAGGGTTCCCAAGATAGGTCCAGATTAGACCAAAGATTGTACTATCTCCAAGAAGGAGTACAATTTTTGTGGCAACAGGATGACATGATCACTATAGCTACACTATAGTTTTCTAGCGTAATCTTGGAGATTCTCAAGAGCGTTAATGCATTTTTCATAAGAATCTCAAACTAATCTAATCATTGTTATTTATAAGTGTTGTCATCAATAAGTCCCTAAAGAGCGATCCATAGTGTAGGGATTTCTAACTCCAAGGGCATAATCACCTCGATACCATAGACAAGTTTATAGGGAGTAGTTCTAATGAATTTTCTGATATTAGTATGGTAAACCCATAACACATATGCCAGTTGTGTGTGTCAATCCTTATTATGTTTGTTTATTGTCTTCCTTAGGATTTGTTCGAGTGTCTTATTAGTTGATTCAACTTGACCATTAGATTGTGGGTAGTAGGTTTTTGAAAAATGATGCTGAATGTTGAAAGTTTCTAGGAATTTCTTCACGTCATTATTCTTAAATGGAGTACCATTGTTTGAAAGTAACGTGGAAGGAAGTCCAAAGTGAGAAATAATGTTTTCTAATATGAAACAATATATTACATTAGGTCAGTTATTGATCGAAGAGGAATAGCTTCTACCCATTTTATGAAATAATTTGTCATGGTGATTATAAAGGTATGTATGACAAAGGAAGGTGGTGAGATTTTTCCAATTATATCAAGTCCCCATACTGAGAATGGTCAAATAGGAATTTTGGATGGAAGCTCAGAAGTGGGAGCGTCAATCAAATTACTATGTTCCTGACATTTGTGACATCTCTTAATATATTCAAAGCAATATTTTTCTATATGTCTCAAGTAATATCCCATGTGAATGAGTTTTTGAACTAATGATCTTCCTCAAAAATGACCTCCACAGGAACCTGTATGAGCTTCTTCGAGTGCTATGGATATTTTGGATTCTTTAATACATCGAAGTAAAAGATTGTTAAAAGATCTTCTATATAATACATTGGTGAGAATGATATACTTAGTTGCAAGCTTGTAAAGACGGTCCCGGGTATTTTTAGTTGTTGGCTCAGGAAAGGTACCCTCTTTTAAATAGTTATATATCGATGAATACCATTCAATAGAGCCTTCCAAATTTTTTATTAATACATCTTTGATTTTGGATTCAATTGATGGTTTCATGATTGGATGAATAATAAATGTTAAATCCTTTAAAGGATCTTGAGGTGATATAAGAGAAGTTTCACTTTCCATTGTATATGCATGTCGATTATCCTTTTTTGGGATGTTGTCAATGATAAATTATTCAAAATTCTCTAAAAAATTCATTTTGAGATCCTTGTATTTTTATAATTTGTCGTTCTTTGTTTGATATGTCCCATTTATTTTCTTAATGACTAATTGTGAATCACCAAATATCTTGATATTTTGAACTCCCAAAGCTAAAATTGTGTGCAACCTAATAATTAATGGTTCATATTATATCATGTTGTTGGTGCATAGGAAGTTTAAGCAATATCATAAAGGAATAGTCTTTCCTCTGGGCAGGATTATTACAACCCCAGCACTAGATCTTGTTCTACACTTAGACACATCAAATTATAATTCCCATTCTTCATCATCCTTTTGAATAGTCCAAAAATTCTCATCAATAAATTTTTTGACATTAGGTAATAATAGGGGTGAGGGAGCATCAAATAAGTGGTCGGCTAAGGCTTGTCCTTTAATTTCTTTTTGTGAAACAAACTTAAGGTCAAACTCTGTTAACAACATAACCCATTTAGCCAAGCATCCTGATAAATCTATTTTATTGTAAAGATATTTTAGAGGATCTAATTTCATCATCACATGTATTTATGCATTCAATAAGTAATGTATGATTTTACTTGTAGTGAATACAAGAGCCAAACATTTATTTTCTATTGTTGCGTATCATTTCACATAATTGATCAAAGTTCGGCTAATGTAATAAATAGGATTCTCTTTACCATTTTTGTCTTGTTGAGCCAAAAATATTGTGAGAGCATGGGTTGATGTGGATATGTAAAGGATAAATGGTTTGTTTTCCATTGTGGGTTGTAAAACAGGTGGAGTTGCAAGGTATGTCTTCAAACTCTTGAAAGCTATTTTACAATCCTTGTTCCAATCAAAGTGCACATCCTTCTTGAGATGTGTAAATGGTAATGTTCGATTAGCTAAGGATGCTACAAAATGATGGAAAACTTGAATTATTCCTTGTAATGTGTGCAATTGAGAGATTTTTTTAGGAGGTGGCATGTTAACTATAACATCAATTTTCTTTGTATCCACCTCAATGCCTCTATCAGATATGATAAAACCTAGATTTTTTGCACTATCTACACCAAAGACACACATTTTTGGATTTAATATCATGTATTTTTGCATTCATTCAAATATTTTCCAAAGGACATTCACATTGTCTTATCTATATTGATAAATATTTAGTGAGGATGTCATCAACATAATCTTCTAAAATCTTATGTATGTAATCATGAAATATTAATGTCATACCTCATTGATATGTTGCGCCCGCATTTTTCAATCCAAAGGGAATCATGACACAATAGAATTTTCCCCAAACTATTGTAAATGTTATTTTGTATTAGTCTTGAGGTTTGATAAAGATTTGATTGTTTCCAGAAAATCCATCCATGAATGACAACAAAGCATGTCCAATAGTTGAATCCACTATCATGTCAATATTAGGAAGGGGAAAATCATCTTTCAAATATGAAATATTTAAATCACAAAAATCCATACACATCATAATAGGATTATCTAGTTTTGCCACTGGGAAAAACTATGACAATGTTTGAGATCCAAGGAAAATAATCTATAGGTTTTATGAGACGAGCCTCAAGGAGTTTTTTAATCTCTCCTTTAATGAGCAAGGCTATCTTAGGATTCATCTTTTGTATCTTTTGTCTAACCGACTTAGCATTTTCAACAAGGACTATGTTGTGTGTCACTATCTTAGCATCAATTACTTGCATATCCAAATATTTCCAAGCCAAAAGTTTTGGAAGCTCATGGAATAAAATTATGTGATCTTCTTGTTCTTCTTCATCAAGGAACTTTCCTATCTTAATAACTTTCTCCTTATCATTGATTTCCATTGGTATGTCAATTGTATCACCTAGAGGAAGTGCACTTGGTTTTAGAAATTCAGGGTTTTATTCTTCTTTACTCATATTTGTCCCATTACTTTCCTCTTCTGCATCTTTTTTTTTGGTGCTAATCATAGCCCATGTGACCTTTTTATTTTGAGAAGTAGTAGATGATTTTTCATAAACTCCTAGCATTTTCTTCTAGGCTTCAACATCCTCAAATTATTCCCATGATGGTTCAAAATCCATATCAAGCAATTTATGATGTTTTAGGGTGAGATTAATTTGTGGTTTTCACATGATGGTGTTGACATTTAACGAGCATCTCTTTGTTGCTTGTGTACTCTTAGAAGGGCAATACCCCAATCCCATTTTTATCTCTTGTGTGGTAGGCTCTATAGGAACACAAATTACTTGTCCTTTCTTCCCACATCCTTTACCATTATAGCCCAATTGTTTCACAAGTTCATAACCTCTCCCAAAAAAAAATTCCATCTCTTGCTAGTAATCTATCTCATCAAAGTTTGTTGTATAGCTTGTATCATCTTCAAGAGTGGATGAGTTAAATGCCTGTGAATTTTCTTCCAAGTTTTTAGTTGACATGACCATTGGTTTCTTTTTTTTTTCATCTTCTTTTCTTGTGATTATGTATTCTCCCATAAATGAGGGTGTGAACTCATAGGAACCCCAATCATCATCTGATATTTTTTACATTGTTTCCATTTCTAGCTTGTCTTTGTCTATAGGTTCTATGTGCAATGTTGGAATCAATGTGTTTAGAGGACTTATTATTCCTTTTTCAACTTGTAAGCAACATTTAGGCTCAGGGTCTATTTCAACTTGGTATAACTTGTTGTTATAGACATATTTCATGATACGATGAAGGGTCAAGGGCACCACATGCATTTCTTGAATCCATGGTCTTCCTAAAAGAAGATTGTATGAAAGGACATGAGGCATACCATGAATAGGAGTTTGTAAGGTAGCCTTTCCAACTGTAATAGGTAAAGTAATCACATCAAGTAGTTGATTCTTACGTTGTCAAATCCTTGAATCGATAAGGAGTTAGGATCCATTTTTTTATTTATCCACGTGTAATCTATCTAAATTTTTCACACTACACACATTAAGGGATGATCAATTATCAAAAGGGGTCCTTTTCATTCCTATATTGTTGAATTTGGGTATTATTGTTGGCCTCTTACAATGATTAGAGCAAGGAGCATTTGATTATTATTTATGCTAACAACTAAATGATGCAGTCAACTCCACGACTGGGACGATGCCAATTAGGGAAAATAGAGAAAGTGGAGTGATGGCATTTATGCATGCAAGGAATTTGGTCAGACATGCAAGTCAGACGTAGACTTAGCACAACAACAATGCCTGTGCATGCTTGAACATTGAAATTCCATTAGAACAAGGCGGTTACACTTTAGCTACATGTAGAATCTTTTGTCACTAGTCTTCTTTGACTTGGAGCACTTGCTTTGCTAGTCGTCAAGGTGCATGCCCAACTAGCAGTGTCTTCCTCAACTTAGCACATTAAATCTACATGGCAAGGTTAGTATGCATAATAACTACACATTTATAACCACCTTAAAAAATGTTCAATAACTACATGCAAAATCAGTATAGATAGTTCACATTTTATGCCAAATATCATTAAAGTTTGCAAAGATCAAATGTCAATGGTTTGAGGAAAACATTATTCCAATACCAACACTTAAGAATTAAAGTCCATGACGTCTATAAGAAAATAAAATATATATTCTCCCAAAAACTAGACCAAAAAATAGGCTCATCATTTCCCCCAACCTAACGTATTGTTGGTCCTCCAACGGGGAAAGAGTTGTTCTGGTTGTTGTTGTAGGAATTCATGTTCATGTTGTAGGAGGTTCTGATTTTCTTCCAATTCTTCCACAATGCTTGCAAGATCAGCCAGTGTTATGTTTACTACTTTCTTAAACATGTCTTCTCCTTCTTCAACATTCTTCTACTTGTATGATGTCTCAATAGGTTTAGGGCTTTCCTATAGAGGCGTACCAATCGTAGGCCCAACTGGTCTTGATTTCCTAGAAGGCCTCTCATGTTTTCCTTTGGTTACAGGATGAACATTATCGACTTTTCTCTTCTTAGAACTTGGCCCTTTTCTTTCTATAGGTCATGTTTTAGCCTTGCCCTTTCTCATTTCTACCTCTCTCCATTGTGCCCTAGTTTTCATGAGGGTTTCAAGTGGAACTTCATCATTAGAATCTAAGGGAGAAGAGCTTCCTTTTTCTAAGTGCCTAACTTCAAAAGAACTAATTTCTATAGCTTCTTCTACTGCAGGAGGATTCATACTAGAGGTTGAAGAACTAGGAATGGCTTCAGCCATGCTTATTCTCCTACTAGCCCTATGGGATTGAGGTAAAGCCCTTGATTGTAAGTGCTCAAGTCTAATTTGATCAACATTTATAAATTCTTCCCAGGTCATTCCAGATACATCATGCAAAGAGCTTTCAACTGGCATTTTAATCAAGCAATGGTGGGAAACAAAATTATCATACACATTGGGCACGTTCATCCTTCTTTCGTGCCTCATGTGATTCAAAAGCTTGAAGTGCACAAAATCCAAATTTGGCTGGCGACCCTCACAAGTGATGTATTTGATAACATACACAACTATTTTCTTCCATGGCTTAGGCAGGGACATTCTCGTTGCACCATATTTTTCTATGCTCAATGGGGGGTCATTTGGCTCAGTGAATTTGGCCCTAGCTGACCTGACGTCTCTAGAAATAGGGTAATTTTCACCATCAACAGGTAATCCTGTAACCTCTGCAATTCTTTCCTCTATTTCCACAACTTCCAACCCTCTCACTATGGCTTTTCCTTCTAAAAGTATTTGGGAAAATTCAAGGGAAATTCCTTCATCAAAATCATCCAACTTCAAAAAGTAATCTATCCATCCATAGTTTTGAAATTCAGCCAGGCATTGTGCATCATGTAGTAAAATATCATGCATCATGGGTTCATTTCAAATTAACCCACCTCCCATTGTATGCAACCAAACAAATGCTCTATAACTCTTTTCCTACAATTCCCCTTCTAGAAATGGAATGCACTTCCCTAAAGTGTCTGCTAAATCTCAGGACCAACTTGCTAAATTTCTAGTGCCCATGTTGACTGAATTTTCTTTCTCTTTTTTTGCAACTCAAGATTATGGAAAGGTAATAATGGCAAGAAAAGGAGTGATAAAGGGAGTTCATGATAGAAAAAATGGCGGTTGTAGTCATTGTCACTTTACACATGCAATTCATCCTTTCTTGGATTTCAATTTTGATGCCTAGACAATACAATATTTGCATCATTTTCGTTCCCCTCCCCCTAGCTTAAATTTGGGCATGTGTCCACACATGCAATATGGGAGCATTTATGTGACAGGGAATGATGGCATTATATGCAAATGTCTATACTAATGTACAATGATTAAATAAATACACTTCAAATATTATTACAAAAAGAAATTAATGCGCACATACCTGAGTGTGTAGAAGATTTCCCGCAAAGATCATAGATAAAGTAACTCACCTTGTTGAAAAAAAATGAATTGAGAAATAAATGAAGATGTGGTGGAATGAGGTGATGGAATGAAGTGATGTGGAAGAGAGAGAAATGTGGTGATGGATGGGTGGATGGGCGCATGATGAAGAAGTGGACCTCCACACAAGTGAAAGTCTTTATTATGGAATGTACGTACCTAAATTAGGCTGAAGGAGAGGCACTAGGTCCACCACCTTCAGTTGCAGAAGGCTCTAAGTGCTGGATGAATTGCTGTAGGAACTCTTCTTTAGAAGTTGGCTTATGGTATAATCTGAGGAAATGACCATTGATAAGTAATTTGAACCTGATAGGGTCAATGGTGGTGAGTTGGACAACTCCATTAGGAAAGATCTTAGCAACTTTGTACAGTCCTAGCCACCTTATCTGCAATTTTCCTGCATTATCCTGATATCTTGAATCATAGAGAAAAGCCCAATCTCCCAGTTTGAACTTCTTGTTCTTAATAAAATTTTTATGCCATTTGATTCTTTGATTTTGCACTATCTATGTATGCTGCAGGGCTGCTCTTCTTGTCTCATCTAGAACATTTAGCTACATGATTCTTTCTTTTTGTGCCTCAGAAATGTCCATCCGCAAATTTACTACATTTCATAGTATTATGTTCAAATTCGATTGGCATCATGGTTGTTTTTCCATATAGTAAATCAAATGGGGTGAATCTTGTAGTTGTTTTCCATGTTGTCCTATAGGCCCAAACAACTTTTGGTAATCTTTTTGCCCAATCCTTTCTATGAATAGCAACAATTTTAGTCAGAATGGCTTCAATTTTCCTATTGGTCACTTCAACTTTTCCATTATCCTGGGGGTGACAAGGAGTAGACTTTTTGTGCCTTATATTGTACTCATTTACTAGTGCTGCAACAAGAGTTGATGTGAACTGTGTCCCTTGATCAGTCACTATTTCTCTTGGGACTCCATATCTTGTGAAAATATCCTCATAAATAAATTATGCAACCTTGTTATCTCTTGGATGTTTCATGGCCTTAACTTCTACCCATTTAGTTACATAATCAGTGCATACTAGTATATAAGACTTACCATTTCATGGAGGGTCAATTGGTCCCACAAAATCTAATCCCCACTTGTCAAAGGGAGTGATTACTACCCCAGGGCACAGTGGCATCTCATCAGATCTCGTCGGTCTACCCATTCTTTGACATCTATCACATTTTTTGGTATAGCTTCATGCATCCTTGTGGAGTGTTGGCTAGTAATATCCTATGTTCAAAATCTTTAGTTTTGTCCTCTTGGCTACAAAGTGTCCTCCACATGGTTCATTATGACATGCATGCAATATGTCATATGTCTCATCTTCTCTCATTCATCTTCTCATGGCATGGTTAGGTTTAGTATAAAACAAACATCCAACAATCCAAGAGGAAGGAAAAGATATTTCAATAAGTGCCATTTTCTCTTTTGGAGAGAAGTGAGAAGGAATTCTACCTGTAACTAAGTAATTGGCTATCTCAACATACCATGGAATTTGTATACTAAGAGAAAATAGATGCTCATCAGGAAAAGAGTCATCTATGAGTTGATTATCTTCTGATGTAGTTAGCCTTGAAAGAAAATCTGCAACAACGTTATCTTTCCTTGGCTTGTCTACAATGGTTATATCAAACTCTTGCATCAACAATAAACATCTTTCCAATCTACCTATGATCAAAGGTTTATTCATGATATTCCTAATGGCTACATGATCAGTGTGTACAAATATTTGGTAGCCTATTATGTAATGTTTGAATTTGTTTAGTGCATAAATTACTGCCAACATCTCTTTCTCTATCACTATATAATTGAATTTAACTCCTTGCAATTTTTTGTTGACAAAGTAAATAACATTTTCAAAGCCCCCTCTTTTTATCCTAAGACTGCTCCTATGGCATAGTCTGATGCATCAGTGTGAATGTGGAAAGGAAGCTCCCAATTAGGTCCCTTAAGTATAGGAGCATTTTTCAAAGTTTCCTTTAAGTTAGAAAATTCCTTGTCACAAGCTTCAGTCCACTAAAATTCAACATCTTTAGTGAGAAGAGTATACAATGGTGTTGCTGCCTTGCTAAAATATTTGATGAATATTCTGTGATATCCTGCATGGCCCAGGAAACTTCTAACATCCTTTTGTTTTGTAGGTGTGGGTAGATTTGTGATTACCTCAATTTTTGCAGGGTCTACTTGAATTTCTTTGTGGGAGATGTAGTGGCCAAGAACTACACCTTCTTTCATCATCATGAAAATCTTTTCACTATTCAAGGACAAGTTTTGATCCTCACATCTCTACAAAAATCTCTTGAGATTCTCCAATTGTTGATTAAAGTCAGCACTGTAAGTGGTGAATTCGTCCATATAAATTTACATGCAATCATGAGAAATGTGTGAGAAGATGCTAATGACTACCCTTTGGAAAGTTGCAGGTGCGTTGCACAAGCCAAATGGGAGCACTGGATAGGCATAGGTCCCCCATGGAGAAGTAAATATTGTCTTCTCCTGATCTTCTGATGAAATTTGGATCTGGTTGTAGCCACTGAATCCATCTAGAAAAGAGAAATATTGCTTTCCTACAAGTGTGTCCAAAACTTGATCAATGAAGGGTAAAGGAAAGTGATGCTTCTTGGTGGCAGCATTAAGTTCTCTATAATCAATAAAAACTCACCATTTCCCTCCTTTTTTGGGCACAATCACTAATGGAGATACCCACTGACTATCTGAAATGGGGTATATAAATCTTGCCTTTAGTAATTTTTGCAATTCTCCTTTCACAATCTCTCTAAGTGCAGGGTTGATTCTTCTTTGTGGCTGTCTTACTGGAGTGAAATCATCTCTAATATAATTTTTTTGTGTAAATAGTTTAGGATCCAGACCTTTCATATCATGATAATCCCATGCAAATGCATGTTGATGGGCCCTTAATAGATTTTCCAGTGATAGTTGTTGTTCTTCACTCAATTTACTGTTGACATTCAGGTATTTTCCTTCAGACGCCTAGATTTGTGTAGCTAATTCTATCATGGATCCTTCATTAATACATGGTTCCTTTAGTTCACATGGCAGCAATGTATGGAACATACCTTTCACTGCAGGAAGAGTGTGTGCAGGAACAGTTGTTGTGGGAAGAGTGGCTGCAAGAAAAATGTATGTAGGGTCAGTGACTGTAGAAAGAGCAGGCATAAGTGTTCTGACTGAAGTAGAAGATGATGCTTCTTTTACTTAATAATGGTTCTAAATGAGATTAGCCAACACTTCTTCTTCATCTTGTACCTTCATGAAATAGCTTCTTCCTATCATCATAAGTTGTACCACAAAATTAACTTCCTCGGCCTCTTCACCAACTTGTGGCCATACAAAATCTTCTTCAACATGAGATGGCTAAGTAGGTGGATAGAGAACAAATTTTTTAGTACTCCTTCCATCTAAAATGGTCATATCACTAGAACAACATTGAATATATGTATCTACAAACACCAACCAAGGTCTTCCAAGAATGATGGGGTACCCACCTAGTGTATCCTTAGGATAAAGAATCATAAAATCTATTGGGTATTCCCAGGAGTCTAGGACTACCACAAAATCCTTCACTACCCCATCAAGCTTGATAGTAGAGCTATTAACAAGATTCAGGACAATAGGCTTAGTAGACCTCATACTTACAATATTTAGTTATTGCAGGATGTCTTTGGTCATTACATTGATTATTTCCCTAAGATAAATTAGAGCATTCTTCACTTTGATCCCATTTATGACAATTTCTACCATAGGACTACCTAGGTCATCATATTTGGGAATAGTTACTTTTCCTAGCATGATATTAGCTAGTTGGCCCACCACATGTACTATAGTTGGGTCTTTCTTCTTCCTTCCTAGATTCTTAAGACAAGCGTTCTTGATAGCTTTTTCATAGATTGGAACATCATTTATGGCTTGAAATAGGGGTATTTGAACACATATATGCTTTAGCTAATCTAGGATATCAAAAGTGGTATCCTCCTTTGCTTCTTTCTTCTTGGAAATATCCAATCTCTAAGGAAATGGTGGTTCTTGCTCGGTTTGTTTGACAGGGACTGTTTTAGGATTTTTAGGTGCATTTGGCTAAATGGGGCCATTTTGAGGCTCCTCCTCCTCTTCCATAGGAAGCTCAGTGATAATGGGATTGGAAGGGCCTAGTAGAGTGGTTCCTAAATGCAGATGAATATCACTTACACTCACAACATATGCAGGGAATTGATTTGAATTAGCAGAATATGCAGCCTATTGTTGTGGTTTGTTATTAGGATTGGGTGTGGGCTAAGCTGGTAGTTGAGTTGGCTTAGGTGCATTTGAGCTTGGATTTGTAGGTGGAGGCATTAGAGAAGGCTTCTACGAGTGAGAAGGTGGTTGCATGTAATTGGTTGTCTGAGTAGGCCATTATTGTCCTCTCCATTGATTTGTTTGCTACCAATTTCCTAGATGTGGTTGGGAGTTTCCTTGGAATTGTTGCCAATTCCCCTGAGGGTGTTGCCACTGAGATGGAGAAATCTAATGATTGGTCCAAGAATTTGGAGGGTTATTCCAAGGCTGTGGTGGATATCCCCCATAAATGGGTGGGCATTGGGACTACCATTTGTTACTAGATGAATAAGAGTTAAAATATGGCCCAACATAGGATAGTGGATCTGGTGGCATACCTTATCTTGGAGCCCAAGGCTTCCATTGTGCAACATAGTAAACTTGGTCTTCTTCAATTTGAATTGGCTTAAACTCAGGTGACATAATCTTGCTTTCTAGGTTAGCTACCATCTTACATATGCAGTCCTTCTTCTTTTTCATGTAGTGGGGACAATACTCTGTCAACATCATCTCTGCCTTCTCTTGATTCTTCCTAGCCAGAAGTGTATCTAGTTGATTAGCTAGATTGTTGATAATGTCCTGTTTGAAGTCTGCTAGCAAATGAGTGATCTCCATCGTTTTAACTCCACCGGTAGTTGACTTACCCATGGAAGACTAATAAGCTCTCCCTTTCTTTGAAGCTACCCTAGATTAATTCTGGCATATTTTCTTGATATCCTCCCAAGGAACTTGGGAGATATCTCCTCCTACCATGAGGTCCAAGGCATCAATTCAGATGTCATTGATTCCTCTCAGGAAGAGTAACTTTTGTGAATCCTCATTAAGTGCATGGTGTGGATACTTTTGTAGGCAAGAAAAAAAATCTTGCAATGTAGTCTTCTAGGCTCTCATCCTCCTTTTGTTGCATCCTGAAAATGTCACTTCCTCTCATATCACTACCCCTGCAATATTCCTTATATTTCTCAAGGACCTTTGTCTTCATGTCTTCCCAAGTTTCCACACTACTTTTTCCCAGGCTCATGAACCATATTAGTGTAGCTTCCTTCAGAGTGGTAGGAAATAACTTAAGCCTATGGGCATCAGTAGTATAATCATCACTCTTGCAAAGTATGTCAAATTCAAACAAAAAGGTATTAGGATCTTCTATGATGAGTCCATAAAAATTTGGGAATGTTGAAGAAGGGACGTTCTTGATGTTTCCAACATCATTTTGCTGGGAAATGGGAAAAGGAAAAGTTGGTTGGTTGGGTTTGTTCCCATTTGCATGACCCATGGCTGGTTGATGTGGTTCCAAAGCAAGTGAGTTCTCAGGCTGATTTTGATCTTCAAAGGAGACTTCAGAACTAGTCAGATCAGGATATGCGTCTGTAAAGAGGTGTGGATCTTCTTCTTCAGATAAGTTTTGATATTCAACTAGCTAGAATGGATTAGGATTGTTAGGAAGGAATCTCCTGTAAGCATCCCTTCTCCTTCCTCTATGCATGTGGTATTACTCACTATCAGTCAACTCACACACAAGGAATTGGCAATGAATAAAGGGGCATTACTTTTTGAATGAAGATATACTAATAAAAACTTCAAAAATGATACAACAAGAAACTAACAATGACTCCAAAAACTTCCTATCTTAACACCATCCCATGAAACGGTGCCAAAAATGTTGGCCTCCTACAATGATTCCATAACTAAGCCTTTACAACCATGATTCAGAGATTGGGAATCTAACCTGAATAGCTACTTCAATCATCACGAAGGTGCATTTAAATTGTCAACCCAGGGACGTGAGCTTGAAATGGGTCGGCACTGTATGTGCACTAGGGGCTCAAGTAGTCATTTCATTGTACAACTAAGAAACATAATGTTGAAAGTAAATTGTTGAAAAGGAAATAAAGCAAACAATAAAAATTAACCAACAACTATGTTGAACTAAGATGCATGACAGGAATGAAAGATATGGGAAACAAACAGGAAACTACTCTGTCTTCTTTGGCTGCAGGAACAAACACAAAATGGACTTCTAGTGGCTGCAGGAACAGTAGAATCTATATTTTAAACTAAGTACTACAAAAAAAGTAATAGTAAACTAATGCTAAACTAATGAAATAGATTACTCACCAAGTGAGCCCCCTTGGATAAGTATCCTCTAAAATAACAAGAACTCAAATGCTCGAACTCATAATTTTATTTCATTCACTACAAATTGAAACTAGAATACAATATCAAATCATGTAACCTCTTCCTCTGTTCTTACTAACTAAACAATCAACTCACTAGCTAACTAGCTTGAAGGAAGGAGCATTCAATTATTATTTATGCTAACAAATAAACAAGGCAGTCAACTCCATAACTGCAAGGATGTGAATTAGGGAAAACAAAGAAAGTGGAGAGATGGCGGTTACACATGCAAGGAATCTGGACAGAGATGCAAGTCAGACGTAAACTCAGCACAACAATAACGCCCGCACATGATCAAACAATGAAATTCCATTACAACAAGGTGGTTACACTTCGGTTGCATGTAAAATATTTTACTACCAGTCTTCTTTGACTTGGAGCACTTCCTTTGCTGGCCATCAAGGTGCATGCCCAACTGGCGGTGTCTTCCTCAACTTAGCACATTAAATCTGCATGGCAAGGTTAGTACGCATAATAACTGCACATCTATAACCACCTTAAAAAATGTTCAATAACCACATGAAAAATCAATATAGATAGTTAACATTTTATGCCAAATATCATTAATGTTTGCAGAGATCAAATGTCAATGGTTTGAGGGAAACATTATGCCAATACCAACACTTAAGCATTAAAGTCCATGACATCTATAAGCAAATAAACTATAGATTCTCCCCGAAACTAGACCAAAAACTAGGCTCATCAATTATCATGAAGGCATCATTTTTCTTTCTCAATTCCAAAGGAGGCAGTTCATTTTGATGGAAGGTGATGTCTACATTAATTGTATTCATTCCTTGTATTAGAGCTGCCACATCATTTGCATTTGTACTAGGAGGAACCACTACTTGTTGGAAGGATGTTTGGAGCATAGTGTGACAGTATGGTGAATTTTGAATTAAGTCCCACAGGGATATCTTTGCAAGAGTATTTTTAAGTTGTTCAACAAGATCATACTCCTGGCCACTATGTGAAGTTAAATGAGGAGCACTAAGGCAGATGGGATTAGGCAAAGGTAAGGTTGTCAGAGTTGATTTCCTTGGCTACAGGTTGTTTCGAGTGTTGTATGTATGAGCAATGGTATTATTTCTTGATTGTTGTTAAACATTATTCTTAGGCAGATAAAGAGTAAATTTGGGCTTGTTTTTAGGTTATGGTTTGTGTGAATGTGGGTAAAGGATGAGTTGAGATTGAATCACATTAACTTTTCTTGGTTTGGGTTCTTCATAACAAGCCTTAGTGGATGAGCTTTGCGAGATGAAATCCTCAAGGGCTTCATCCAACATGTCAAAGTCATCACTACTAAAAGGTTTGAGCATTAGGTTAACTTGGAAAAAGAGATTTGACATACTCAAATAACTATACTTTCTCCATGTGGCTTAGGTGTTTTGGTTTTTTTTTGTTTTTTTTTTTTAATCTATGTATAATGTAATCTAATCTAAATGTTGAAAATGAAAAGTCTAAGAATCTAATTCTATCCACAAGTGTAATGAATGTAAATTATGCTACTCCTAATGATTTGAATGCAATAGAAAGTAGGTAAACTAAAACATAAAAGCAATAACAGCAAATAGGAGCTTAAAAATAGGAAATTTAACTCTGTAAATGTAATTCAGAATTTGGACTGGGATTGATTCGCCCAAGGTGGTAAATCAGTTCCAGTAGGGCTTTTTTTCAAAAAAATTAGAATTTTTTAGATAATTTTTGTGCTTTCTATGTTGTATGAACTAGATCTTAAGTGCAAATGCATATTTTGAATGATTTTCAATAAAATGAGATGCAAAAATTCAAGCTATATGAGCTTCGTCTAATACAAAATTTGAAACCCTAGAATGCAAGGTAACCAATGCAAGTCCTAATACAATGTTAATGCAAGATAAATATAGGATGATAGTGCACTCCAAATCAGAAAATTAAATGTTCTGAATACAGGTTCACCAAAATGAAAGGTGGAATTTTTTTTGCTTCCTCTCTTAGGGTTTAAGACCTAGAAAGGGTCATTTTCACTAACTTTCAGTCAAGAACAAATACTTGAGATCTAAATGCAAAAGAGAAAGAGATCTTGCATGACGGATGTTCCAAGGGCTGAGTATGATCTAATAAGGGATTCACCACCAAGTTTATACTTGGAAAAGATAATGAAATGCAAGATGCAACACTAAACCCTAATTCAATACAATGACCCATAGAGTGACCAAGAAATGCAAAAAAAATAGAATAGAAAAGTAGCGAAATGAATTATGGGCACCTGGAAACCTAGAAGTGACTGGAATAAACTCTGAAACACTACAAATTTTGACTTTTTGAACAACTAGAATCATTCAACACCTTGGGAGAACCAGTCCCAAATCTGGATTTTTGTATAGAAGCCTATTACAAGAAGAAAGGTATCTCAATCTGCAAATGAATCTGGAAAACACCTACAGTGGGACTGATTTGCCACTTGTGGTGAATCAGTCCTGTTCCACTTTTTTGGTAATTTAAAGTTTTGACATGCACTTCAACACCTACTTTTTCCTCCCAACTTGGATTATGTATCTGAGTCTGTGAAAACACTTGCAAAACAAAATATAAACCTGATTTCCTAATGGGGGATTTTCCTTGGTCAAACCCCTAGTTTGGTAATTAAACCTTGATAGAAATAATGAAATGTGCATGCAAACCCTAGCCTTAAGTGTTTCCAAGACTAAGAAATATGAAACATGATGTAATCCTATTCTAACATGCAAGAATATGATGCAAGAATGGAAATGTGAATATGAATGACTCACTTGAGAAGATCTCTAATTTCCCTAAATGAGCCCTGATGATGCTTGTACCTTTCTTAGGATGAATGTAGAGTGATAATGGAAGATGGAATCACTTATGAAACAAATCTTTAGGCTTGGATTGATGGCTAGTTGCATCTCCCCAACCTAGAATCCATCATGATTCACCATAGACAACCATGATCAACCCTTGAAAATGCTATATCTTGCATGAAAGTGAGCTTGAAGACTTGCAAAACTGCTTTAATGCTACTCTAATACTTCAACTTTACTTTCCCTTGAAACTTGAATGCTCTTGTGAAAGATTCTCAACATTTGTCTCTTGAATTTTCTCTTGAAAATGCTTGCTCAAATTGCATAGAAGAGAAAAATGACTTAGAAAATGACTTATAATATAGGCATCAACACCTAGTTGATCGTTATTTAGATCTCAAAGGCTGACATCTAACAAAAATTTGAGTTAAAATGGTGAATTTCCCACTCAAAATTCAAAAAGACCCTAATTGGGCCTCATTCGCCACCCTTGGCGAATGGTTCCCACATAAGGGGACTCATTCATGCAAGGTGGTGAATGAGTCCCACCTGATGGCACATTCAAAATTTTCAAATTTGTAAGGCCTATCTTGAAAAAATTTCCTCTACACACTCAGAAGTGCACCTGCAAAATCTGCCTAAGTGATCTACTTTGGAGGGTCATAATTTAGTGCCTGGTGATTTTCATGCCTAACCGCCTAATGGAAATACTTATGTGACATATGTGAACATGCATGCCAGTTTTTAGCTTCCCATGATGAGTTTTGATAGTGTTTTGAAAAGTGAAGCTGGAGGGTTCTGAAACTTTTGGTTTAGGGGAAGGGAATAGAGAATGCTTATCTTGGAATTGGGGTTTTACTTATAGTAAATAAATGTACAGACTTTTCTAATAGCTTCAATTATTTTGATAAATCAATAAAAATATTGCAAAATTTCTCTATTTTGTGTTCTTAGATAGCATATGGATTAAATAGAGATCAATGATATATTGACTTGTCATTGCATTCTTTTTGGAGTTGTGTGATTTGTGTATGGGTTTCTTCAAGTTAAGAATTAAATTTTGTATGGAAATTACTATGGGTTTGAGGGAATGAAATGGATTTTTAAGTATGATCATGCAGTAATATGAGAGGTCACATTAATGTAAAGAATTAATTGTCAAAGGGCCACTAATTTGATATAAGTTGTTTAAGTTTGCATTCATGAGATTGGATTTGACTCCATGCCTTAGGATTAGGCACTAATCTATGACATTATCTAGATCATTTTCAGAAACAATCAAATCATTTAAATCTCTATTACTTTGGTCCTTTTGCTTTTATGTTTAAGTTATCTTAGTTTCTTGTATCTTCATGGAATATGAAAGAGAATAGATGCTAAATTTGACAGAATTTCATCTATTAACCCTCTATGTGTTTGAGATGAAGATAGCTAAATTATTTATTCTCATAAATATTCAATGCAAATGGGGTTATGCTTGAGCCTAGTATAATATAAAAATACTCATCATTCATATACCTAAGAACTATCCACTTTCATATGTCTGTAATTGGTAGCTTGGCATGAGTTTACTATACATGCAGGCCTACAATTAGGAGCACCCTCTTGAGTCCTATGGAGCTCAAAGTGCATAAGGCTTTCATAGCCTTGTTCATTTGATTTTCTTCTCTTCAACCCATTGATAGTGCAGATTCCTTGTCCTAAATTTGTAATCCCCTAGTTTAGGCATTGTGTTCCTCCTTAGGGTTGAAGGTTGCAAGAAAAAGAACCAACACCACCTTAGCTTTTTGAGGTGATTTTTTGGGATATTCAGTGTTTTAAGATATTTTTTCAGGCTTCCAGGTGAAATAAGCCTCAAGATCTGGAATAATGGATCTTAGGGGCCTATTAATGATGATTTTAAAGGGTAATTAATGCAAGGGTGCCAAAATAGGTCCAAATTAAGTGTGAAATTTCCTTTCTTTCAAGAGTGTGCAATTTTCTACACTACACCCCCGTCCCCATAGAGTTGAATGACCTCAAGGTTGAAAGTTAATTATATCCTTGTGAGAGATATCCATTTTTCCATATGAAACTAGGAAAATTTAGGGGTTGTTAGGTCATCATTATCATTTTGGTGAACCCTTTATTCTCCCCCTCATTCAATTTTTCAATGTTTCACCTCCTAAGGCTCCTTAGCTATAGTGACTTTGATGGTTGTTCCTCCTACCCCATAGGTAGTGAATGAACCTAAGTCTAACATGTAGCTATCCACCCTCAACCACTTGGCATGTATTATTTAGTTCCACCTCTACCATCCTATAAAATACCAAGAGATAATCATGCAATTAATTACCCCTTCACAAGATAAAACTTGTGTGAGAAGAAATAGAAGTGCAAAAGAGCATAAATGAAGGCATCGTGTTATGGCTCATCAAATTGCTAAAATGTGTGAAGACTTACCTAATGACTATCCATCCATGTAATACAACTCTGATGAGTTAGGTCCCACACATCCATCCTCATCATCATCCAACTCCACCTGATCACCCTGACCAAACCATGAAGCCTATCCTTACCTATCCCAAACTAAGAAAATAATGAAATAGGATAATATAAAATATGGTTCTCACAATAATTTTTGTAGAACTAATATGCAACCTATAGTGATACATTAGGATAGTGAAGAAGAGGATAAACAAGAAGGATAAAATGATCGTAATGAATTAGACCTTATGTTTTATAAATCAAAAAATTTAAATGGGGGTAGCCATGATGATCCTCCTAATGAGAGTAACTTACCATGTATTAAATTTGGTGCTACTCCTTGTAGTACACTTCTTCTAGTCTTTTACAACATTGGTTTCCTTCCATTTATGATGAGAAATATTGGGATGCAAATAATTTAATTTAGATAGACTCACATGTGTATTACCTTATTTATGTTTTTATATGCTTTCCTGAATGTGGTGTGAACTCTCACAATATGTTGCTTGTAATGTTTCTATATTTTTTATTCTTATTTGGATGTCCCTTGTCATTCTAATTAGAACAAGGATACAAATAAAATAAATATGTTATGATGTTCATCTATTTGTATCTCTATTCATCTTTGTGTTGTGAGTATTATTATCTTGTGTTTACTTTTGGGAATGATGCAAGTCATTAAGACATTTAGTTTTCTTCCATGCTAACCCAAAAGCTTATATGTTATCTTAATGTGTCATTCCACCACTATGTCAGTAGTTCCACAAGTATTTAGGGAACACTATCAATTTTGAGCATAATCATATTAAATATTATCTATGTTCTCTACTAAGCCATATCACTTGATCCTTTATGTGATATTTATTGTATTTTTGTGTGGTTTTTTTTTTGGGGGAATACCTTGTCATGAGTCAACTTTTTTGGGAACATATCATTGGTATAGGGTTTTCTAATAAGATATCATGACACATTTTCATGTGGAATATATATTTACTCTACCTTAAAGGTAATTTCTCATAGTTTATGGAAGCAATTACTTTTTTAGCACCTTTTTATAATTATTTGGATTATAATTCTTGGAATGGCTAACATGAGAATGCACAAAGTGAATATTGGAATTCACTAGCCTTTGTGTGTTTTCATTTACTACTTTAAAAATGCTCACCTAATGATTATCAGACTTCACTATCCTATGCCATTTCTTATCAAATATCACCTAGTGAATATTGAACTTCACTAACTTACGATGCTTTGGATCATGGGTCACCTAGAAAATATTAGACTTTCTTATCCTATGATTCATGAACACCTTGGGTATTGATCCTAGTAAGATTTCTATGAAGCTTGCTAGTCCATGATTGACATAACCCCAATTTTTTGCATGTGTGCATTAAGATGGAATTGTGTTTGAGTTGTGTTCACAACATGTATTATTTATGTTTGCATTATATTATGTCATATGTCTTCATCATGTATGCATCATGTTTGTCATGTTGTGTTGTACCTCATATTTGTTTGTTCCTTTATCCTTATGCTATCTTGTCAAAGGATCTTGAGCCTTGGGCTAGCACATCCCCTAGATTCAATGTCATCCTACCTCTTCAATGTTTTGATAATCAAACCCTTCTTGGCTTAACTTTACTTTAGTGTGAGTATAAGCATAATTCCATACTCTCACTAAAGTGGGGGCTAAATGTATTGTCACAAATTTTCACCCTTGATAATTTCACACTAGATTTAGCTCCCTCTGTATGCTTGGACACAATTATGCATTTAATTTTTTTTGTTTTATAATATTATTTATAAAATTAGTAGTAGAACTAGAATAAACATCTAATAATCATTTATTAGTGATTTAAGGTCACAAAATGATAGGTCTAGGCTAGGTTGCCCAATGCCCTTCACTAGCCTATTTTATATAAATTTGAATTATGTCAGTGTTAATTTACCTAAATATGGCTAAAGGTGCGAAAGGAATTTCTAGGGTTCCTATAGTCGGCGATGATGGATTTCTTTAGTGTCATGCGAACAGGCTGCAGGAGGTTGGCACGACCAATAGAGCTGGTCAAGGCAGCGGAGGCCCTATGTCTTCACTATTTATGTTTGATGCAAATGTCACATGTGCATTTGGGCCTGGCGGAGAGAAGGTTAAGGGCTTCAGCTCTACAACAAAAGCCAAGAAGAATGCAGGTTCTAGACATGGCTTTGGTGGGTTTATCCTGGGTAAAATTCCATTTCAGTGAAGCTGAACGATGAGACAGTAGAAGAAATAGAGGAGAATGTTGTTGACCTCTCCATTCATGGGGTGATCTGTCGGTTTAGAGGTTTTAGGCCTAGCCTCCCTTAGCTGCACTCCTAGTTCACCATTGAATGAGAGCCTTTAATTTCTGGTAAAGTTCATATTTACCCCATGGCTAAGGGTTTTTTTGTAGCTAAGTTTGACAATGCTTAGGACATAAATATAATATTGTGTGACAATTTTTTTTAGCTGGGAAGAAAAATATTTGTTGATGATTAAGCCTTGGCATTCAGATTTCAACTCTACTTTTGAAACTTTTAACAAGCTCCTGATTTGGGTACAATTGCCTAATATTCCCCTCCACCTTTGGAATGACTCTCTTCTAGAGGAGGTGGGTGAAGCCCTTGGCGATTTTTTTTTGGTGGATGATGAATCTTCAGACATTCTTCATTCTACCTTTGCTCGCTTACTGGTTGAAATCAATGTTTCAAAAGGGTTTCCTGCGGAGGTGTTACTTAAATCTTCTAAAGATTCTTGGGTCCAATCTTTGGATTATGAAGGGATTCCCTTTCGATGTAGAAGATCTTTCAAAATTGGACATGTTGCTGCACAATGTGGATTTGAGAAAAAAAAAGATGGCTACTTGGTGGAAAGGTGCTTCTAAACAACATTATATGGTTGAGAAGAAAGCTGATCAAAATAGGATTTTTTTTGAGGTGTCTGCTTCTGAATCACAGGGTCTTGGGACCCCCCTCCAGATGTCTCAAATGGTGGGGTTGTTCAGGCTACCCCTAATGAGCAAGTGACTAGGTCTCAAGCTTCCATTTCTGGTGATAGCACTTCGAATTTCATACCTAGCGGCTTTTCAAATAAGTCTTTGTCTGTGCAAAGGAATAAAGATGAAACCGCTAAGAATTTGGCTATAGGCATTTATCTTCAAGAAAATTGTGAGCTGGCGTGGCATGGTAAGGTTGTGCAAATGTAAGAAGGATGGATCATTGTTAAGGTAAAGAAAGCTAAATCCTCTAGGCCTTCTTTTGACATGACTCTCTATTCCCACAAGAGTGGTTCTAAATGTAAATCGTGATGGGTCTTGTTTGGGAGCTAGTTTTTGGCTAGCTATAGGTTGTCCTTTCTACAGCCTTTTTTTTATTGTAAAGGGTTTCGGGTTCCTTCAAAACCTATTTTTACTTGAATCAAAAACATTTTAACATTTAAAAATCTAAATTCATTTATCGATTATCAGAATTTGATTTTGGGGAAATTAAAGAATTGTATATAAATACAATTCATTTTAACCATTTGAATCGTAACATTTTTTGAGAGAGATTTATTTTATTATTTAGCAATCAAGTGTAGTGAAGAGCATAATTACAACAACTTTATTTCATTCAAGCATCATTTTAGGAATACATCATGTTTTCATGTGAGATTTTTTAATGATTCAAGTTAATTTCTTTTGTGAGTGCTATCAATTGTAGGACTTTAAATTAAGCATCAATTTTTCATTGAAGGTGATAAGTACATTGACTTTAGTCCATCAAGGAATATATATCTTAGTCATGAGTTGCAACAATTATCAATTTATCACTTGTTTATCATTTATCATCTACCTGACTAAGGGTAAGCTCTCTTTTATATCATCATAATCATTGTGAATATAGAAATACCAAGATATGGTTTGACTTAAGCAAGCCCATATATGTAACAACCCTTCCCCCTCTTTCATGTGTGCATGTTGCAAATTTGAAGTGAATTGGACAAGGGTTGAAAACCCAATTTCTCATTCAAGAACATATGTTAATGAATTCAGGAAAGTGCATTTTATCAACAAATAAATTTCTCACAATGATTCCTGAGAAGAAGAATGAATAAACAGGGAGTAAGAGGATATTGAAGTCTAATTTTGAGTAGCTACTACCCATTTTAGGGCACCTAGCACCCTTCTCCATCCATATCAAGCCTAAATTTATATGTCAGGTTCTTCTACATTTTCCCTTTGTTGTTGTGAACTATGTTTTTGTTTATTAGTTCTATTTTTTCCAAAAACCATCTCAGCTTGCTACATTTTCATAATTAGCCTAGGTACATCATTGTATTATCAAATTAATCCAAATCAATATCAAATCTATAGAGGACTAAAACTCTAATCCACCACTTTGGCTCTTCCATTAAGCTTTGTAGCCAGGTGGGTGTTTGAGATCAATTTTAGTCCTTTCCCCTTGTCATATTGGAATAAGTATTAAATTTAAGACTTAAATCTATTTTTCCAATATCACAACTAGATTAAACATTATTTGTGGTTTAATAAATATGAGATGAATTTTTTTAATCAAGGATGTTGTTAGGAATTGAGATAGAGGTAATGGTACAAACATAACATTAGTTGGATTTCAATTTGTATGATAATATTTGCTCATTAATGAGGAATAAATTTTTGAGGAACCAAGAAAATCATTTGCCAATATGATAAAATCTAGAGTCTTTTCAAGAAAAATACCACAAAATCAATATCTACTAATAATCATATTCAACGTTGATAAAGATAGCTTCGTACAATATTGAACCAAACCATTGAAGTGATTTAGTGAGCTATGAAATGCTATAAAAAATCACCTTCATTCATTATACCTATGTCTAAATGGGGTGGTGTCTATAGACATAATTTAAGAACTTATAGGGAAAATATTAAATTTGTATTTGGGAAATTCCCTAGGTGGAATTATTTTATCAATTTAATCAATGATTGAGGACTATAGATAAGTATCGAATATGCCTACAATCTTTTATCTTCTGATAAGGCAATAAGAGTCCTCAATGATGTTGCAATGAAGTTTTCCAAATAAATTAGAACCTTTAACATGATTTGGAATAGAATGATGCATATCCTTATATATAATAGAATATCATATAGACTCATACAAATTTTTGCTAAGCTCGACATAATTTAAATTTAAATTTTATAATTTTAAACTTACAACTTCAAATCTACATGTATCAACATATTTTGGTTCAAACGTACACCTATGAATTTGATCTAGGATAGTGAATGAGAGATCTAGGGATCAAATAGGATAAGCTCATGAGCCTTATTTCATACAATAACATACCACTTGTAAAAATGTATAATGTGAAGCAAATCCTAATTAAAGAAATCATGAAACATAAGTCAAAGGGGGATGGGTATTTTAATTTAACTACAAATTTCTATAATAATATTGATAACTTGAATTTTAAAGTATAGTTAAAAAGTATATAAATTAGTCCACACTTTAAACAAGCTTTAGTAAAAAACATGTAAATTAGTAAGATTCACATGGATAGTTATTATAGCATGAACCGCCATCAAAACCTCTTCCCATGTTTGTTCCATTTTAGAGTGTTCATTGTTTCTTCTAGTATACTTGGAAGTTAAAAATGAATAATATTTTGAATTATGTTTTTTATATCAAATATGTGTCTTTCTAACAGTAGTTTCTTTGTAGGATTTGTTCAAAGAGGATAATTTTTAGAAAATAGAGAAACTCATCAAAATAGTATTAAAAATCCAAATGATTAAGTTTGTTGTCCCATAAACTAAGTTAAGCCTGGAAACATAAAGGGCTTGACTAATAGATTGATTGGTTGTTACAAATTGTATACTAGTTAGAGATCAATTATTAAATTTGTATTTGGGAAATTCTCTAGGTGGAATTATTTTTTCAATTTGATCAATGATTGAGAACTATAGATAAATATCGAATATTCCTACAATCTTTTATCTTCTAATAAGACAATAAGAACTCCTAATCACACCTAAAAACCTAAACCTAGTAAATGAAACACTACAAACAAATCAATCAAAATGCTAAATACTAAAATATAGAAGGGATTAGTTTATGATAATAGCTAAACCAGAATTGAAAACCAAATTAAATAGGATACTACAAACAAATCAATGAAAATGTTAATGTCCTAACATAAATAAAGTTGATGGAAGATATATTCAGCCAATAAAATCGTATGTCTCAAAGAATCCTTCCAAACACGTTAAGCATTCACGTACGACTGTTACTTTAGACGCTCTTCCCGTGTCTCCTCATCCCCAGGCAGCTCCCTTCATTTCTTTCCGTTGCTTCACTCATTGGAATTGGTTTAATAACTTTCTTCCAACTTTTTCAGCTATTTTACTATGGTTTAGAACGCATCATTGGACAGAAGGCGAGGAAAATGTTTTTATTTAAATCTTTTTTTTTTTATATTGTATCCAAGCTTTAAATATAAAGCTAGGACGTAGTTTAACAACACAGATCTGTCACATCCAAAGTTCTAAGAAAAGAACAGAACATAAGAGAACAGTCGGCCGTAACCATAAAAGACGGTCGGCTCTAAGGAAGAAAGAAAGACGATGATTGTAATTGAGCAGATATGTAAAATTGCACCAACTTCTGTTCACGTGTTGTGGATTTTATTTAGAAATCGAAAAGCACAGGCTACATGTGATAATGCTGAATCGCAGGGGAAAAAATTTGGAAACGTAAATCTTATCAAAACGAAGTAATTTGCATAATCTAAATGTTTATTCTGAGATTAAAGACCTTCGGGAGTAATTATTATGTCTACATTCACGCCTCGACTGGGTACAATAAGGACGTTGCAAACGAAAAACACGCTGAAATAGCAAGCACTATAATGGCTCGAAGTTAAAATAACTACTGTAGGTACGGAAAGCACTAGGTACTCGTCTAAAGACGCGAAGATACAGTTTCGGCCTGGTCTTGAACGTTTCCATTGGTTTCTGCCTGCTCCTCGGTTCGATCCTCAGCCAAGCTTTGAACTTCAGTATGTCCCGTCACAGCAAACTCCATCCAATTTCTCTTCTTACAGGCTTTCATCAAAAAGTATGCCAAAACACCCGCAACTGTGACGGAAATACTCAGTATGTAAACAACCAAATTAGCAAGAGTCATGATAAAGATAAGCAGCGCCACTGGCGCCGCGATTATGACAATCAAGCCTGGTATCCCCACAGGCACCCTGTAGGGCCTGCTCAGCGCCGGAAACTTGTGCCTCAGCCACAGGAACGAAGCAAATTCCAGGAGCATCCCGCAGCTGTAGAGAAAATTGGCGGCCCATATGATGGTAGTCAAGTTGACGAAGCAGAGTAGCATTGTGCCCCCGGCGGAGACGAGGATACCCAAGAAGGGTGTGTTGTAAGCGGAGCGCTTGGCCATGAAAACGGGTAAAAGCCCAATCTCCGCCATGCCCAACAGCTGGAACGACGCGCTGCTCAACTGGGCTTCAAACATGCCCACTGTGGACAACACAGCACCCACTTCGATCCAGTATTTTAACCAAGCGCCGGCGATGTGCCCCGCGGCGTCAGCCAGGTACCCGTCAGCCCACAAATGTCTCTTCAGCTCCAATGCTCCCGTACCTGCCAGCAGGGGTACGATATATCCCACGCACGACAACAACCCCGAGTAAAAGAGTGCCAGTGGGAAAGTTCTCTGCGGGTGCTCCATCTCCCCTGCCAGAGTGCTTGCGTTATCCCAAAAATTTAGGTTCCAGAAGAGCGTGTTGAAGTAGAGCGACCAGTTTGTGTCAGCCTTCGGCCCAACCATCCACCGTGACGGCTTCAGCTTTGGAATGGAGAAGAGAAACATGAGAAAGAAGGGCGTAAGTGAGACCGCCCCGAGCGTAACCGCAGTCCAGCCAACTATGCTGAGACCACTGAAGTTGAGATAGCTCAGTAGAAGCGTGCACACTGAAATTCCCACAATTCGGATGGGACCGTGGCTAAAGGCTGGGATGATGATCTTTAGGTAGTCCACGCATAAGGCCAGTATGGCGGCGTTGTTGATAACGCCACCAACCCATTTCCACCATCCCATGAGAAATCCCCAAAAGGGCCCGAATGCAGTCCACGCCCACACCACGAACCCACCGTTGCCCGGGTATGCAGTGGCCAGTTCTGCCGTTAAGAGCGCCTCTGGTATACTCCAAACAAACGGGAACAGTATGAACCCCACCAATGCTAACAGTGGTCCTGCTGCTTCTACGGCTGTCTCTTCTCCGAAGGGGCCACCGGAGACTTCGAAGTAGATGAGGAATATCAAGGGGACGAACTTTAGCTTCGGCGAATTTGAAGAAGCTGAGTGTTGAACTTCTCCAGTCTTAGTGTCTCCTTCGATTTCTAATGCTACGGGTGCTCCTCCTTCCACCCCTACTCGTTCATCTTTTCGCGAAGCATGATCCATTGATCACAGTTGTAATGAGCTAAGGGCAAAATTAACTTCACCTGCGGATACTAATTGATGTTTCCGAGGTTTTCCTTGATCCACTGGGCATTACAGGGAAAAACGCAAGCCTTTGCTTGTTTTATCTTCTAACCAAGTGTCGCTCCAATTTGTAGATTGCAGGGAGGGGGAATTCTTATGCCATCGTACATCAATGATCTAGAATGTTGATAGTATGAGGTGTGGCCTAATGAGTTTCACATCACACTGAAAGAACATAACCCCATGGGAACCACTCCATTTCTATTAAAAAATACCATAAGAGGCATATACCACTCCAAAGATCCTTGACGTGACTGCTTGTTTTTTCTGTTTTGTTTTCTGGCCAGTTTAAAATTTAAGAGTTACAAGAAAATCTTATATAAAAAGATAAATTTCTGTCATTTTATACAGAAGATATTTTTCAAATGTAATGAAATTATTTTAAATTAAATTTTTATTAATTAATTCAAATTAATCTTACTTTGAAAATTAATATAAGTATTTAAATTATATAAATTTAGAAATGTTGATAAAAATTCATCTTAAATATTTATATTAAAATTGTTATATAGTAATAGTGAATGTATTTAGATTCATATTTCTTAAAATCTTGTAGATATATATAAGATATTTGTGTTAGTTATGTTTGCGTGTACAACAAGTAAAATGTTAATTCAATATATAATGTTATTTGAAAACATGGATATTTTTCTTTGACAAATAATATACCAATTACTATATATTTTAGTTTTAATTACTTTTGTAAATAGTAAATGAAAAAAATCTTTGCAACAATTGAAGTTATTTTATTTATAATATATATAATATATATGTTATCAATTTAACACATGAAATTTTCTTGTTTATAAGTGATCTAACTATGTGATATACATCACTTTAAGACTATGGAATAAGGGCTCAAGGTTTAATGATGATATCCTAGAAGGGGACTATTTTATAATGGTAATTAGTAAGTTTCCTTTAGTAATACCACTTATCTACATAGTTGTTTACTTATTTTTCTCCTCTACACTACTGTCTAGTTATTTGTATGATTAGTGGAGGAATGATGATAGGTATTAGGAGAGATAAAAGAAATAGAAAGGACAAAATATTATGTGTGACATTGAAGGTGCAAAATATTATGTTGTATTGGTGAATGTGACTACAGTTTAATTGAATTTATACAATTTTTATTCAAGGAAATTACAAATACTACAATAGAAATATATGTTATGAATGTGTATACATGTAAAGGAAGTGGACATGAACCCTTTGTGAATATTAAATTTTCCATGGAGGATGCCATAATAGACCCCAAGTAGGCTGTGAAGACATAAGAGAAGCATAAAAGTAGGTAGCTTTCAACTATCCAATGATTCTTTGAATTTAGAGTAGCAATGTTTTGAATGATAATTTTGTGTGGATTGGGGAAAACATAATAAAAATAATTTAGAACTATTTTATTTATCACATAAATGCACAAAAAAAAAAAGAATTTTAAATTTCTTTTAGATCTACTTTTTTTATATGCATTTAAGATTCACATTTTTCTTTTGAAGAGCCATCTATGATGATATTTCAATTGAATAAGTCTAGTTTAATATAGAGTAATATTATATTCAATTTTTGGTAAAGGTTTCTTTGTCAATTATTTTTGGCTTCAAGTGATGATAATTTTTTTTAAAAAGGACATTTATTTGATTAAAAATTTAGATTAATATTTAATCATTGGAAACCATTTTTATCCTTATTAGTTCTAATTCACTACAACCTACTTTACAATTTGATTTATTTATCTTCATCTTATATTCCAATGCCACAAAATGGTTTAATTGGTGACAAGGAAGGTAAGAGTGTTTTTGAATTTTTATTTAATCATATAATTTGGACAACCTGCTAGGGTATATGTGTATGTGGGTTTTCCTAATCTAATATTATGTTATCTAGAAATATAATCTTCCATGGGATTATCGTTACAATATTTATACTTTGAAGTTATATCTATGAGATGCTTTTGTTACAATTAGACTTATAGTTAAACACCATTCTTCTCTTCCCTACAAGTGTCTACATAGAATAAAAATATATTGCTATGAATATAGGTCAAAAGATAAAGGTTACCTATTGAGGAGTTCAACTGTAGAAATTGCATTTACTTGAAGTCATCCAATTTTGAGGCTTTGACTACGCAATAATGAAAATAATTTATGTTGCAAGTCATGTTTGAGATAGATATGGGTCTTATATATCATATATCTTGAATTATTTATTTATATCCTAGACACACTCCATTTGAACAAAACATACACATAACACATTTTATTTTTGTTTAATATGTGAGTTGATTTAATTAAAAATATATATATTATACTTCAAAATCCTATCTACTATATGCTTATCTACATATTTATTTAAAACTTATTACATACCTTTTATTGAAAAGTTTATGCATCTTCAATATATCTATTCAAAATATGCTAATATATATCAATTTTAAATCAATTATATTAAAGTACTAGTTATGATATATAGTTTTCTTAAGGTTGATAATTCTTGTATTTTTAATAATGATATCTATGCTAGTATCATCATTGGTTTTAGCATGTAATTTTTTTCAAAAAAAATTTACTATGTTTTTTTTGAAAAAAACTAGAGAAATTAACTACAAATTTTTATTACAAATTAGTTTCTTATAGTAAATGCATTTTTTTATATCAATAATCTAATTAATTTTTATTTATCAAATACATAGTGTACATTAAATCATTTTTTCTTGTGAACTGAAGATTTTAAGAGTGTGAAATGCTATGTCTCTTTACTCAATAAGGGTCTTTCACCTAAAGGAAAGAGATAGATCCCACACCAAAAATCTAGGTGGTTCACTCAAATAAAGGATTGTATGATGTAATTATGACTAAATGGAATGCCCCAAATGCAACAAACTAATAAAATTTATTTATTAATGAATGGAAACTAAGGAAATGTAAAGTACTTGTAAACACATTATGTAATGTAAAAACATCTAGAAATGAATGCAAATTGCAATAGAAATGGATGGAACCGAAAGTGTGCACCTGAGATCTTGATGGAGACTGTAAATGACATCTAAAATGTTGTTGATCCTACTTTTTAGGCCTAGTGGAACTCATTCGCCATTCTAAAAAAATTAGTCCCAATTTTGTGAAACTATTTTGAAGCCCGTTTCAGACAAATGGGTGTCTAAAAATGTAGAAAACCAAAAACAAGCCTGGAAGTGGGACTCATTCACCACCCATGGAAAATGAACCCACTTTTGAATTTCTAAATATTCAAAGGTGAAAACAAGAGCCTTTGATCTGCACTTTCTACTTCTCCACGTGTCTAGTTCTGAAACTATTGAATTCAGTCCTAAAAGTGTTTTTTTGTGGGTATTTTCACTTTTCCAATGAATAGATGACTTGAACATCTTTGCAATGCAATCTTCAATGATTTCTAAGCCTCCAATATGTCTAAATCTGTAAACACACAAGACAAGAAAGAGAAGTGTTGGATGTTTAGGCGTGGGGGTTTGCCCTGGTAAAACCCCTTTTAGGTAATTAAACCAAAATGAGAAAAGAATGTAATGAAGCATGCAATAATGGAGTTATTACCTTGCCATAAAGATTGATCTTGAATTTCTTCAACACAACATGAAGAATCTACCCTTGAATGTCTAAAAATTGTTATCTTAATGACTTGAAATGATGAAACCCTAACTTGCTTGACTTGAGATGGAAGAATGATCATGGATGAATAATGAAGAATGGATATGATATAGGGTTTATAGACATTATTTTATAAGCAATTCACCTTATTTTCCCATAAATTGGATCCCCAAGGTTGACATGAAGAAAAATTAAACTTAAAGCCTATTTTTTCCTGCTCAAAAGTCAAAAATGGCCCAAATGGGACACATTCACCACCTTGGGCGAATCAGTCCCACCTAGTAGGGACTCATTCACCACATATGGTGAATTAGTCCTAAAGGGACCATTTTCTAGCTGGGTTGTTGGGGAATAAGCTATTCTAGTTCTTATGTTGATTTCTTCAGTTATTTGATCAAATCAACCCTTAGAATGCACAATATGGGGTAATATGGGCCTATTAATGATGATGTAAAGGGAAATTAGGGCTTGGGACACATAATTCAATGTGAAAGTGTGATTAAATACACTTTACAACACTAAAATGAAGTCCACACAACCTAGAAAGGTACAACATCCAATGTGAATGTGTAGGACACATTACAACACTAGATTAACATTAATTTTAATTCACAAGCCTTCTATATTGATGTGAAGATGAAATTAAATACATTTTATAATGTTGAATTAAGGTTCATTAAGTCTAGAGAGGTGTAAAAGTCTTTTACAACTCTTTACAATACCTTTACAAGACATCATTAGATACATTTACAAGGGTCCAAGACCTAATGTGGACGTGTAAAACACTTCACAACACTAAATCAAGGCCTCATTGAGTCTAATTTATCATGAATTATTCCCAAATCAAGCAAATTTCCTTTTTTCTATGGTACATTTAGCCCCCACTTTAGTGAGAGGATGAACTTGCTTCAAACTCACACTAAAGTAGACATTAAAGAGATATCTAAGTATACAGATGTAGATGACAAAGGATTACAAAGATCAAGAAGGAATTCAAGCCCCCAAGATCCAATGTAATGAGTCAAATGATCAAGATACACAATCATGCAATGGCAAGAACTAAAGGAAACAAATATAGGGTGGAAAAGATGTGCTCACTCTGGGGCCACAGAACATCAAGTCATCTGTGGGGTGAGATGTCCCAAAGAAGTGGTTTAGTGAGAAATTCATGCTAGTCTGTCAGCTTCACACCATATAATGAGGAAGTCATGCTAATGGGTTGGCTTCCAATTATACAAACCATACCAAAGTTATTCTCTTGATAACATTGATAAGGCACCACAATGTAATGCTTTTTGTAAATGTTTTTTGAATGTAATGTAAAAAAATTGTAAAAGGGAATTTTGCTTTGTTCATGTAAGGTCTTCTTCTTAGGGAGCATTGTGCCTAATTTCTCCAAGAGAGGACAAGTCAGGATGTTAGATCGTTATCCATGGGATGCCTCATTCACATCAAGCTATTTTAGTTGATTGTTATTCCCTTGTCAAATCATTATCCATGGGATGCTTTGTTCACATCATGCCACTTCAGTTGATCGTACACTCTTGGAAGGCATCAAACCTCGTGACACCACCAAGGATAGGACATGTCACAAGAAAAAGTAAATCATGCCATGAAACTTTCAAAAAGATGTTGTTTATGTATGCCCCCATTTTAAAGCAGTTGCTACACACCGTTCTACGAGCAATTGCTTTAAAGTAGAAGATGGTATGAGAGCTTATTCAAAAATCCCTTTGCCAAATCATATGTTTTTGATAAGTTAGGTCATGAACAAAGGGAGTATGTCACATGTGATTCAATCTTAATACATGCCGTCCACATCTCAAGCTTTATCTTATATGTTCATGAAAGGTTAATGATTAGTCAAAAGAGACAACGAAAAGTGACATACAAGGATAAGGCTTTCTAACCCTTTGCCCCCACTTAGTGTAGGTTAAGGTTGAGCCTAGAATGGATGATGGTATGTTGCCCCGTGCAATGGATGCAAAACATGCAATAGTGAGTATACAATGATCCTAGAACTATTGCATGACAAGGAGAAGCAACTAATGTTATTTGTGGATAAGGAAACAAAATGTTTGCTTGATACATGTTTAATGAGATATCTATCAATGTAGGATGTACCATGTTTAGAGTTTGCTTGGAAGAATCTTGTGTGATAGTATTGATGTTGAGTGAAGGTTTGTTGGATGGGTTGATTTCTATGAAAGGACAATCACAAAGACCATGATTTGGAAGAATGAGGTTGGGTGTATGGTGAGCTTGTTTCTTAGCACACATAGGGGGATGATTAAGTGTTGGATTTTTTTGAGTATCAATAGTGGTGATATGAGAAGAATGATTGATTTGGTTGTTTACTTTCTCTAAGCTATCATTCTTATGTGCCATAATATCGACCCTAGGAGGAGAGATAATATGTTCATTACATGTCATAATTGGATTTTTCAAGATAGCTTCGTTGCTCATAGGAGAGGCATCAAGAGAAGGATAACTAGGAGTTTCATGGTTACTAATGATTGGAATTTTTTTGTTCAAATAGATCTTCAATCATGATATATTCTAACACTAAATTATATTCTTCATGTGTAGAGAAGATATTAGGAGAAGAAAAGGATTGATTGTCATGATTATCTATACTTAAATCCTCATGTCCTAGAATGTTGTCTTGAGTAGGAGAGGTATGATTTTCATAGCTCTCAATCATATCCTCCACAAAAATGTGTTTTTCATGATCGTTCATGAGTTTATCTTTATTCACTAAAGGATTTGCACAACTAGGGGAGGTGTTGGGAGATGACTGAGGACTCAGTAAGGTAGTGGCAATGATTTCAGCTTTGTGTGTCATAATTTCTTTGCAAGGGGGAGGAGAAGGAAGAAAAGAAAAGCTTTCATGATCATCAATGATTGTATCTTCTTTTACTAAGATACCTTTGTCACCAACAGGAGAGATATCAGGAGAATAACAATTATGATTATCATGATTATCGATGCTTCCATCCTTGTGTGTTAGATCTTTAGTGGATGATTTTAGTGAGGGGAAGTCTTTAAGAGATTCATATAGCATGTCTAAATCATCACTACTAAAGGGATTGGATGTTATGGTTCTTTGAAATTGAATCATTTTTTGAATGGGGTCATTTGATATTTTTTGTTTTTTTTGTTTTCATTTGCTAATGAATCTAATCTAAATGAACTAGGAACTAATGTTGAAAATGAAAATTACAAAATTCTAAATGCCATGAATGTAAATAATGCTTATTTCTAATGATTTAAATGTAAAAGAAGCTATGCAAACTTAAAATGAAATGTAAAGACAGGATGAAGTGCAACTTTTCATATTTCAAACAAAGTAATTTACTAATGACACTATGCAATAATTTGAAAGATGAACGATGGGAAATGCAAATGTGAATTTTAACAATGCATGAAATGAGATAATGTAACCTAAATCTAATGAAATGAAAGATACAAAAACTCAACCAACTAATACATATAACTAATGGCAGCCAATAAAAGCATAAAAATAGGGTTTTCAGCTCTGTAAAAGGCAATTTCAGGGGTCAAAAGGGACTGATTCGCCCAAGGTGGTGAATAAGTCCTAGTGGAAATTTTTATGAGGTATTTTTATGTTTTTTGTACTTTAAGAGGCCGCCCTAAGATGAAAATGCAAAATTTCAAAAAAATTTAATGATTTTATATGCCAAAAATGCAACCTAAATGCACTTTTTATGAATGCAAAATTTTAAACCTAGTATGCAAATTAATCCATGCAAACCATAATGCAAGGTCAATTTGATGCTAGATCTATGATGAAGGACTCCAAATCAGATAAGAAGGTATTTGGAAAGAAGGTTCACCAAACTGAACCAAAGATTTTAAGAGAGTAAAATCCTATGTCCCTTTACTCAATTAGGGTCTTTCACCCTAAGGAAACAGAGATCCCACACCAAAAATCTAGCTGGTCACTAAAATTAAGGATTGTATGATGTAATTATGACTAGAAGGAATGTCCTAAATGCAAAAAAATGATAAAATATATTGATTAATGAATGGAAACTAAGGGATTGTAGAGTGTTTGAAAACACATTATGTAATGCAAAATACCTAGAAATGAACGCAAATTGCAACATAAATGGATGGAACTGAAAGTGTGCACCTAAGATCTTGATGGAGACTGTAAATGACATCTAAAATGAAATTGATCCTCATTTTTATGCTTGGTGGGACTCATTCACCATTCTAGACGAATTAGTCCCAATTCTGTGAAACTGTTCTGAAGCTCATTTTAGACAAATGGGTCTCTAAAAATGTAGAAAACCAAAAACAAGCCTGGAAGTGAGACTCATTCACCATCCATGGTGAATGAATCCACTTTTGAATTTCTAAATATTCAAAGGTGGAAATAGGATCCTTTGATCTACACTTTCTGCTTCTCTAGGTGTCAAGTTCTGAAACTATCAGATTCATGCCTAAAAGTGAATTTTTGTGGGTATTTTGACTTTTCCAATGAAGAGATGACTTGAACAACTTTGTAATGCAATCTTCAATGATTTCTAAGCCTCCAAGATGTCTAAATCTGCAAAAACACAAGAGAAGAAAGACAAATGTTGGATGTTAAGGTGTGAGGTTTTCCCTTGGTCAAACCCCTTTTAGGTAATTAAACCAAAATGAGAAAAGAATGTAATGAAGTAGGAAATAATTGAGTTATTACCTTTCGATGAAGATTGATCTTGAATGTCTGAAAATTGCTACCTTAATGACTTGAAATGATGAAACCCTAACTTGCTTGACTTGAGATGGAAGAATGATAGATGAATAATGAAGAATGGTTATGATTTAGGGTTTAGAGACTTTATTTTATAGGAAATTCACCTTATTTTCCCATAAATTGGATCCCCAAGGTTGAGATGAAGAAAAATTAACTTAAAACCTAATTTTTCCCACTCAAAAGTCAAAAATGGCCCAAATGTGACTCATTCGCCACCTTGGTCGAATTAGTCCCACCTAGTAGGGACTCATTCTCTATAGATGGGAAATTAGTCCTAAAGGGGCCCATTTTCTAACTGGGTTGTTGGGGAATGAGGTATTCTAGTTCTTATGTTGATTTATTCAAGTATTTGATCAAATCAAGCCTTGGGGTACACAATATGGGGTAATAGGGTCCTATTAGTGATTATTTAATGATCAATTAGGGTTTGGAACAAAGAACTCAATGTGAAAGTGTGATTAAATACACTTTACAACACTAAAATTAATTCTACACAACCTAGAAAAGCACAATATTCAATGTTAATGTGTAGGACACATTACAACACTATAATAAAATTAAGTTTAATTCACAAGCCTTCTAGATTTATTTGTGAAATGAAGGATTTTGGCACCTAACTCCTTCCCTACTCCTTTAGGGTTTTTCACCTAAAAGGGGAAAGATGGGCCAAAATACACAATGTTTTATTCAAGATTAATGTAAGGATGGATGGGATATTGATGTAAAGTGTGTGTAGATGTTTTTGAATACTTACAAATGAAAATAAATGAATGAAAACTAATCTAATGCAAGATGTTGGAAAACACAGTGTTGATTGCAAATATGAACTAAAAAACTTCAGCAAATGACAAAAAAAGTTGATGAGACTAATTAGAGTGCACCTGGAGGGTATATTGTTGTTACTAGAGAGTTATGGAATGTACCTAAAGTCACTGTTAATGTCCACTAGGATTGATTCACCATAGATGGCAAATTAGTCTTGCTTCTGGTGAAAAGTTCTAGAAACATGTTTCTCATAGTCAGGAGCTAAATTCTAAAAAACCAATTTTCAGGGCTACAGATGGGACCCATTCACCATGGGTGGAAAATTATTCCACCTACAAGAATCTACAAACTCAGGAGTAGATTCTGTGGAGCCAAATTTGCACTTATGCTTCCTATAAGTGTCTACTTCTAAAATTGTCAGATTCGAGTCTAAAAGTGTTTTTTTATTGATATTTTGATTTGAATGATGAAGAGATGACTTGAATAAATTTTCAACTTGATCTTAGATGATTTCCAAGGTTCCAAGAGTCCTAAATCTGCATACAAACAAGACAAAAGAGAGATATGTTTAAGGTTAGGGCATGAGGGTTTGCCTTGGTCAAACCCTGTTTAGGTAATTAAACCAAAGTGATGAAATAAAGTAATGAAACATGAAAAAATGGAATAAATTACCTTGCAATGATGAATTATCTTGAAATTTTACAACAAAACATGAAGATTCATCCCTTGAATGCTTTAGAAAGCTAACTTGATGACTTCTAATGAAGAAACCCTAGCTTGCTTGACTTTGGATGAGAACATAGATGATGAATTAATGATGAGAGATGTAAAAATGAGTATTTAGATGTAAAATGAGGATAAAAACACTTATTTATAGACAATTGTGCCTTAGTATCTCGATTATACCTCATCACAAGGCGAAATGTAGTGAAATTAAACTTTAAATTTCACTTTTTCCTGCTCAAAGGTCAAAATGGGGCCAGATAGGACTCATTCACGAGACATGGAAAATGGGTCCCACCTGGATGGGATTGATTCACCATACATGGTGAATGGGTCCCACAGAGGCCATTCCAACAACTATGAAGCTAGGAGATAAGGAAATAAGGTTTAAATTGCAACTTTGTCCGGTATTTGATCAATTAAAGCCTCAAGATGCATAATATGGATAAATATAGGACTATTAGTGATAATGTAAATGTCAAATAGGGCTTGGAACACATAATTCAATGTGAAAGTGTGATTAAATACACTTTACAACACTAAAATGAGGTCCACATAGCTTAGGAAGGGACAAGAACAAATGTGAATATATAAGACACTTTACAACACTAGTTTATCATTTAGTTTAATTCAAAAAAAAATTAGATATATGTGAAGATGAAATTAAATACATTCTATAATGTTGAATTAGGGAGAAGTGGGTTCATTAATTCTTTAAAAGTGTGAAAGTCCTTTACAAGACTTTACAACACTTTTACAAGACGACGTTAAAAGCATGTTATTTGATTTGCAAGGGTCCAAGACCTAGTGTGGATGCAAAAAATGCCTCACAACACCTGAATCAAGGCCTTATTAAGTCTAATTATCATGAATTATTCTCATATCAAGCAAAGGCTTCTTTTTTCTACGACACATTTAGCCTCCACTTTAGTGAGAGGATGAACCTGCTTCAAACTCACACTAAAGTAGACATTCAAGAGAGATGCACATTTAGGTCAAATCCCCAAGATGCAAAATCATGCAAAGGCAAGATGGAAAGAAAGATGTACTCACTTTGGGGCCACAAAACTTCAGTTGTCCGAGGGGTGAGAAGGCCACAACATACTCCCTCTAGGGCCACAAAACTAGTTTTCCATTGGGTGAGAAATCCCAAAAAATGTAAGATACATATGCTAGTTGGTATGCACTCACAAACAAAAAAGTGGCTATGGGGAAAATTCATGCCCCTAGGTGGGCTTCCCACTCAACCATATTAAAGTTATACCCATTGATAACTTTAACAAGGCACCATAAAGAAAAATGCTATGAACAAAAAGAAAAAGGTACCATAGTCATGCAAGCTACATTATGCAAGGTGGTAAAAGGAAAAAATGTAAGATGCAAAAAGTGTAAAATGTAAAAATGTAAAGTGTAAGAGTGTAAATTTTTTGAAGGAGTCTTGTTCAGTTCATGCAAGGTCAGTCACTTAGGGAACATTGTGTCTAATATTTCGAAGAGAGGACCAATCAAAGAATAATATTTTCACAACTTAGGGGATGTCGTGTGTCACATCAAGCCACCAAGAGGAATGTAATATGTTGAGATAGATCACACTTATGAAGGACATCACAACCAATGTCATCCGCAAAGTGACAAACACATCATATAAATGACAAGGCTACAATAGGAACAAAGAATGGAAATGAAATAATGGTAATGTATACCCCCCACTTTAAAGGAATTGCTACACATTGTTCTGTGAGAAATTACTTTAAAGTAGAGAATAAAAGAAAATGAAAAAAGAAAACAAGACATGAGAGACAACTTGGAAAGCCCTATGCCGAGTCATATGTTTGGAAGCTAGGTTGTGTCATGTCAAGGAAAAGAAAAATCAAAGAAAGGTTGTATGTCACATGTGAGTCAATCTTAAGACATGTCATTCACATCTCAAGCTTGCCCTTATATGTTCATGAAAATTTATTGAGTAGTGAAAAGAGACAATGATAAGTGACATACAAGGTCAAGGGTATCGAACCCCTTGCCCCCACTTAGTGCAGGACAAAGGTGAGCTTGAAATGGATGATGCTATTATGCCCCTTGCGATGGATGTAAAACATGCAATAGTGAGTATGCTATGATCCTACAACTATTGCATGGAAAGGAGCAGCAACTAATGTTATTTATGTGGATAAGTAAATAAATTTTTTGGCTTGATTTTCTTTGATTGTATATACTTTGTTACATATGTGAGCAAAGTCATTGTAAGTTGGTTCGTATGAAACATTATGCTTAGGTGGGTAAAGGATGAGTTGAGGTTGGTGTTGAGCGTGTTGCTTGTGTGATGGTGGGTAAAGAATTAGAGGATTCTTTGGATGTCCCACGGGGTATGTAGGCGGTTCATTGATTGAAGGGGATCTAATGGACATTTGTGCATGCATAACCTCAGGGGTCCTAGTTTGATGTATCCCTAAGGAAGAGATATCATTTTCTTGCACCAGAATAGTCTCCCTAGGAGGAGAGTTGTTAGGAGAACAACAATCCAAATGTTCTTGACATTCAAGGATTTTTTCTTCCAATATGTCGTCATCGGAAGGGAGCTATCCATGGTTGAATTGTTTTGTTCTATGATGTTTTCCCACACAAGATTCTCATGATTTTTATTGATTGGATCGTGCAACACCATAATATTGTCTTCACTAATGGGAGAGATATTAGGAGAGGGGAAAAGTTGATTGTTGTCCATAATCTCATTGTATTGTGCCATAGTATCTACCCTAGTAGGAGAGATTTGAGAAAAGTGACAATCAAGAGGTGCATTACATGTCAAAGCTTCATCACAAATAGCAGAGTCATGAAGGGGAGGACAACTAGGATTTTAATGTGTGTTAGTGATTGGATCTTCTTGTTTAAATAGAGCTTGCTAATTGTTAGGAACATTAGGAAGGAGATAAATAATTTTATAATTCTCAATCATTGGGTTTCTTGATACCAACATATTCTCCTCACAAATGTGTTGGTCATGATCATTCATGAAATTATTGTCACAAATAGGGGAGGTGTTGGGAGTTGAATGGATACTAGGTGAAGTGGTGGTAATGCATTCATCTTGTGTTGTTATACTATCTTCCCAAGGGGAATGAGGAGAAGGACAAACAGGACCTTCAAGATGCTTGAAAATTATACCTTCTTTCACCAGGATACCTTCGTCACAAAAAGGAGAGGTCTTAGGACAAGAACAATTATGATCATCATGTTTAGCTATGTCTGTATTCCCTTATAACACATCATCCGTACAAATAGGAGAGATAGGAGGGAGTGTAAGTTGAAGACAAGCGTTAACATTTTCATTCTCTTGTGCTAGGAGACTATCATAACTAGGGAATGATTTGAATGAAGAAATTGAATGTTTGTTAACTAGATTTTTCTTTGCCAATTTGGAGAAGATTGAAACTAAAATTTTGAAATGACAATCTATGCTAACTCAAAGTGCAATTTAAAAATATGAAATGAAATGCAATTTTTAGATGTTAATTAACTGATTATGCTATGTAACAATATGAGAATGCAAATGTAAAATGTACAGCATGCATGAAATGAGCTAAATTAAGCTAAATTTGATGAAATGCATGCTACATAAATGCAACTAATGGATATATACAAGTTAAGGCACCAAACAGAAGCCTAAAAACAAATTTATGAGTTTTGTACAATGTTGTTTTAGGGGTTAGAAGGGACTAATTCGCCCAGGGTGGCGAATGAGACCCAGTATGGACTTTTTCCAAACTTTTCAAAAAAATTTGACTAATTTTGATGGTTTTCGAGTGCTATGATTCAAACCTAATTGAAAAATAAAAAATTTCAAAGAGTGGAAATGAACTTAGATGCTTACAATGCAACCTAAATACACTTTTTATGAATGCAAAATTTAACACCTACCATGCAAATCCTAATACAAGCTAGATATATGATGATGAAAGGACTCCAAATTAGACAAGAAAATATTCTAAAAAGAAAGTTCACCAAAATGAAATGAAGGATTTTGGCACCTAAGTCCTTCCTTGCTCTTTTAGGGTTTTTCACCTAAAAGGGGAAAGATGGGGAAAAATACAAAATGTTTCATTCAATATTAATGTAAGGATGGATGGGATATTGATGTGAAGTGTGTGTAGATGTGTTTGAATACTTACAAATGAAAATAAATGAATGTAAACTAATCTAATGCAAGATGCTGGAAAAAATAGTGTTGATTGCAAATATGAACTAGAAACTTAAGCAAATGAAAACAAAAGTTGATGAGACTAATTAGAGTGCACCTGGAGGTAGATTGTTGTTACTAGAGAGTTTTGGAATGTCCCTAAAGTCATTGTTAATGTCCACTGGTACTGATTCACCATAGATGGCAAATCAGTCATGCTTCTGGTGAAAAGTTCTAGAAATAGGGTTTTGACTATCGGGAGCTGAATTCTAAAAAAATCACTTTTCAGGCCTATCGATGGGACCCATTTTCCATGGGTGGCAAATTATTCCACCTAAAAGAATCTAAAAAATTAGGAGTAGATTCTATGGAGCTATATCTATAATTTTTCTTCCTACAGGTATCTACTTCTGAAATTGTTAGATTCAAGTCTGAAAGTGACTTTTTGTTGATATTTTGATTTGAATGATGAAGAGATGACTTGAATGACTTTGAAACTTGATCTTCAATGATTTATAGGCTTCCAAGAGTCCTAAATCTACATACAAACAAGACAAAAGAGAGATATGTTGAAGGTTAGTGCATGGGGGTTTCCCTCGGTCAAACCCCGTTTAGGTAATTAAATCGAAGTGATAAAATAAAGTAATGAAACATGCAACAAAGGAATAAATTACCTTTCCATGATGAATTATCTTGAAATTCTGCAACAAAACATGAAGATTCATCCCTTGAATGCTTTAGAAAGCTAACTTGATGACTTCTAATGAGGAAAACCTAGCTTGTTTGACATTGGATGAGAAAACAGATGATGAATTAATGATGAGAGATATAAAAATGAGTTGTTAGATGTAAAATAAGGATACAAACACTTATTTATAGATAATTGTGCCTTAGTATCCTGATTATACCTCATCACAAGTTGACATGTATTGAAATTAAACTTTAAATTTCACTTTTTCCCGCTCAAAGGTCAAAATGAGGCCAGATAAGACTCATTCACCACACATGGAGAATGGGTCCCATGGGGGCCATTCCAACAGCTAAGAAGCTAGGAGATAAATAAATAAGGTTTAAATTGTAACTTTGTCAGGTATTTGATCAATTAAAGGCTCGGGATGCACAATATGGATTAATATAGGACTATTAGTGATGATGTAAATGTTAAATAGGGCTTGGGACACATAATTCAATGTGAAAGTGTGATTAAATACACTTTACAACACTAAAATGAGGTCCACATAGCCTAGGAAGGCACATGAACCAATGTGAATGTGCAAGACACATTACAAGACTAGTTTACCAATAAGTTTAATTCAAAAACCTTCTAGATTGATGTGAAGATGCAATTAAATACATTCTATAATGTTGAAGTAGGGAGAAGTGGGTTCATTAAGTCTAGAAAAGTGTGAAATTCCTTTACAAGGCTTTACAACACCTTTACAAGATGTCGTTAAAAGCATATTATTTGATTTACAAGGGTCCAAGACCTAGTGTGGATGCAAAAAATGCCTCACAACACTTGAATCAAGGCCTCACTAAGTCCAATTATCATGAATTATTCTCATGCCAAAAAAAGGGTGCTTTTCTCTACGACACAATGTGAAGATGCAATTAAATGCATTTTATAATGTTGAATTAAGGGAAAATGGGTTCATTAAGTCTAGAGAGGTGTGAAAGTAATTTACAACTCTTTACAAAACCTTTACAAGACATCGTTAGATGCATTTAAAAGGGTCCAAGACCTAATGTGCACATGTAAAACACTTCGCAGCACTAAATCAAGGTCTCATTGAGTCCAATTTATCATTAATTATTCCCAAATCAAGTAAGTTTCATTTTTTCTTCTGTACATCTTGCATGGGTTATACTTGTGTATTTGGTGTCAATTTATTTAAAAGATTTCATTTGTTTTTCTTAGTGTTGAAGCAACTATTTGGTTTAGGTTCAGATTCAAGTGTGTACACTTTGTTCTAAATATACTTCCTTTTACGATGAAGAGTGCAAGACACCCCATTCATTGCATGGATGCATTGTCTTCCTAAAATAAGATTATATGAAAGATCATGAGGCGTAACATGGATTAGTGTTTGTAATGTGGCCTTTCCAGCTTTAATAGGTAAAGTGATTACACCAAGTAATTTTTTTCACACATTATCAAAGACATTAATAGATAAAGAGACGGGTTGAATTTTTTATTTATTGACACTAAGCTTATCCAAAAGGCTTACACTACACACATTTAAGGTTGAGCCATTGTGAACAAGGATTCATTTTATACCTATCATATTTTATTGAGCTATGATCATGAAAGCATCATTTGTTTTTCCACTTCCAAAGCAGGGAGCTCACTTTGGTGGAAAACAATGTCAACATTTATTCCTTGAATCATTGCTACTATGTCGTTTAGTTGTGCATTAGAAGGGATAGGAACTTATTGTAAGGAAATTTGAAGCATAGCGTAATAGTTAGGTAAATTCTGAATCAAGTCCCAAAGGGATATCTTTGCGGGAGTATTCTTAATTTGTTCAACAAGACCAAACTCCTTTCCATTTTGTGAGGAAAATGAGGGGGACTTGGTAAGATAAGATTAGGAAATGGGAGTGATGTTGAAGGTTCTTTTCTTGGTTGTGGATTATTCCTACTATTATAAGTATGAGCAATGGTATTGTAACTTGGTTGCTACACAACATTGTTCGAGTATAAGGACGGGTGTCTTTTGAACTTGTGGGTTTTGAGAGGGTGAAAAAATGATATGTTTAGGCTCAAGAGTACTCCAAGGGGTATTTCATGTGCATAACCTTAGAAGACTTATCCTTGTTTTCATGATCTCTTAGTGAAGGGGAGTCTAATGTCACTTCATCATCTTCATCTAAGGAATTACAATTGTCAATGTTCTCATTTTCTTCCACCTTGATGTCTTCCCTAGTGGGGGAGCTTTTAGGAGAACTGCAAACCAAATTTTCTTGAAATTCAAGAATTGGTTCCTCCAAAATGATTTCATCACAAGTAGGGGAATGATAAATGGTTGAATTTTTTTTCTTATCATTGATATCATAATCTTGAACAAGAATTTTTTCCTCATGACCTTGTATCTTATAAGACCAAGACATCTTCCTCACAGCTAGAAGAGATACCAGGAGAAGAAAAAATGTGATTGTTAAGATTGTCTAGCTCACTCATCTATCCTATAATGTCTTCCAAAGTAAGGGAAGGAACATAAAGAGGGTTAAAGGTTTGATATTCTAACACCAATATATCCTCATCATTATCAGTGTCTTGTCCACTAAGAGAGGTAGAAGGAGAGAAACAACTAGGAATGTCAAAACTCTCACTGATTGGTTCTTCTAACACCAAAATATCTTCTTTGTCAATAGGAGAGAAGAAGAAAAAATATGATCGTTAGGATTGTCCAAGGTCTTTTTCACTAAAACACTCTCATAGGGAGGGGATATGAACTTTTTCTTAGCATTCCTAGAAAGGTAAGGTAGTAAAATTGTTTGACCAAAAATGAAAAGCAATTTTAACCATCTCACGCAATGCTTTAATAATGTAAACAATGTGTATCCAAAGATGCAAAACACTTTTATCCCATGTATCTAAAACTTTAAGAATACAAACAGTGTATATCCAAAAATGAAAAGCACTTTTTAACAAACTTAAACAAAGTTTTATGAATGTAAATATTGTATATGCAAAAGTGAAAAGTACTTTTATCCATATTATGCAAATTTTCATAAATGTGAGCATTTTCAAATCTAATGATGCTTGTAATTGAAATGATTTAAAAAATGAGTGCCCTAAATTGATGTTTTTGACCTAGATGCATAAAATAGATGTTCCCAAAACTTTCTAGACTTATAGTATATGTTACTAGGAGGCTTAGGAAGCATAAAAAAGCATATTTAAACCCTAAAAATTGCAACTTCAAACTCAACAAGGACTACTTAAGATTCTAGGAAGGCGTCTTGGTCCTACTAAAGGAATTTTGAGGTTTTAGAAAGGGGAACAGAAAGAAAACAACACAAAGAGGTTTCTGAGCCAGAAACCCACAGAGGGACTAAGATGCCAGGAAGGAGGTTTTTGTCCTAGGAGAGGTTTTTTCAGAAGAAAAGAAAATTCTAAGTTGTTAATAGTGTTCACAGGTTTCCTACACAAGGACCTAATGTTTAGAAATAGAAAACTAGGAAAATGAATGCAAGAAAAAGTCACTAATGACAAGCAATTGAATGCAAAGTTGAATTCATTTTTTTCAATTTTGAATGCAATAATAAAGTTTCTAAATGCAATTAGGATGATTGACAATGCACTTTTCAGTTTTTCAATGAGATAAGATGATGCAAGAAAGAAAAAATGCAACCTATATGCACTTTAACTAATGAAAATGTGAGAAACCATAGATGCACTTTCACTAAATATGAGAAACCATAGATGCACTTTAACTAATTCAATAGATGCACTTTAACTAATTCAATGTGCAATGCATGAATGAATGCAACCTATATCTAGGACTTTTATGGACTCCAAATCAAAAAGTGAATGCTCAAAAATGTCACGTTTACCAAAATGAACCGTAGAGAAAATAGATGGGGGAAAAGCTCACTTATTCTCCTTAGGTCATTTAATAATGTCCTGGGAGTCCTAATTGGATTAAGTATCAACCTCACAAGGTGATTCAATTCTCAACAAGAAAGACCTAGGAAGGGGTTCTTTAAGCTTTAAGGGGTTCACCACTAAGAAAATGCTTGGAAAATATAAATAAGCAATCAAATCACAAAACCTAGTAATGTAATCCATATAATGAGTGCAAATGATGAAATTAAGCTACACCATGTTAGGGTATGTGTACCTGGGAAGTCTAGAAATGTAATGAGGATTCCAAAAATGTAAAGAAATTGTTGAAATGTGCTATGGAGAACAAAGATGCCCTTATTGTTGTCTTAGTCCTACTACTATTTTTTGGGGCAGATGCAGAATCTTCAAGTGTTGAAATAGGATCTAAAAGAATCTCTTCAAAAATCCACTTGGATGACTAAGACACCATTCTTACCATATTAGTCCCAATTTGAATTTTTGAATTCTCTGGAAGTAATCTTGAGGCGCGATGTATGCACTTCCTTCTTCTTTGATATCAGGTCCTAAAACATCTAGATTTAGCCTATAAGTGAGTTTCTATGATGATGACAACTTTGTAATGCAAATTTACAACTTTGCAACTCTGCACTTCAAATGATCTTCAAGTCTTGAATCTAAATGTGTAATCACAAACATGCAAGAGGAGAAAAACTTGTTGATTGTTAATGAATGGGGGTTTTCCTTGGTCAAACCCCTTGTAGGTAATTAAACCAAATGATGAAATGAAGCAAGAAATATGAAAGATATAAATGATATCACCTTGGATGATGTCTTGTGAAGTAAATCTACAATCTACCATGTAGTGGACATGAAGAATGTAGATCTTGGATCCTTGGATATGATGTCGACAATGGTTGCAAATAGATCCTCAAAGCTACATCCACAATCTTGGCTCAACAACATGAATGGATGCACTAAATCCTTGACATGATGCTTGAATATTAATTATGATGGATACAAATGCTTGATGAATTGATCTTTAATGATCTTGTGGAATCCAATTTGATATTCTAAATTTTCTCTCACAAAAGACTTGACTTGAAATGAGTGAAGGAGCCTTGTATTTATACTTATTCATGCTTAATACCCTTAAATTACACCACACCAAGCCAAAATATTAATTAAAGGAGGATAATTCTCACCAAGATTTGGAATTAAATCCTGAAAAATACCTCAAGGAGGATTAAGATGCCCTAGGTGGCATCTTAGTCCCAAGGCATGAATTTCGAGGCACAAACTCCAAAAAGGAACCCTTTTAAGGTGCATTTTAAATCAGGATCTGAAGACCTTTGGGGGACAAAGACACACTAGGTGGTGTCTTAGTCTCGACCCAAAAATCAAGGACACTCAAATAGAATCATTAAATTATCATTTACCCTTTGAATTTTGTTAGGATTAGCCAGAAAAAGATATAATTCATTGGGCTTGTGGATGAAAAATAGGAAAAATTAAGACATAAATAGGGATAAATAAAGCAAGGTGAGCCCAAGTGTGAAAATTCAAGGGTATGCATTTTACTACACTAAAGTATCAGATACGGCTTTACACAAGTTTCTTTTGTCACTCTGGTTGATCTAGTCATGATTTCTATATGATAGAAGTTTGGAATTTTTGTCTCGACTAACAATGTTATGGAATGTTATCTTTTTCTTGGGTAACGTATTTCTCAAATTTTCCAAGATAGCCTAGTTCATATGGTTTGTTATATTGATCAAAAAGGTTTTTTGAATAAAGCTGAAAAGTCGTCATGTGTTATGCAAGTTGACCCAGTTAATGTTTAAAGAGACAATCATATATAAGCAAATGGTGATGAAGTGTAGAAGTGTGGTTTTGAGATAGACATGTGAACCAAAGATTTTATGGTGGATAGGAATGCTATGTCTCTTTGCTCAATTAGGGTATTTCACCTAATGGAAAGAGGTAGATCCCACACCCAAAATCTTGATGGTTCACTCAAAATAATGAAAGTATGATAGAAATATGTCTAAATGGAATGTTCTAAATGCAAAAAAAATCATAAATGTATTGATTAATGAATGGAAACTAAGGAAATGTAGGGTTTTTGAAAAAACATTGTGATATGCATAAAACACCTAGCAATGAATGTAAATTTCAACATAAATGAATGAAACTGAAAGTGTGCGCTTGGGATCTGGATGGAGGCTGGAAATGACATCTAGAATGTTGTTGATCCTAATTTTTAGGCTTAGTGGGACTCATTCAAGATTCTGGGTGAATCAGTCCCAGTTCTATGAAACTATTCTGAAACCCATTTTGAACAAATGGGTCTCTAAAAATGGAGAAAACAAAAAATAGGCCTGGAAGTGGGACTCACTCGCCACTCATGGAGAATGATTCCAATTTTAAATTTCTAAATATTCAAAGGTGGAAATAGGATCCTTTGGTTTGCACTTTCTGCTTCTCCAAGTGTTCAGTTCTAAAATTGTCGATTTCGGGCTTGAAAGTGGTTTTTTCTGGGTATTTTGACTTATCCAAGAAGATATGAATTGAAAAAATTTACAATGAAATATTCAATTATTTCCAAGCCTCCAAGATGCCTAAATCTAGGCAAACAAGACAAGAAAGAAAAATGTTGGATGTTAGGGCATGGGAGTTTGCCTTGGTTAAACCCCTTTTAGGTAATTAAACCAAAATGATGAAAGAATGTAATGAAGCATGTAATAATGGATTCATTACCTTTCCATGATATCTGATCTTGAATATCTTCATCAAAACATGAATATTCTACCCTTGAATGTCTTAATAGGCTATCTTGATGACATGCAATGATGAAACCCTAGCTTGCTTGACTTGAAAGAGAAGATGGATGATGAATGAATTATGAAAATGAGTTAATGGATGTGAATTACAGTTTAGAGACTTTATTTTATAGGAAATTCACCTTATTTTCCCATAAATTGGATCCCCAAGTTTGACATGAGGAAAAATAAAACTTAAATTCCAAAATTTCCTACTCAAAAGTCAAAATTGATCCAAATGGGACTCATTCACCACCTTGGGTGAATTAGTCCCACCTAACAAGGACTCAATCACCACAAGTGGTGAATTAGTCCCATTGGGGCCCATTTGACAACTAGGATGTTGGGGAATGACAAATTTTGGTTCTTATGGTGACTTCATCAATTATTTCATCAAATTATGCCTCGAGATGCACAATATGGGGTAATAGGGGCCTATTAGTGATGATGTAAAGGTCAATTAGGGCTTGGGACACATAATTCAATGTGAAAGTGTGATTAAATGCACTTTACAACACTAAAATGAGGTCCATAGATCTTGGGAAGGCACAACATCCAATGTGAATGCGTAAATCACATTACAACACTAGATTAACATTAAGTTTAATTCAAAAACCTTCTAGATTGATGTGAAGATGTAGTTAAATACATTTTGTCATGTTGAATTAAGGGAAGATGGGTTCATTAAGTCTATAAAAGCATGAAATTCCCTTACAACACCTTTACAAGACATTGTAAAGTGCATTCAAAAGGTTCTTAGACCTAGTGTGGATGTGAAAATAACCTCACAACACTAAATCAAGGCCTCATTAAGTCGAATTTATTATCAACTATTCTCCAAATCAAGCAAGCTTCCTTTTTTCTACGATACATTTATCCGCCACTTTAGTGAGAGGACGAACTTGCTTCAAACTCACACTAAAGTAGACATTCAAGAGATATTTGAGTGTACAAATGCAGATGACAAAGAATGAAAAAGATAAAGAAGGAAATCAAGCCCCTAGGATCCAAGATCCTAAGTCAAACCATCAAGATACACAATCATGCAATGGCAAGAACTAGGATGAAAATGAAAAGGTGGATCAAGCTTCGATCATTTGTCTCACTAGTTGTGGATCAGATCTAAGTTGTTTGTCTAGAAAGGAAAATGCATACTCACTTTGGGGTGCCAGAACTCATAGATATCCACCAGGTGAGAAATCCCTAGAAGGTGAGACACATATGGCTGATATGTGGTCACACACATGCAGGTGGATATGGGGAAAGTCATTCCTTGGAGTGGGCTTCCCGCTCAACCATACCAAAGTTATACCTCCTTATAACTTTAATAAGGTGCCACAAGGGAAAATGATTTTTGAGCTCTATGAAGTAAGCAAAACTTTGTATGCTTGACAGTCATAGACATTGTAAGTGCAAGGTAGTGTAAGGAATGTTCAAAGGGATTTATCCTAGTTCATGCAATGTCTCATCTTAGGGAACATTATGCTCAATGTCTCCAAGAGAGGATAAGTGAAAAAAATATCATATTTTTTCCAAGAGAGGACAAGTGTAAGGTCTCATCATGGGGAACATTGTGCCAAATGTGTCCAAGAGAGGAAATTGCAAGAAAAAGAAAATAACACAATGAAATGTGAATGGTAATGTATGCCCCCACTTTAAAGCGGTTGCAAACACCAGTACTAAGAGAAATTTATTTAAATTAGGAGACATGAGAGCTTACTCAAAAATTCCTATGCCAAGTCATATGTTTCTGATAAGCTACATCATGAAAAAGGTAGTATGTCACATGTGAGCCAACTTAAGGCATTCCATCCACATCCCAAGCTTGATCTTATATGTTCATGAAAGGTTAATGACTAGTGAAAAGATGCAACAACAAGTGACATACGAGGAAAAGGATACATAAGCCCTTTCCCCCACTTAGTGTAGGACAAGGGTGAGCCGAAATGAGTGATGAAAGGAATGGTAGAGTGAAAATTTGTATCAATTAGAGGAATTAGATGCCCCAGCATGAGGAAGCATACCAACTCCTTAAGATGTTGGATTTTACAACTCAAAGCCTTACATTCATTAGTGGAATGACCATGAACTCTATGATAGGTGTAGAATGACGTCTTGTAATAGCATTTCCTTCAAGTTCGGGGAGGAAGGGTTATCAAGTGATCTTGGAGGAGTCTCGACAAGATACCCTCTTGATCAAGGGAAGAAGTAATTTATGTTGTTGGTGGTAAAGAGATGTCTTGTTTAGTATAGGATGTCATACCTACACAGGGTTCTTTAGATTGCAAGATTTTGTTCTCACTCTTATAGGAGGAGGGAAAATCTATTGAATGCAAATCATGAATGTTTTGTGAGATGACATTGGAATTAAGAAAACACATGTTTGTTTGTTGGATGGATTGAAAATGAGAACAATAAAGACCACTAGTTTTTACTATTAAGGATTATTTAGGAGTATGTTGTGTGAGATTTTTGATGTTGAGTGAAGGCTTTGTGATCTCTATCAAAGGAAACTAATGAAGACCATGAGTGGTTTGTTGTGTGATAGAGTCTATAGGGTTGTGAATACCTTTTTCATTAGCACCACATCCTTTTCCACTATATCCAAGTTGTTTCATAGGCTCATAACCTTTTCCATAAAGCTTTTTCATTACTTTTGAATTGGGTGGTTGTTCATTATTGTGTTCGTCAAAGGTTCTTGTGCAGTTTGTGCCTTTACCTAAAGTGGTTGAGGCAGATGCTTTCAAAAGGTCGTCTGAATGTTGTGCATTCATTATCCTTGCTTCTTTTCCCTTATTTTAATTTGTGTGGATGATTTTGTACTCACTCATGAAGTCATGCTTGAAATCCAAGGAACCCCAATCATCTTCTAATAGCATCGTGACTTGTTCAATATGTTGTTGTTTGTCTTTTTGTTGTGTGGGTTCCACTTGTGTGGTTTGTGTTAATGTGTTCAAGGGATTCTTTTTGTTTCTCTTGAGTTGCAAGACATTATAAGGCTCATGATCAACATCGAGTGTGCACACTTTGTTGTTGTAGATATATTTCATTTTTCAATGAAGAATGGAAGGCACACCATTCATTGCATGAATCCATGGCCTATGTAGAAGAAGGTTATATATGAAAGATCATGAGGCATAACCTAGATTGGTGTATTTAGTGTGATGTCTCCAACTATAATAGGTAAAGTTATCACACCAAGCCCTTAATATATAAAGATTCAAGTTGAATTTTTCAACATTGTCAAAGCCCTTAATATATAAAGATTGAAGTTGAATTTTTGACTTATCCACATGAAGCCTATCCAAAAGGTTTATGCTACACACATTAAGGGCTAATTCATTGTCAATAATGGTTCTCTTTATCCCTATCCGATTGTATTGAGAAATGATCATGAAAGCTTCATTTTGTTTTTGCACTTCCAAAGGGGGAGTTCACTTTGGTGGAAAATAATGTTAGCATTTATTCCTTGGATCATAGCTGCTATGTTAGTTGGTTGTGCATTATAAGGGGCATGAACTTGTTGCAAGTTTTCTTGTATCATTTTGTGATAGTGAGGGGATGCTTGAATAAGATCCTAGAAGGATATCTTAGCAGGAGTATTCTTTAGTTGTTCAACAAGATTGTACTTGTGAATGTTTGAATTTAAGCGAGGATCTCTAGGAAAAATGGGATTTGGAAAAGGTAAGGGTGTTGGTGTGGGTTGTTATGAGTGTGGATTATTTCTAGTGTTATATGTATTAGCAATGGTATTATGACTTGGTTGTTGCGACACATTATTCTGAGGTGGGTAGAGGGTGAATTCAGGTTTGTGGGGAGGTGAAGGTTTATCTGATGATGGGTAAAGGATGAGTTGAGGTTGAATAATATTAACATCCCTTGGTGAATGAGAGTTTAATAGTAGATTTTTATTGTCATGTAAGGGCATAATATTATTATTGTCAATGTTATCCTTGTCTTTTATCATGATATCCTCTCTAGAAGGATATTTTTTGGGGAACCACAAACCACATGTTTACAACATTTGAGGGTTGGGTTTTCTAAAAGGACTTCATCACAAGTAGGGGAATGATAATGATTAAATTGTTTTGATCAAGAAGGTTTTCCTTAGGTGAAAGGGGACGACTAAGATTCTCATTAATCTCACTGGTTGTGTTTTCTAACAACAAAGTATCTTCTTCACAACTAGGAGAGATACTAGAAGAAGAACAAATGTGATTATCATGATCACTTATGACTTCATTCCTTTGTTCCCTAATGTCTTCCAAAATAGGAGAGGTAGGGGAAGGATCATAAAGAGGGTTGTTGTACACAAACATATGTTGGTGTACAACAACCCTCTTTATGATCCTTCCCCTACGTCTCCTATTTTGGAAGACATTAGGGAACAAAGGAATGAAGTCATAAATGATCATGATAATCACATTTATAATCTTATCTTCCTTGAAATCATTCTTACAAGCCAAAAAAGAATGGAAATTAGGTAAGGTGATTTTTAGGAATGTGTCTATGATTTCATTCTCTTGTACTAAAATATCTTCCCAAAGGGGGTGAGGAGAAGGGCAAACAAGATCCTAATGATTTTCAATGCTTGTATCTTCTTACGCCAAGATACCTTTGTCACTAAAAGGAGAGGTATTGGGAGAAGAACAATTATGATAATCAGGGGTATTTATGTTTTTATGCTCTTCTATCACATTATCCACACAAATAGGGGAGATAGGAGAGGCTGTAAGTTGAAGGTTAACATTGTCATTTTCTCTCTCTTCAAGCACTAAGAGACTTTCATAACTAGGGAATGCATTGAATGAATGACTATCATGCTTATTGACTAACTTTTTCTTTGCGTATTTAGAGATGATTGAAACTAACATTTGGAAAAAGTAAACTATACAAAATTAAAATGAAATGTAAGAATGAAATGCATTTTTTTAGTATTCAACCAAGATAATTTTATGATTACACAATGCAATGATCTGAAAATAAAATGTTGTGAATGCAAATGTAAAATTAAGCAATGCATGAAATGAGCTAATTTAAGCTAAATTTAATGAAATGCATGTTATAGAAACTCAACCAACTGATACAGGTAGGTAAAGGCACCAAACAAAATCTTAAAAATAGGGTTTTTAGTTCTATAAAGGGCAGTTTCAGGGGTGAAAAGGGACTGATTCGCCCAAGGTGGCGAATGAGTCCCAGTCTAGATTTTATTTCAGAATTTTCACAAAATTTTGAGTGATTTTTATGTTGTTTAAGTTTTATGATGCAAACCTAAGTGAAAAATGTAGAATTTCAAAAAATTTAAATGAATTTAGATGCCAACAATGCAACCAAAATGCACTTTTTATGAATGCAAAATTTGAAACCTAGCATGCCTATTAACTAATGCAAACCATAATGCAAATTCATTGCAAGGATACATCTATGATGAAGGACTATAAATCATAAAAAAAAAGTATTTGAAAAGTAGGTTCACCAAAATGAACCAAATATTTTATGGTGGATAGGAATGCTATGTCTCTTTGCTCAATTAGGGTCTTTCACCTAATGGAAAGAGGTAGATCCCACACCCAAAATCTTGGTGGTTAACTCAAACTAACACAAGTATGATATAAATATGTGTAAATAGAATGGTAATAAATGCAAAAAATGATAAATTGTATTGATTAATGAGTGGAAACTAAGGAAATGTAGGGTGCTTGAAAACACATTGTGATATGCATAAAACACCTAGCAATGAATGAAAATTTCAACAGAAATGAATGAAACTGAAATTCTGCACCTAGGATCTCAATGGAGGTTGGAAATGACATTTGGAATGTTTTTGATTCTTAATTTTAGGCCTGGTGGGACTCATTCACCATTCTGGGTGAATAAGTCCTAGTTCTGTGAAACTATTCTAAAAATTGTTTCAGACAAATGGGTGTCTAAAAATGTAGAAAACAAAAAATAGGTCTGGAAGTGGGACTCATTTTCCACTCATGGTGAATGATTCCACTTTTGAATTTCTAAATATTCAAATGTGGAAATAGGAGCCTTTGGTCTGCACTTTCGCTTCTTCAGGTGTCTGGTTCTAAAACTATTAGATTTGGGCCTGAAAGTAATTTTTTGTGGGTATTTTGACTTATCCAATGAAGAGATTACTTGAAAAACTTTGCAATGCAATATTCAATGATTTATAAGCCTCCAAGATTCCTAAATCTGTAAACACACAAGACAAGAAGGAGAAATGTTGGTTGTTAGGGCATGGGGGTTTGCCTTGGTCAAACCCCTTTTAGGTAATTAAACCAAAATGATGAAAGAATGTAATAAAGCATGTAATAATCGAGTAATTACCTTGCCATGTTATTTTATCTTGAATATCTACAACAAAATATGAATATTTTTCCCTTGAATTTCTTAATAGGCTATCTTGATAACTTGCAATGATGAAACCCTAACTTTCTTGACTTGAAAGAGAAGATGGGTGATAAATGAATTATGAAAATGAATTAATGGATGTGAATTAGGGTTTAGAGACTTGATTTTATAGGAAATTCACCTTATTTTCCCATAAATTGGATCGCCAAGGCCGACATTAAGAAAAAAAAAAACTTAAATTCCAAAATTTCCCTCTCAAAAGTCAAAATTGGTCCAAATGGGACTCATTCGCCACCTTGGGTGAATTAGTCCCACCTAGCAGGGAATGATTTGCTAGAGGTAGTGAATTAGTCCCAATGGGGCCCATTTGATAGCTAGGATTTTGGGGAATGAGGAATTTTGGTTATTATGGTGACTTAATAGGGGCCTATTAGTGATGATGTATGACATAAGGGATTGGGACACATAATTCAATGTCAAAGTGTGATTAAATGCACTTTACAACACTAAAATGAGGTCCACATAGCCTGGGAATTCACAACATCCAATGTGAATGTGTAAATCGCATTACAACACTAGATTAACATTAAGTTTAATTCATAAACCTTCTAGATTGATGTGAAGATGCAATTAAATAAATTTAATAATGCTGAATTAATGGAAGATAGGTTCATTAAGTCTATAAAAGCATGAAAGTCCTTTACAACACTTTACAACACATTTAAAAGACATTTTTAAATGCATTTGAAAGGTTCCAAGACCTACTGTGGATGTGAAAAACACCTCGCAACACTAAATCAAGGCCTCATTAACTCCAATTTATCATCAACTATTCCCAAAATCAAGCAAGTTGCCTTTTTTGTATGGTACAAGATGTGAAGAAGATGAATTGAAGAAGTGAAGTGGTATATAGTGATGTAAAGGTCTTTTTGTGTATGTGTGAGACCAAAGTAGAATATTGATATTCTAAAGCTTAACCGAAACTAATCTCTACACATTCCAGGTCTATTTACTCAATTCATTATTGGTTGTGAGCCTTTCAAGGAAAGTGAGTCCTGGAAGTGAGCCATGTAATATCTTATGATTGGTTGTAATATATTGTGAGATAATCTTCACTGTGGTTTTTCCCTATTTAGGTTTTCCACATGAAATCCTAGTGTTAATATGTTATGATTCATTTTATGTTCTAGCTTACTATTGTAGTTAGTTGTGGATTGATTATTAGATGGTTAGTAATTAACATCATTGGTAGCATACTGATTCACCCCCCCTCTCCATATTTAGTTTATTCAAAAATTGGTATCAGAGCTTTGTTCCTATGAAGAATTCTTACATATGGAGGGAGGTCCCAAAATTTGAATACATGGGTAATAAAAGCTATCTTCTTCCTCTGGAAGAAAATTTATATCCAAGGAAATCATTGTTGCACATGAAGAATTAGACAAAATTGAAGAAGAAAAAGAAACTCTAAAAAGAACTTGAAGGAAGAAAATGAGTTTATCAGAAATTTGAGAGTGCAAATCAAAAAATTCAAAGAGAGACATAGAGAAGTCAGTGATCAATTGAAAAAGGATAATAAATAAATTACAAGATTGAAGGTGCAAGTAGAAGAAGGAAAATGAATTGAGGAATGTCAAAAGGATGAGATCTAGAGTAAAAATGATGAATGCACAAAGCTTGAGCAAGAAGTGGTAATCCTAAGATCTAATTTGGAAAAGGTGAAGGATCGCGAAGAAAAATTCAAGAAAAGCTCTACAACGCTTGATGAGTTGATTGCATCTCAGAAACCTACCAAGGATAAAAGTGATCTAGGTCTTGAAGAAGGACAAAACTCAAAGGCAAAACCAATTTCCAGCAAAATAAATAGTCAAAGGAAGTTTCAAGGTAACATTCAACAAATCAAGAATCAAAGGATCAATATCAGAAGGATCCCCATCTGAAAACCTGATGCTAAAAGGTACCCATATTTAATGGTTTTTGTTTCTCATGCAATGAATTAAAACATAAAGCAACATAATGTAGAAGTGGAATGAACCAGAATGGAATGAGTCAGAATATTGGATTCTTTATTGGGTAATTTTTTCTTGCAATAAGTGTGGAAATAGAGCTAACGAATGTAGAAGTCAGATGATGATAAAAAAATTCAATGCTAGCAGAAGGATTCAATCATTTCAAGGCTATTGGTACGAATGTAATCTTATTGGACATAAGGAAAACTAATGTAGATCAAGGATAAATACAAGTTAGGTTCATCAAAGATATGTTATGTGTTACACTTGTAACAAATTAGGACACATCTCAATAATTTGTAGAAGAAAGACTAGAAACAAACCTAATTCATAATAGAAAATCAAACCAATAAACAAAGTAGACCTAGTTGAAGTAAGGAAAGAAATGGAAATTATTTGGAGAAATAAGGAAGAACTTGTGAAAATGGATGAGTTTTAAAATTACATTTGTATCTACATCCGGTGTAGATACCCCTACCAAGAACTAAACCGGGTATTGGCTTCAAGGGGAGAAGTTACAAAGAAATATTAAAATCCCCTAATTTTTCATGTGTAAAGTAGTGACACGTGAATATGCAATACAAATTGTCAATAAAAAATATTTGGAGAATTTTTTTGTAGAAAACGAGTAGATCTAGAGAATTGGAGAGAATTTCATGATTTAGAGTATGTGTTTCATAAAGTGCTTTAAAAATCTAAAGTATAATAAATGTGAATTAGGGAAAAAAATTATAATTAATAAAGCAAGGGTCGAAGCTAAGGTAAAGTGCATTAGTGTGTTTAGAAAAAGGAGTGAAAGTTGAAGTGTGCTGAAGGCGACTCAAAATATCATTCATCAAAACCCTAGTTCTCGACGAAGGAGTAAAAGGTACTTTGTGTTATCTATACTTTGTAATTTTTGTTGAAGGTCTGTATTAAAAAGCATTTTTGAGTCAATTAAGGATAATGGCCACTCCCACTCTTGTGGAAGCATCTAAGAGACCCCAACAAAAATTTAAGAGGGTTTCATGGAAAGTATATGACAATTATCCCATGGGTGTGTTTTCACATATCCTAAGTAATGTATTACCCATTGAGGATCCAAGGACCTACAGTCATGGGAAGTTGGATGAATTCGATCACTAGGAGCTAAAAGATTTATGGGATAATGAGCTAACAAATGATGACTTTTTGCTAAAACGGAAAAATGAAAACCTAGTTCGAATGAGACTAAATGTTTGGAACTAGTTTCCAAACTTCTCCAGCGAAAGTGAAGGAAAGTTTGAGAGAATGGCCCTTAGTAGGGTTCATAGTAATCTTGTATGGGCATATGTACCAGGTTTGATCATCAAGCAAGAATTCGAGCAATAACTTCCCTCTGTGACACTGGACCTCTTCCAGTGCTAAAAGTCATGAAAAATGATGAAGTGACAAGGTTGACCAGTTCTACCTTTGATGGAAGAGCCTTAACCATAAAGTCTATCACAAACCATGTCATCAAATATGCTACCATCATGATTGGGAAGAAAATCTATTTTACCAATAGGGAAAATTCATTTTTTTCTACTACTATCCATACTACTTATGAAATGGTTGAAAAAGGGAAGGATTTTTACTGAGGTGAGTTGCTCAAGATACAAACTATGGAAAATATAAATGCAACTAGTACAAAGAAGCATGTTTTCAAATATGGTACTCTAGTTGTGTGTTTGTTGTTTTATTTTTTGAAGGAGCTACCAGGATGGAAAGACATAAATTGGGATGTCAATAGGCCAATAGCTCATCAAATATTTGATCATTTGCACAGTCTAGTAGACTTTAGGGCACAAAATAATGCAATGGTTTCCTTCTTTTCAGTTTTTCAAAGTGAAATGCATGATAGAGACCATATTCAAAGGAGTCTGGTGAATAAGTATGAGAAGGAGATAACATTTCTTGTATCGACAAATGAATCCATCATTGAATCAGTTGAACCCAAAATTCGATGGATTGAAACAATCAGGTATGAAATTGAAAAGGACATTGCAGAGAGGTATATTGAGATACTATTGGATAGTCCTAAAGACCCCTATTTTCTTAGGCATGGAACATATCAAGAAAAAAATATAGAAGTACATTTTGAGGAAACCGCATTAAAAAGAAAGAAGAATATTGATGCCTTCTTTGAAGGACAAACTTGCATGAAGGATGATTTGGAAATTTTAAAGAAGGCCCTAGAAGATAGAAAAGAAAAATCTACTAGACAATCCTCTAGACCCAGGAAGTCTAGAAGATTATATTCTGGTGTTGCCCCAACACCTCCTAGTACTACAAATATTGAGAAAGGAAAAAGGAAAGAACATAGTTCCCTTGCATCTATCAAGGTGGATGGCCCTACCAGTCCTAGCACCCAGGCACCTAAGAGAAAGGAAATAACTCCTACTACACAATCTACTACTTCAGGGAAAAGAAGAGTAAAAAAAAAGGCTGAAATAAAAGAAAATCTAAGTGATGTTGTTCTAGAAGAAATAGAGCTTTTTTTAGAAGAAGAGAAAAATAAACAAGAAGAGCAGTATTTCTCAAGAAGAAGCTAGAACTAGTGTACATATCTCTATGGATGAGGAATCAAAAGAAGTTAAGGATGCTTACTGGATTCCTGTGCACAAGAGGAAGAATAAAGAAGGATCATCTGATCTTGTGGAGGACGTACCTGAATGTTCTCTGGTAAGAGATCATCCATCTCTAGATCTAGTAGCTCTAGTGAACAATGTGATTGATAGTGATCTTTTTCCAACTGCTAAATTATTTGATGAATTCAATAATGAAGGAAAGGAAATTATAATCAATGCATTTGTTCAATATATGGTTATTTGTAATGTAAATATGGAAGTCATATAGTCAAAGTTGATTGATTTTTTTTGGAAATTATTAGTTCTTAGAAGACAAGAAGCCTTAAATATTGAAGATAAGATAAGGAATGAGGCTTTAAGATCCATTAGTTCTACTTATTAGGATATTGAAGTTGTTAATTTACTAAAAGAATGTTCTAAGTTGTTTAGAGTTAAGCAGAGAGTAAATATGATAATGACTATAGAAGATGAATACATGGAAAAAGTATGAAAAGATACTCAAGAAGTGATCAGGAAATATGCAATGAGCCTTGGGGAAAGAACATGTTTTTCATCCCACCCTGCTCAGTTACAAGAAACTGCTACTGTCATAGAAGAAATGGATAATCCAATCATGGAAACTATTGAGGAAACCCTTGGTGTTTTGAAGACCCCTACCCCTATGATTGACATGGAAGAAGCTACTAGTAAAAGGTCAAGTGATCATCATGAAACACATTCCTGTGACAAACAAGAGAAGCATCAAGAACATATCAGAAATAGGGATGAGGAAAGCAAAGGTGAGAAGAGTGAGGAAATGAAGAAAAAGAATGGAAAAAATGATGAGGATAGAAGGAAAAAATAATACAAAGATAGACCCTCTAGAAAGTCATTTGGAGAAGAAAAAGAAGAAAGAGAAAAAGAAGAAGATGAAAAGAAGGAAGAGGAAGAGTGGAAAATCAGTGTTGCTGAAAAGAGTAAAGGAGAGATTCCTCTAGGACCTGAAGTGTCAAAGCAATCCAAAGAGTCATTTGAAAGTACTCTTAAAGGTCTTCTTTTGAGGAAAACAATAATTCAACCTGCATTTCCAACTCAGCTAGTTAAACTAGGCCATCTCACTCAAGGTATGTGAACTTGACAAGAATAGAACCATGTGACATAATTAAATTAAGTGACACTTCTCTTACACAACAAGCTTCAAAGACATATGAAAATGGAAATGTGTTGATACATGAAGCTATTAAAGCTCTACAGGAGACTACCCCCGATGTCTCAATAGACAACTCTCCAGGTCCAATTGAAAATTGGAAACTCATGGTTGATTTACTCAAAGAGTTTACATCCAAGTTTAAGGAATAGACTACAAAAGGGGTAGAGTTGAGTCTGATAGCTTGAAAATATAGATGTTTCTACAATAAAAATGTACAGTTGCACATGAAAATGTTTGAAAAATATTAAAGGGAGTAAAATAATGTGATGAAGAGGCCCAAATATTATTTTTTTACTATATGAAGTGACCAAAAGCCACTAAGGCTATTCAAGATTTAATTGATTCCATTGAATCTCAACTTGCAAATGTATCCAGGAACTGTAATGTATCATGTGATAGAAACTATGCTAGATGGATGTCTATTGCAGATCTTAAAATGAATTTTTTCATTCTGCAAAGATAGAAAGAAGATGTTATGAGAAAGTATTCCCAACTTGGAGACTCAGTTATGGATAGACGTGTCTCTATATCAAATGCTTTAATGGAGGAAAAAATATTTTAAAGGATAACTGAAGTTTCATCCACTCTAAAAGAAGGAGAAGAGTCCCTGGTAGAAATAGAATCTCTATATAAAACCCTCTCTAGGGCTAAGGGTATATAGGATGACAAAAATCCAACTTAGGAAGCATTTCTCAAAGAAATTTAGGGTGCTCCCTGCTCCTATTTTGATAGTTTTTTTCTTGGTCCTTTGTCATTGATGTTAAAGGGGGAGAAAAGGAGAACAAAAATCTATAAATGTTTTTTGTATATATCCCTTAAGGGGAGTTGATTTTTTTTGTTTGTTTTGAAGCATGTCTTATTTTGTTTCAGGCACATGCTTCCATCGATGACAAAGGGGGAGATTGTTGGAAGACTGAAGAAGGTAACCTTTGGGTTTGTTGTCATTGATGCCAACATTGTTTGGTAATTTGATCCATAAATTCTCTTGGATGAAAGGATCCCCATAATATTTTGATATGTTGATAAGGTGTATTAGATACGGCTATACACATATTCTTCCCATCATTTGAGTTGATCCGGTTGTGTTTTCTATATGATAGAGTTTTGACATTTTTGTCTTGATTGACAGTGTTATGGAATGCTATCTTTTCCTTGGGTGACATATTTCTCAAATTTTTGAAGCCAACCTAATTCATATGATCTGTTGTATGCACCAAAAAGGTTTTTTGAATTAAGCTAACAAGTCATCATGTGTTATGCAGGCTAACCTAGTTAATGTTTAAAGAGACAATCATATATAAGAAAATGGTGATGAAGTGTAGAAGTATGATTTTGAGATAGAGATGCAAAGAAGAAGAATTGAAGAAGAAAAGTAGTATACAATGATGTGAAGGTATTTTTGTGTACGTGTGAGACCAAAGCAAAATCTTGATATTCCAGAGCTTAACTGGAACTAATCCTGCACATTCCATGTGTATTTACTCAGTTCATTATTGGTTGTGAGCCATACTTCTTTTTGTATTCTTGTGATAAGACATTTTTGTAATTAGGATGTGAGTCTTTCAAGGACAGTAGGTCTTGGCAGTGAGCCATGTAATATCTTATGATCAGTTATAATATATTGTGAGCTAATCCTCACCCTGGTTTTTCCCTGTTTGGGTTTTCCACATAAAATCCTAGTGTCAATATGTTATGATTCATTTTATCTTCTAGCTTACTATTGTAGCTAGTTGTGGATTTATTATTAGATGGTTAGTAATTAAAATCATTAGAAAAATATTGATTCACCCCCCCTCTCAGTATTTGTTGTATTCAACAAGTCATTTATTTAGTCACAATCCATTTGAATAAATTATTTAAGGAATCAAGAATCAATAGCCTGCCAAAATACTCTCAAAATTTAATAAACATACTCTAAAAATTTCTTCAAAATATTATTTTCAGGTGTATCCCACCAAAATGTAGTTTTAATTTTAATAAATATACTATAAAACCTTCGTTGAAACCTTATTTTTAAGCATAGCCCCCCAAAATGGAGAAGTGCTAAAGTAAAGAATGATAGAGAATAGTAAGGAGATGTGCATGAAAAGAGGCATAGGATTCATTGCTTCTAATCTCATTCATGCCCTGCTCAATAAGGGTTGCATTGTTTGTGCTACTATTTGTAATCCAGGTATTTAATTGACATAGATATGCATAATCCCAAATTCCTTGAGATGCTTTTGAAGTATCAATGTATCCTATATAGGGTTGAGAATGATTTTTCTTAATTTTTAAAAAATAATAAATGATGTATTTTCCTATGATTAGATAATGTGGAGATCTCCTAAATCTGTCCCAACACACTATCCTCTTTGGCACTGTATTCATTACACTATCTGCTAGGGTTTTGCATGCAAAATTTTTAATATCTTCATGATAGTGACTTTTAAATAGATCTCATTCTTTTCTTTAATCTTTAAATCATGGTAACCCTTGACTTCCATAATCCACCTTCAATCTCTTCTAAGAATGTTGTCTTAAACTAGACTGCATAGTATGCATACAAAGCAAGTTTGTCATACCTGCCATTGTTCCAAACCACCACTCACTGCCTTCCTTAAAATGTCACCTCCATAAGCACAATAACATGTTTTAAAATAATGGTTTCCAATTATTGACCATTAAGGTCACTAATTTCATCAAGATACAATGAGATTTTTGTCTTGAAACTCAAGGCATTATGGAAGATAACATTGTGAATTTTTTGTTGTGTATAATTTTATTTTCTTGCACATTTACTGCTTTGCTAACTGCCTTTAAGAATTGATATTGCACCCTCTTCTACAATCTCAAATTGCTCACTCATTGTCACTTGAAGATTCCTTTCATGAACATCCTTCTATAAAATCAAACTATGCCCTATAGACTTCCTACTTACTTACTACAAGGGACTCATTGTTTCATGGTATTGTGGGTCTTAAGATCCTTCAACCTTATTGTCACTACTTCTCAATTGACAAAGTATTATTCACTATTTTCCCATCTTTGATGAGTCTCAAAACAGTACTCAAACATGCAATCCACTACCTCCATTATATAATGGCTAAGAAGAAACATTGAACCTGTGATTACCACTGTTACTTCATTTGGACAATCATTCCCTAATTGCATTTCCCTTGTCTAACACTATCAATAGCATTTGAAAAACCCTTAAGATCAGCAAGGTGGTAAGGAAACTCACTATTAAAATCTATACTTTACTATGCAAGGTTTGAGCTTTATTATCTTGTCACTGCTCAACCTCTTTTTGATTGTCACACCTTAAGTGATTGTCCTTCTTCTTACCATAGATTATAGTTACAAATTTCATTGAGCTACATAGTGTGCTTGTTATTGGCTACAATCTTTAGATTGAAAGATTTTGTTATTAGCTACAATTTCTCAATCTTTCCGGTTTTGCAACCTCACTAATCTGCTAGAGTTAGGGTTTATGTTTCTACAAAGGCCTAGGGTTTGTACCCTAGTAATGCTCTTACGAGTGATTTTGTTGGTATTACAAAACAACCTTAAATATTGGGTCAAAAAATTAACTGTCTTGATAGGGTTGTGGTATTATCTTGGATTGTATCCTCGAGTGTGTGGGAAGCTTATGTTTCATCATTAAGGTATGTAAACCTGATAAAGGAAATGTATCCTATATTGCATGGGTCTTTAATAATTTTCATAATGGTTATTAGTAAATCAGATTATTATAATTTGTGGTAACCCAAGATTGCATTCAAGTATGTAACAAAATTTGTTTGTATTTTAAGTTTTGCACTTTTAAGTAACATTAATAAGGTTTAGAAACTCTTGATCACTCTCTAGAATGGCCAATTAAAAATGGGTTTTTCTTGAATGCACTACATAATTGATATAACAAAATCACTTTGCATATCAATTAGAGTTATAGACTCTTTATTGCAATAAGAGGTAATCACTCTTGGATCATGCTATCATTACATGTTGTAAATTGTTAAAATTAAGTCAACCTAAATTCACCCAATGATGATTGACACCTACTTGTGATGACACTAATTTGTACATGAATTGTGCTCATATGAGTTCCTTCATTTCTATCACAACATAGCCACATTAAACTTGGGTCACACATGAATACATCCTATATTTGTTATAGCACAGTTGTGCCACATGCCCAATAGAGGTATGGATCATATAATTATAGTAATAATAATTTTTTCCTTGGTTGTGCTCTTATGGTGATTCCATTACAATTACAGCATAACCCTTTGGAATTATATTGCTCAAATCCTTACATTGCTTATTTTGTCATTAGATGAATGGCTTCATGGATTTTTTATGATTTATACAACTTTTATTTTGATAGTAAATGACATTAGATTCTTTTTGAAACTAAAATAATTTATTAATTATGGTTTTATGATGATTTGAAGTTTTAGTTAGAAGGGGTTAAAATGTGACATTTTTATGTGCAGGAAGAATAGATTATGATGCAACATTTGGGGATGGACGTTCGAGAAAAATTGGATTGCTATCAATGGCATAAATAGGTTGGAGAGTACCTCTAACCGGTCTAAAACACTTCCACGTGCTTTTGCTTGGAAGAAGAACCTGAGTATAGGAATTTCCGAATATCTGATAGAGGAAGTTCCTACATTCTAAAGATAAAATCATAAATCTGTTGGTCCAAGTTGACATCCAAACTATCATCTTTAATATCTGATAGAGACAGTTCATATATTCTAAAGATAAAATCATAAATTTGTTGATCTAGTTTGAGATCTAATTTGAGGTCGTGAAGCTCTAACAAATAAATTTCCTAAATTCTGAAGATAAAATCATAAATTTGTTTGGTCCAATTTGAGGTCCAATTGTAAGGATTTGTCTATTTAGTTATATTTTTTGATATTTGGCTTGATACAAATTGTTACTTTAGAATTATGGTATTGCTTTTCTTCTAATGTTTTTAACCCTCATTTCATGGAAGAGCTCCGAAGATGGTTCCTTCAAATGGAGAATACACTTTTCTATTATAGGTCCCATCTAAAAAAACTAGAAGCTCAAGTACTGTCATACTCAGGCACAGTAGAGTTTGAGGTGAATTGCACTGAGTATTTTATGTTGCTATGGATATGTTCTAACCTATAGTTCATTGTTGTAGCATGACAAATATGCTAAATAGTTATTCATATACCATTGTTTCAAATTCTAAATTGATATACCTTATTATAGGAGAAAATCATAGGGGGAGTCTATACATAAGACATCATTATTTCAAATTCAAAATTATTGGCTCTTTCACAATTGTTTGCTTCAATTATTTGATCTAAGGTAGTCTGATGTATAGAAGATGTTCTCAAAATCACAGTAAAATCCTGTATTCTGGGATGACTATTTAGAATCTTTCCCATCACAATAATGAACAAAAGAATCAGTCATTAACCTGAACTTTGCAATAGTTTCATCAAATTCTACTTTTCCACTCTCTTTTCCATTCTAAATTTTATTCCCAATTTCATACATGAAGAGCTTCCTTAGCCTGTAGATCCTATTGTTAGCCATAACTTTACTGATTTTTGAGGATAGCTTTGATATTTTACCCAAGTTGCAACTGACAAAATTTGGCCTTACTAGAATTTTGATATTTTGATCTGGTAAGGCCAAATTTTTTCAATCGATGCTTGAGTAAAAACATGAAGCTATGCTCAAAATCTAGTAAATTTATGGCTAACAACAGGATCTATAGGCTAAGGAAGTTCATCATGGATGAAATTGGGAATAAAATTTAGAATGGAAAAGAGACCTGGAAAAGTAGAATTTGATGAAATTCTTGCAAAGTTCAATTTAATGACTGATGCTTTTGTTCATTGTTATGATGGAAATATTTTGAATAGTCATCCTAGAATAAAGGATTTTACTATGATTTTGAGAGCATCTTCTATAAAGCAGGTTGTCTTAAATCAAATAAATGAAGCAAATAATTGTGAAAGAGCTAGAAATTTTTGAATTTGAAACAATAGTGTCTTATGTATAGACTCCCCTTGTGATTTTCTCCTAGAATAAGGTATAGAAATTTTGAATTTGAAAAAATGGTATATGAACAACTATTTAGCCTATCTGTTATGCTACAACAATTAACTACATGTTAGAACATATCCATATCAACATAAAATAGCAATTGCAATTCACCTCAAACTCTATTGTGTTATTTTTTTTTGTAAGGAAGTTTAAACAATCCATGAACATTCTTTGTGCACATCAGTATGTTGTTTATTATCTCAATCTCCTTTGTGATCAAAAGAATAGTGAAGTTCATTGCATAACTTATGACCATTTTGTAGTGCTATGATCAAATGCTCTTTTACTTCTTACTCACTGTATTCTCAATCACTATGTGGAAATGATTTAGATGACGTACATTTTTCACCATTTGACAATAACTTTCATTGTTTTTGGACTGTTTGTTATGATTCAATCATTGTTTGGAAATTTCTTCCTTTATCAGTCCTATAGGACACAGGACAAGTCATAGTTTGCAACTCTCTAACAATGATCACCAAGTGGATTTTTATCAGATATTGTAGTTGCAAGTTCCACTTCGGATCATCGAAGCCTTCACAAAACATTTTCACAACCACCACAACACCACACAGTTTTTGTTGGGCATTCGTGGTGATGTGAATGGCTCATTAAGACCTCCATGCTACCCTTTCCAACTCTTCTCTCTTCCTTTTTCCATCTTTTTTTGGGTTTCTTGGATCATTGTACAAATCATAATCATTCACACTATTCCACTCTTCTCTCTTCCATGTTCCATCACGTATCAAGCTTTTCAGCTCCTCATTCCTCCAATTTAATAGAGTTGGAGGAGTCTCACAAGGGAGATAACTCTGGAAAACAAAAAAAAAATTGAAAAAGATTCAGTCTTTTTTATAGTGAGATGCAAAATACACCAAAGAATAGATCTAAAAATATCAGATTTTTAAAGCTTTGGATCTTTGAGATCGTTGCATATTTGATTTGATTTTTGTACAGCTAGACAAATCTAAAAAACTATTGCTTGAAAATTAAGAATGAAAATGTTATTTGTTCAAGATAATCTAGGGGTGTTATTTTTACTTGCGTAATTTTTTTTGTCTACCTTAAGATAACCGTTAAAATTGTCATTTTGTTAATGATAATATTTCAATGTATATTTGTATTTTGTTAGATTGTATTGGATAGTTAATGGTTAAGTTTTTTTAAAAAATAAATTCAACATAATATAATTTCCATGTACTTATTTTCATCACTTGTAAATCTAATTTTTTGTTACTTTTTGTTACTTTTTGTGATCATCAAAAATAGAGATGATTTTAGTCTCATGCACTCCTATGAAATATTTCCATGCATGTTTGATATCTCTACAAGGTGATGAAAAAGGCCTTAGGGTTTGGTAGGGTTTTGAGTATCCTTCTTATGTTGATGGTAATATTGTCACTAAGTTCTCTCCTTTCCCAAATATAGTCACTTAAGAAATTTCCATGATGCTCTTGATTGTAAATTACTTTGTTCTCCCTACCTTCTCACTACAGGTCTGATTCTTCAACTCTACCAATTTCCCTTCCATCTCAATATCTTTTCATGATCTTGCATCTATTCTCTTATGAATTTATTCTTATGACTTTGAAAGCTATCACTAGGTCTATTATGACTATTAGTTCTTTGAGGGTATATTATCTTCTACTATGAAATCTTAGATTTTCATACTTTTGATGACAATTCTCCAAGGATGTTTTCTCACTAACTTAACTCTCTGTATATTCTCCATTATGCATTCAAAATTCATGGGTTCTAGTTAACTATTTATTGGTGTAACCATTGCCATGTTTCTTGGGATTGTCATCCCTATAGGATAGTTTCCTTATAGATCTTAATGTAATTTAAAAGATGCCCATAAATATTAACAAATTTCATAAGAATATTGTGTCAAGGTAGTAGATGGTTGTGACAAGTTTCATAATACTGCCATACTACAAGAGCCAAGAAGACACGGTGTGGTGTAGCAGTAACATCCCGCATTAATGTGAAGGCCAAGCAATAAATGCGTGGTATGGAGATAAATCAAATACTTCTCCCACATCCTCACAAAAGCCAAGAAGCAATGGTGCAGTGTAGTATTAACATCCTACATTGCCACAAAGGCCAAGCAATAATGGTGCAGTGTAGTGGTAACATATCACATCACCACAAGGATCAAGTCAAAATGGTGTGGTATCATGGTTAAACTATAAAAAAAATTATCACATTTCCTTTAGGCATTTTTTAAAAACATTTTTCCTTGTGTATATTGCTTCCACATATGTCTAGCAGGGCACTTGTAACTACAACATATAACAAAAAAATCCCTTTTGTTATGCTTTGATGGATGTCCCTTTGTTATTACTAGATATCTGATGTAGTGCACATTATTATAGTGTAATACTATTTTTTAGATTGTTTCATTTAGCATCACCAATATTCTCCACGAGAACATTGTCTATATTTAAAATGATGGAAATGGTTCACATCTCTCAGAACAATTTCTCTTGCAACAATCTTGAAGATGAATTTAGATGCAGTGTCAAAATCATAACATACTAAAAGGTTGTTAAAAACTCTAATTATTGTACCATGGGTCATGTTTAACAAACCAAATGCAATTTCTAACTTTTAACTATGATGGCAGATAAATCATTCCTTTTTCTTCTATTCCATAGCATTAAGTAAAATTCTTGAATCTGGAAATACCCTACTTCCTTCATTTTCCAAGAAAATTTCTCCAATTTTGCATAGATCTCCTATGTTTTTGGATGTTATTTATCTCCTAGAGAAAAAAGCATGTACTATTTTGTGCCCTTCAATCTAACTACATACAACTATCTTTTTAATTCATCTATCTTTCATCAATCTCCTTACTACTTGAACCCCACCACACCTACCTACTTCTGCACACATGTTTTAGAGAAGAACATAAGTTGCAACATTTTTAGGATCCAACTAAAAAAGTAGTGTTGCTAGAATACTCAGCCTATATTCATATATGATCCATAGGTACCAAATTTTTAACTGGCATCTCAGTAATAATGTTTATGGTGTCCTCAAGATAGCCAACATGGGAACAAAGGTCAACCATGTACACCTAATGATCAACTATATATGTAATTTAATGAGGTCTACTGATGTATGAAATATGTGCATCCCTCATCCACTAAACCAGGATGATTGCATGCATCTACAACACAAGAAAATCTTACAATGTCAGTGTTCGAGAGTGCTTCATTAATTCAAATATTTTGAGACCTTCCTTGTAAAATCCATTTTGTGTACATTCTGCAATCATATCATACCATTTCATGAGATGACATCTCTTTGAGGCATAATGTCAAACAATTGATTTTGTACTACATTTTAGTGTCAAACCTTTGATAAGTATGATTAGTTTCATTACATTCAAATTCTGAATTTTGGGAAATTATATACAATAAATAGATTGATGGAAATTTGGATAGTGAAATTAGCTCTCTTGGAAATTAACTGAAATATCTAGAAGGATTATTTTAATTAAAGAGGATTTTGTGGTTATTTTTGTAACAATGATTTTATAGTGCAGCTAGCTTGCTATTTTCATTCCAGATACAAGTCATCAAAGTCAAGCACATACCAAGAAGATGGTACTCTACTTCAAACCCTCAACTTCACTTAGTTTAGTTTTCTTACATGGGGATATTAAGGAAGTTACTAAAAAATTAATATATATCATTTTTTTTTGTGAAGGAGAATCTTGTGAGATTCAATATGGTAGTGGATCAATATCTAGTTTCTTAAGTAAAGATGATGTCATGGCTAGGAAACTTGTTGTGAAACATCAGGTTAGTAATTTTTAGATGTTAAGGCTTCCTAGTTTGATATCAAAGATCTTTTCTCATCAAATTAATTTGGAATTTATATATAAATGGATTATTCAATGGTGCAAGTCTTTACTCAAACAACGCATGAACCAGGGTTGACATTTTTGTTGGACCTAATTAAGTTTGATGGCATTTTCAGGCTTGGTTTCCAAGAAATTTTTGTTGATAATGTTGTTCTAGTTTGGTTAGTGTTGATATCCTTCATTCTGTAATGTCAACTTCATTCTATAATATGATCATATCACCTTTCTTAAACTTTGAACAAGGTTCTAAGATCAAGGGTTGAATATGCATATTTCAGACCTATATTGAACACTATGTTTAAGGTATTTTTTGACAAGGCTACAATTTTCTAATTGATATATCTTTCTATTGTGTTTGGAGTTTTGTAAACTTGCAATATACAATGCACTTTTATTCTTTCTAAATTGGGACTAATAGTAATTTTTTTGGTTGTATTGAGGCACAACTTCATTCATGGTGGAAAAGGAAACACCCTATTGCATATAAAGAAGGAAAGATTCTAGCTGGGTTATTGTTGACTGAATTGAAGGAGAAAGCTTCATTTATGGGACATGATCGACACTCCCCTTCTTGGATTCTACACGTTACAGCTTGCTCCAGGAAGATTTCCCATGTTGTATAAGTCTTAAGAGATGAAAGGGGCATGTTCTCACATTGAAGCGCTCCAAGCATGTGCTTCCATCATTGTAGAAGTTTTTTGGAGAAGTTTCTTTCTTGTAGTCATTTTTGTGTAGTATTGTAACTTAGATTTTCAGTCTTGTGACTAAAAATAAAATTGTAATACTCTATTTCTAAGTTGTAGCTAGAACACCTTTTTTAATTAATAAATTTCACTATTTTTTCCTTCTCAATAGTTGTCTTATTATGTGCAATTGACGATTGATGTGTATTTCTATGTTTTATGTTTAAATCCTCAAATATCAGTCAATTAAAATAACTAAATATACTACTAATTGACATCAATTAATAATTAAATTGACTAAATATACTACTAATTGACAAAAATCAGTGAACACTGAATAAATATGACTAGATATATGACAAGTGAAATCAGTGAATAAAAATGACTAAATATACTATCAAATTGATCAAAATGATGATTAAAATTAATGACTAAATACACTACTTAGAATGCACAAAAATCAAAGAATAAAAATGACTAAATAAGTGACCAGTTAACAACAATCAATAACTAAATATATCAGTAACTAAAAAAAAGACTAAATAAGTGACCAAATTACAACAATCAATGATTAAATGTATCAGTGAAAAAAATGACTAAATAAGTGACCAGATTATAGCAATCGATAACTAAATCAATGACTAAATATACTACCAAATCGATCAATCAAAACAACCAATAAATGACTACAAATGGTTTAGTCATCAATTTGGTTGCATTATAAATGACTAGCAATAAACTACTATTGGTCACGTGACCAAGTTCAGTCATTTATAAGCAATTTTTAACTTAGTTTTTTCAGCCATATATTTTTGTTTTTGTACTAGTTTTGGTGTGGTTGGCTCCCCTCTTCTACAAAAGGAAACAAAGAAATTTTAAAACAATTCAAGGAAATTTGATGATGACTTATTGGAATTTTTTTTCTTTTCATATTTCTGGTGAAGGTGTGATAGGAATAACATGTCTCATAGGAGGATCAAAGAATGAAAAGAAGTAACACTTCCAAAAAACATAAAATAAGAGTGAAATTTTAGGGTCTAAGGAGTGGATTTAAAAAGAAAAATACTTATGGAAAATATGATAAACAATTCTAGAATTAGGATTTAAAGGAATTTCACCTCCTTGATCACTTAAGGGGCCCATTTAGGATTTCTCTCATTAGTTATAAATATTTTTTATAAATATTATTCTTAAATAATGGTAAGGACTCAATAAATAATGAAATTATAGATTTGAGCCCCAATAAGACTAATTATATAGAAAAATCAAAATTTTAAAAATATAGATTAAATGTGTTCTTGAGTGTTAGCTTTTTTTGTATAAATTGAAAGGTAACCTTTCAACATTGTAAACATCTTCACCTATTTTTAAAACGTCATGTTTGTATCCTTATAAATTAAACCCATTTTTAAAGATAAATAAATGAAAACATGATTCTTAGGTGTACTAATTTTTTATTTTTTTTATGATGTTATTTGTAAATCAAGATAAATTCACTTAAATAACACTAAACATAACAATTGTACATGAGAAATGAAGCATATACATACCTACATACATACATACACACACATACACACATATAATTGTAATATGAGACATCTCTATAATTTTTGGGTGTTCCACTACCATATTCTTGTCAAATTGATGCAAGAATAAATGCATACATATTATACAATATCAGTAAAATTTTAAATAGGAATTCAAAAATTACAAAAAAAGGTATCCAGAAAATACCAATACAAAACCTATTAAAATTATAAGAAATAAATGTGAGAAAAACATATGTAACTAGAACCACAAAGACATTGGAATACAAGTTTATATAATTTCTACATAATCTTTAATAACTAATAGTGTGATGCAATGAGAGGATGGTAGTTAAAATCAATGAAATTTCATCTAAAAAACATAAATCTTCATCAAAAGATATTAAATCCGAAGTAAACATGCTTGCAATTTAAATAATTGATCATCCTCTTATATTGAGTGCACTACATTAATTCCAACTATCTAATATGTTAGTTTTAAATTAAAAAATCACTCCAAGACTAGTTATGACAATAGATATTAAATGGATGTTGAATTGTAACATCATCATCATATTTTCTTCTTCTAAAGAATAATATATTAAAATAATTTAAAATTTTGAATGTGCCTTTATTTTCTAGGAATCAATTTTCACTAATGACGAGTTCTCTAAAGCATAAAATAAATAGCAAACAAAAGTATTTATTTGTGTAGACACGTAAAATATACTAATTGACATTGTGCACTTGACCCCGACCTACTAACATCATTTCTTCCTGAATCATCCCTTGGTCTAACCATTTAATCAAATTTCCTTATCTGATTAAATTCATCAACTTTCATCCCTTAATTAAATAAATCATTTTATCTAGTTAAGTTGGTCTCTTTTGTTAATTAAATCAATTCTTCTGATCTAATTATCCCTATTTAATTAAATAATAAATTTATTTGATTAAATATCCAAAGTCTATCCATTAAATTAAATAAGTTAAAACCTTATTTGATTTAATCTAACACCATGTCTTTTAATTAAATAAATCAAAATCCTTATTTAATTATTCTCTTGTCATATTCCTCCTTTTTTTAATTTAAATAAATCCATAAATTTGAGTCAAAAAGGTCACATCATCTAACCTCCCTCATTAAATTAATTAACCCTTGATTAATTTAATCTCATCTCATGTCCATCCTCTAGATAATGCAAGTTTTACATGAAAATAGATTTAATTCATTTATTAATTCTCTATTTTCCTCACAAGGCATCTTTTGGAATATTCTCTCAATTTGAATTCAAAAATTCCAAGTCAACATGTACATCCAGCAAGGCAATAAATTCATCTTACATGTCCTTTTCCTTGAGCCAAGTGGCATTTATTGCATTTTCCCTTCCCTCTTGCAAGTCATTTCAACAAATTTGAAATTCAAAATTATGCATTTATTGGCACAATCCCCAAATCTTGCACATCCTCCATCCATTCATAGCTTGACAAGTGACATCATGCCATTGGATGGATATTAGTTCCACATTGCTTAAATTTGGACATTCATCCATCTTGGCATTCTATAAATAAAGAGCACATATCCTCATTTGATCATCAACAAATTATGCTAAGTTATCATGCTAAAATATTTAGCCATTTTCCTCCATCACCATTGAGTTCTTAACTAGTTTTTTGCAGATTTTGGCTTGGAGCTATCATTCCTCACCATCAAAGTGGATCAATCTCCATCAACATATCAAGCTTGCATCTTAGGAATTGGGAAAGGGCCAATTTTCACATCAAATTGGCACCCATTCCCCCATGGGATCATGTGTTTTCTTTTCTAATTAGGATTGAATCAATATTTCTTTGTTTCATTGTGTTCTTTGTTATTTTCTTTCCTAGCTTGAAATTGTAAATGGATTTCATGGGGAATCCTTGTTTTAGTTTGCAATCTCTTGTTTAACTTGTTTATTCTTGTTGTTTTGCAAGTACTAGGAAAAAGGTTTGCACATTTAGCGCTAGGAGGGTTGGATATCATTCTTTGTCATCTTTTCCCAAAATTTATGCTTGTTTGTTCATACACAAAAAATTCTAATGCTGGGAGCTTAGTGTCGCTGTTTTGGCTTCGTTGTCTCTTCAGTGTTGCTATATAGCACCGTGGGAGACTCAAAGTGCGACTCTGGACTCGTCCTGCCAAGAAAATTTGAATTATAAACTCCACTGCTGGACTCGTTGATTCATAGGGAATTTTCAAAATATCAAACTACAACGCTGGAAGAAAAATGCGATGTTGGGCAAAAAGTGCAATGCAGTTGAGATCTCTATCTCGACACAGAGCGATGCTGACTGGCAAGAGGTGTTGTGAGAGCACTGCTCAGAAATCAAACCGCAACGCAGTTACGAGTTGCCACACTAGAAGGGTGTAAAAAGGGGAAATTTAATTTTAGCACATGCTCTTTGATTAATGATTAATTTGTCCTCTGTTTTCTTCTTTTTGGTCTCTGTATTTTCTAGAATATGATTGATTTTTCCTCTTGTAGGTTGGAAATCGAAATCGAAGAAAGGAAGAGCATGAGGGGGATGTTTCATCAAATCAAAGTGTTTTTGAACACTTTAGTGTTTGGTTAACACTTTTAAGGAATTGTTATCACTTCTTTCTTAGGACACTAGTTTTCATTTGGGTTTAAAAAGAATCTTTCCATTTCTTACAAAAGGCTAAAAGGAACATTAGGATCACAACACACTAGAGTTTGTTTCTTTGGTTAACAAATTGAACAAGATGTCTCTCACTTGTCTTTTGGTGATTAAAAAGAACTCACATTTTTCTTTAAATATTTAAAAAGAACAAGTGTAACTTTGTTTCTGTGAAGGCTTACTTGAACTGAAATCATTGAAAAAGGACATATGCGATGCTCTCGCGCTTTATAGCAATCTTGAGAATCAAAAGGCCTTTTTCATGATTTTAGGGTGAGACAAAGCAATCTGCTCCACACTTCAATTTGGGTTTAAAATTGAACAAGATCTTGTGTGAGTTTGAGTGGGGGCATTATCACATATATTCTTTCTCTTTGTTGTAATCAAAGATTGATCGAGTTACGAATCTTGTCTTTACTTGCTTTTGTTTATCCTAGAGGACCTACCTTGGGGAAAAAGTACTCACCCAAGGGAACGACTCAATCGGTAACACTCTAAAGCCAAGAGTATTTCCAACCGGTATATAAATGTGGGTATTGGAGTAAAATCCAATATCACGTGGTTGATTCTGACAAGATAGATCCGAAAGGAGACTCTTGTCGTATGGGTCAATCTCCACAAACAGAAAGTCCTTATTAAAACCCATGTGCTAGAATTTTCGAAAATCCTTTAATATATTTGTTGGTGCAAGAATGGTCATTCTGAAGCCACCCCACACTTTTACAGTCTTTTAGTAGAAATGTAAAATATGCCATGGGAGTTTCATGGGTGTTGATGCTTGGCTGCCCCGTATAAGTGAGTGTCGTGGAGGGGAGCTAGTGGGGTCAAGCATCTAACCATTTGCTAAAGATAAGCGTAGCTAGACTTGTCCAAGTGGGTATCCAACAAATATTGTCTTACACATCCATAGGATTGTCCTTATTCTTGGGTTACAAAATGCATTGCTTTATCGAAAACATCTTAAAAACAAACACTTAACATCATCCAAATTTCAAACCCTTTTGGAGACAAATGCAATTGACTCGATCTGTATGTTATTGCTTGCCCTTGGGATTCACGTCCTTAGCAGTTTCTAAACATTGGGTTACATCTCGATTTGTCTACTAAAGTAAACATTAGGAAACCTTTTCCTCGAGTTCATCAAATTTCCACATAACATATCTTGTGGTGTTTGAAGAAATTAAGACATTAAGCAAAGAAAGTGTTTTTAATAAAATGAAGCCATTAAGCAAAGCTAAGAAAAATGAACTTTCATGTGTGTTGAAGCCTCATGATTCTTGAAAAAAGTCCAAAAACGAAAATCATTGGTTGGAAATGTATCTCCAAATTGAATCATTCTTTGGTTATAAAGGTCTTTAGGAAGCATTTGCATGTTCTTCAATACCTAGGTCTAGGCAAACAAAGTGTCCTTTTTAGGTTCATTTTAGGATCAAAGAAAATCAAAATCTTTTCATCCATCCTTCGAAACATCAAAAACAAACATCATCTTGCAATAACCTTTTGGGAATATCTTGAAATCGGGTACATGCAAGATCATGATGGGCCAAAAAGTGGCAATATGATGGGTATGTGGTTGACGACATTTTTTTTACCAAAAATTGATGAATTGAAAAGGGTTTTAAAAAGAGATTCGCAGCTTTCCACCAATATAAATTATGCTTTACTTTGAATTTAACAAGTACTTATTATTCATTTTCTATTCAAATTACAACTAAAGTCCTAATTGACAGGCTGAATGAAAAACATCTATAACTTTCAAACGAAATCACATTTTTTGAATCCAAAACATGCGTCACATTCTATGCTTCACAATCTATAGGATTAAGAAAAGAAAATTTGAATTTCATGAAGTTTTGACCAAGTTAAGGTGGTTAGACATACGAGTTTTTATATTTTCTAAAAGTTATAAAAAATTCATAATTAATTATTTACTTGGAAAAAAATTACAAAAAAATATGCATCACATCCAGACATGAGTCCTCTACTTATATCTAAAATATTATAATAAAATATTATCATTTTATTGTGGTTAGGGTGGTCAGACAGACACCTACTTCTTATTTTTTCTGTGAAATTTAAGTACTATTGCTTTGAAATTTCAAATTTTTACCAAATAGATTGTTTTTCTTTTTAAACACACCTAGTAGTTTAGAAACTACATTCAATTTTCTATAGATTCTATTCTTACACATTTTTGAAATAATATAGATAACTTATTCAAATTTTTTTGTCAAGTTTCCTAACTTTGATTTTTTTGAATTTTTTGCCACTTAAGGGCCTATTTTTTCCATGATGATCCTGCACATACCCAATCATCCTTAAATGCTAGGCTTTTTGGAAAAATAAAAATCATCAAAATCCTTGAGACTAAATCCTTGAAAACATTATCAAAATCACCTTTGGCTAGGTATGTGTAGATGTATCCTTTTGCATATGCTTAGTCAAGGTTATCAAAATCATCTTGTTTAGCTTAGTATGTGTAGATGAATCCTTCTTGATATGCTTCGTGAAACTATCATCTCATTTGGATAGGTGGGGGTAGATGCATCCTTCTCCCTGCACATATTCAAATCATCATCCTTTGAACAAATCTATCCTTTAGATCATCATCCAACATCCTAGGGTCTTTTTGTTCAAAATCAAAATTAATCAAAATCAAAATCAAGGACAAATCCCAAATCCCAAAATCAAATCAAAATAAAAAATCAGAAACATATCTGAAAGTCCTAAAAGCCTAGTATCTCCTTCAAGATTTATCAAAAGACAAAAGCATCCGCATCAACCACCCATTGCATCATCATCATATCACCTATTGATCCTCAAAGTATCCTAAAAAAGTTCTACTTTGGTCATAAAGTAAAGATCAATCCAAAGAACCAAGAGATCCATCTCTCCTATTCTTGAAAATTGATCCTTGTTTTATGGTTCAAACTAGATCTCAATACAAGAAGAGTATGGAAGCCAACAAAGAAACACCCGCTTCAAGTGATCTTAGCCAAAAAAACATAGAAATGAATCCCGCCAAATCAGGAAATCCTTTGACCATCTCATCATCACAAAATCCGCAAGAGGAAAACAAAGGAGAGGATTTTACCTTTGGAATGTCATGTGAAGAAATGACTGAAATGCTTCAAAATCTGGAGAACCATAAAATCATCAACATCATGATGAGGCTTAACCCTTCGTTATACATGCTTGAGTTAGCAAAACAAGGGGCCAAGTTACCTTCGGATTTCGATGTGAGTACCATAGTCGAGACATCATATCCTCCAATATCATCCACCATTCCCATCTCATCTACACCCTCATCTCAAAACATCACCCAAAACATTCTGCAAATAACAACATCATTTGCTCCAACCCAACCCAATGTTAATAAGGGAAGTGCATTTCTAAATGCAATTCAAACACACCCCCTTGTTAATAATCAAAACTTGGATGCGAATATAATCTTGGAACAAAACATACTCCAAAACCCATTAGACAAAAATGTTCCTCTCATTTTCCATCATGATCCATCATCATCATTTTTTCACGCAACACCTCAAACACCTCTCCTCACAAATTCACAAGAAGAGGGAGATATGTTCGGACCAGGGGGCATATTCGACACCACAACATTCTTGCAAGAGCTCGCACCCCTCACATTTCCACCTCTTCCACCATTGCCATTATCATCCACACCACTCCTTGGTTTAGGGCTTCCCCCTCTACCGAGTATCAATCAAACCACTATCCCAAATACCCATCAAAGCATTATGACAAACACTCAAAATTTTTCATTGATATCATAGATGACAAATTCACAAGCAATTGCCGCATCATCAAACACCCCCCTAACATCGCAAAACATGGTCTCTCGAGGACCAATCACATCAATGACACCGCTTATCACTCAAACAACCACGTTGATACCACCATTCATCACTCCAAACACCAACATGACATCATCAAATGCCATTCTAAATCCACCACCACCCCCACCACTACCAACTTCCACCACATAAATTCAATACAATGCGGCATTGTAAGCTACTTTTCAAAGGGGATACCAACAAGTGCAAAAACAAAAAGCCATAGAACTAGCTACTCAGCAAGCTGCTCAAGCTACACAAGTTGCCCAAGATGCACAAACCGCATTACAAGTGCAACAAGCCACACAAGCCCAAGCTTTATTGCAACAACAATGACAACAAGTTGCCCAAGCATTACAAAAGGCCCATTATCAAGCACAACTTCTATTGCAATAACAAGCAACAAAAGTGCAAGCTCAAGTGTAGGCTCAATATCAGACACAACAAGCCCAATATCAAGCACAACTTCTTGCACAAAGAGAAGAAGCGCAATTACAAGCATATCAGGAAGCAATAAAGAAATATCAAGACTAGCAAGAAGTAGCTGAATTGGCAACCCAACAACAAGTGTTGTTGGAACAGTAACAAGTGCAACAGCAAGCACAAATCTTAGCACAACAGCAACAAGCTCAACAACAAGTGTTGTTCATACAAAAGCAAGTGGAAGCCTACCTCGCTCGACAAAACATATAGATACCATTGAACAACACACCGACTAACCCACCCATCCAACCCATGATTGAAACACACCAAAACACTTTCATCCCACCCCCTGATCCAGAAAATGATGTGATGACACAAATCAGGTTGCTCTCACAACAAGTGCTCGATCTTCAATCATGGAAAACAACCAAAACACCAAGCAACTTGTTTCCCTATCCATTTGATAGGAGCTTAGTAATGAAACCATTCCCCAAGGGGTTTGAGATCCCCAAATTTAACAAATATCGAGGGATGGGAAACCCTGAAGATCACATCAGGGAATTCCAGGTACATTGCATGGAAGTCGCATATGTCGATACTTATCTGATGCAACTATTCCCTAGGAGCTTGGCAGGCCATGCTATGGAATGGTTTTCTTGCTTACCTTCAGGCATTAGGAAATTATAAGAAATTATAGACGCATTCATAAAAAAACTATGCATGCAACATTGCAATGGATGTTAGTCTAGAAGAACTCTCAGCTCTGAAACAAGGAAAGGGTGAATCATTCACTTCATTCCTACAATGATGGCAATCCAAGGCCAATCGAAGCAAGTGGACCATGCCAAAAGAGAAACAAGTTTGTACCATCATAGCCAACCTTGAAGGCCACTTGGAATTTCATCTCAAGGTTCAGGGCATCACCACATATGATCAATTGATCTCCAAGGCGCTCAGCATCGAAAGAGCCCTCATAACTCAACCCACGTAATCAACACCATACCACAAACAACAAAACAACCGCCCACCATCCAATTACAATGGTAAACCTCACACATGGGAAAGGAACAAAAAAATTACTAATGATGGTGTCATCGATGCCAAGGTGGTCATTAGTGCCCCACACCAAAACATACCCACACCATAAATCCAAAGTCAACACCAAAACAACCATCACACAACACACCAACCAAACAACAATCCAACCATCAATAATCTCAATGATCAAAGGGGACCACCCCAATGCAAAATTTATCCCAAACAAAAATACACCACTTTGGGGGAACCACTTGAGGACATAATGAAAAAGTTGATAGACGAAAAACTCATCAAGCATCCTAAATTTGAGAATTACCAAGAACTGGATGTCAAACCTCCTTGGTATAATTAGAATCAAATTTTTGAATTCTATAAAATCAAAGGCCATACCACAAACAGTTGCATGAGACTGAAAAACATCATCCAATATCTCATCGATAAAAGAATCATAAACGTGGAACAACCTACAGGAAATCAAGATCTTAATATATATACGAATCTGATGCCAAATCATGGCAACAAAGGGAATAAAAATGATAAAGGGAAAGGCACCCACTCAAACATGAATCATGTGTATGAAATAGTCATCGCCTCCCTAAATGAAGACTGCATGGTCATTACTATCAAAGGCGCCTATGCCAAAGATTGTGGAGTCACCACAAGAGGCGGCAAAGTAACCATCGCAGGATCATCCCAACTGAATAGAGTCCCTTCATCTAGATATATTTCGAATGGCTATAATGTCCTAGATCAACTCAAGAGAACACCAGCACAAATCTCCATCATGGAATTGCTAAAAATCTCATCTGCCCATAGAAAAATCCTTGAAGAAGCTTTGGCCTCATCTACTGTCCCCACCGATCTCAATGTGGAGCAATTCCAAGCTATGGTCAGAAATATCATTACGCCTAATCTCCTTACATTCTTTGACCAGGATTTCCCTACTCAACCATCTCACAACCGTGTGCTTCACTTGGAGGCCATAGTGCATAAGAGAAAAATCAAAAGGGTCTTGGTGGATGGAGGCGCAGGTTTAAATATTTATTCTCTCAGCCTCATCGAGCAGTTGAAAATATCAGAAGATTCTATCGACAAAGGGAAGGGTATCATGATAAGAGGATATGATGATCAAGAAAGAGTGTCTCAAGGCATGATCAAACTACCTATTCAAGTAGGGCCTGCCACCATGGAGACCACTTGTTAGGTCTTGGACCTCAACTTTCCCTATAATATCCTCCTAGAATGTCCATGGATCCATGCGATGAGAGTAGTAGCATCAACTTTCCACCAATGTGTGAAATTTACACATAATAGACAAGAAGTTACCATCCATGGAGATCCTGAACCTTTCTCGTATTGCAAAAATCTTGAAGCAAAATATTACAAAATCCCCCAAGTACCCAAAAAATGATGAAGGCCCATCCACACAATACATCAATCCTGCCACTCTCACATCAACTTTTGCAACAAAGACAACTGCCACTCCCACCATCCCCACAATCTCTGACATCAAGCTCATTATCCAAGATAACGACTGTGGAAATTACAAGCTCCCTAATAATGCTTTTGTGGTAGGAGAATTACCACAGTCTCCTAGATCATTGGGACGCCTGCAAATAAATGAGTCTTCCACTTTCCAAACGTCTCCTAAAAACTATCCCGAATTCACAAGCTGGGGAGATCTTGGGTGAGAAGTTATTGAGGAAGATCCATCTCACATGTGTTATATCAAGATGAAAGACCAACACCTGAATTACCAATGGATGATAGAAACAAGGGTCTGAAAATGATGCTCGCAATGGGCTACGACAAAAATCAAAGACTAGGACAAAACGACAATGGGCTTATAGTACCTATCATGCTAGAGACGCGACCAATAACAATTCTTGGCCTTGGATGTACCCCTCTAGGTATAACCATACTTGGCCGAAGTCCTTCGATTATAATGGTTAGAAAACGTCCTCAGCCAACCACAACAAAACTATGACTACTAGTATCCATAGGTTGTGTTCTAGACAACTATACCTTTGATATAACCGACATCTATAGTAGTAGTGATGATGAGGATCCCACACCCAATCTACCTAAGTTATTTTATGATGCCACCCTTTGCATGATTAGCACCCTCTCCTTTGAAATAGACCAACAAAATCATGAGATCCTCCTAGTATATTCCCAACTCATCGACTACGACCAACGAGGACCACCAGTTCTTGATACATTCAAAAATGATGAGGCGCTCTCAGAATTTATGGGATTGCGGGATAACATTCCAGATGGAGATCACAAAGCAGGGTTTATAATAGAGTTGGACACACATGCCTATTATGGGGAAATGATTGAATCCTTAAGTCGCGAAAGTGAGAAATTAAGAATAATATCCAAGTCCTTGAGTGAAAACCACATTGTGGCACTCTCTGACCAGAAAAAAGAAAACATAAAGGATGCATCCAATGGTGAAAACCTCTCCATAGCACCCAAGAATGGGGGATTCAATCTTCCTTTAAGAGCTATTCATCAAGAAAATTCAGTAGTCTTTGTAGAAAAATGCAATCTTGTCAACCTAGGAATAGAGGAGACCCCGCATATCACATTCTATGTGGAATCATTACTACCAAAAGAGTAAGAGCTCCTAGCAGCCTTCTTAAGGGAAAGATAGATAAATTTCACATGGAGTTATGAAGACATGCCTGGACTTGATCCAGAGACCGTGGTTCACCACTTAGCAGTGTATCCAAAAGCAAAGCCTGTCAAACAAAAGCTTCAAAAAATGCATCCTCAGATCACCCTATTGGTCAAAATGGAGCTAAAAAGGTTGTTAGACGTATGATTCATCTGACCAATTGATTATCCAGAATGGGTGTCAAACTTGGTACCTATTTCAAAACTCGATGGGAACATCAGAATCTACACAGACTTCAGAGATTTGAACAAGGCATGCCCAAAGGATGATTTCCTGCTTCCCAAAATTGATATGATAGTAGACATGATAGTAGGACATGAGATGTTGTCACTAATGGATAGATCCTCAGGGTATAATTAGATTATGATAGCTAAAGAGGACAAACATAAGATGACTTTCACTTGTCCATGGGGGACCTATTGTTGGAACATGATGCCATTTGGCTTAAAGAACACAAGAGAAACATATCAAAGGGCCATGACATTAATATTCCACGACATGATCCATAAGATGGTTGAAGACTATGTTGACAACATTCTAGCTAAGTCAAGAAAGAGAAAAGATCATATAGCAACCCTAAGTGTCATCTTTGATAGATTGGAGGATTACAAGGTCAGACTAAACCCAAAGAAGTGCATCTTTGGCGTACAATCAGGAAAGCTCTTAGGATATATAGTGTCAATGAGGGGTATCGAGGTAGATCCAATAAAAGTAAAAGCAATCCTTGAGATGGAGGCACCGAAAACATTAAAGCAACTGAGAGGTCTCCAAGGTAGACAACAATCCATTCAAAGATTCATAGCACAACTGGTGGACAAATAGAACCCATACTCTAACCTACTCCACAAGGGAGTAGCATACAAATGGGATACCAAGTGTGAAGAGGCATTCTACAAAATCAAGGAATATCTACTAACACCACTAGTCTTAATGCCACCAATCCCAAGAAAGCCATTAATTCTATATGTGTTGGCAACAGTAGTAGCCCTTGGAGCTCTCCTAACTCAGCATGATGAAAACAGAATAGAGACGGCTATCTATTACATCAATAGGACAATGGTTGGTCATGAGCTAAACTATTCATTTATCTAGAAAGCATGTCTCGTAGTAGTGTTTGCATCTCAAAAATTTAGACATTACATGTTGGCACATAAAATAAAACTCATTGCAAAAATTGACCCTCTCAAGTATCTACTATCAAAGGCCATGCTCGTAGGAAGAATGGAAAAATGGGTGATGATATTATCAGAATATGACATCAAATATGTGGAGAGGAAAGAAATCAAGGGCCAAGTCATCGCAGATCAATTAGCAAAAGCACCAATCTATTCAGAGAACCCTCTCATCTTATAATTTCTAGATGAATCCATTTTTAATCTCAACGTAGCTAACCACTGGAAACTATATTTCGATGGCTCATACACACAACATGGATCAGGAGTGATCATATTCTTCATCACTCCACAAGGGGATTGCATACCAAGGTCCTACAAACTGGAATTTCCTTGCACCAATAACATTGTGGAATACGAGGCTTTCACCATAGGTCTCAGAATAGCAGTGCAGTGGAACATCATGGCTCTCAAAGTGTATGAAGACTCCCAACTAATCATAAATCAAGTGAACGATGAATACCAGACCAAGGATGACAAGCTCACTCCATACAAGAAATTGGTGGAGACTATCAAATAATCCTTCATCGAAATTACATTTGAGAAGATACCTAGAACCAACAACAGAGAAGCAGACGCCATGGCAACAATTGGATCATTGCTCGATATCCCCCACAATGTTCCAAAGTATGAATTCTTGATTGAGCAGCTTCTTGTGCCCACATTCGAGGTACCAGAATCAGAATTTGTGTGTGAAATCATTGGTCCTGGTGATCCTTGGTACCATGACATTTACACATACCTTCGTATAGGAGTCATACCTGCCGACCTGCCCTTAAACCTAAAACTAACCTTTGTTAAAAAGGCATCCAGATTTATCATCCTAGGATATACCCTATATCGTAGGAGCATAGAAGGAACCCTACTATGCTGCCTAAATGTTGAGGAGGCATTAACCACTCTAACTGAAATACACAATGGTATCTATGGTTCACACTTGAGCGGAATGACCATAGCTAAGAAACTATTGAGGATGGGGTATTATTGGCCCACAATGGAACGAGAAGCACATGATTATGCCAGAAGATGTCTCCAATGTTAGCAACATGGGGACCTCATCCATGCTCCAACTCAAGAGCTTCATCCTATCATCACACCATGGAATTTTTCACAGTGGGGACTTGATCTCATTGGAAAAATTATGCCCACTTCATCTAACAACCACAATTTATCATAACCATAACATAGTACTTTACTAATTGGGTTGAAGCCATACTAATGACGTACATAACTGGGACACAGATTTCAAAGTTCATTCTGAACTATCTCATATGCCGCTATGGTGTTCCACAAGCCATTATCTCAGATATAATGGGACACCATTCAGGAATCAGGAGGTTCATGACTTATGGAGAAATTCAAAATCCAACATCACTTCTCTACCCCATACTATCCCCAAGGCAATGGCCAGGCACAAGCTACAAACAAAACCATTATAAAAATCTTCAAGAAAATAGTCAATGACACAGGTGGTGACTGGCATCTACAGCTTAATCCCGCCCTCAAGGCCTATCAAACCAGTATCCACACACCCACTGGAGCCACCCCCTTCTCCCTAGTCTATGGATCAGAAGTGGTACTCCCCATTGAGATTTAACTCCCATCACTTAGGATATCACTGCAAAACCTCATCACTGATGAAGACTACTGAGTATCAAGACTAAATGAGTTGGAGCTACTAGATGAGTGATAGTTAGATGCTTTGAATCATTTACAAGTCTATCAGAATAGACTCCAAAGGAGTTACAATAAGAAAATTAGAAGCAGGATTGTCCAAGTCGGAGAACTGGTCTTAAAAGAAAATTAGAGGAATGTCCCAAACCCAAGTAGCAAAGGAAATTTTGAACCCAATTGGTTGGGACCATTCATCATCATAGCAAGTTACAAATCAGGGGCATATCAGTTATCAACACCCGAAGGGGAACCTCTGTAAGAGCCCATGAATAACTCTCATCTCAAAAAGTTTTATGCCTAAATCTTTCAAGGTATAGAACCAAAAAAAATTAGAAAATGTCCTAAAAAAATGGCTAATTCGATGAAAACCTGGGAAACAGTCATCTTGGTGACAACAAAAAAAGTAAAAAAGAAAAAAATCCAAAAAAATAAAAAAAATAATTGAAAATAGTAAAGAAAAAAATCATCCTCTAGTGAAAACCACTTTGGTGGCACTTTGGGCACATACCTTAGTGAAAACCTGGCAAACAGGTACCTCGCGTAAAAAAGCACTTTCCATCCACCAGGGTCTATGGCTTGTTCTGCATCATCCATCCATTATGCTTCCATCATCCATCGCATTCAGGTCTCCATCCATCACCCATCCACTCGCATCTGCACCATAGCTTGGTCCTATTTTCATATCATGATCCCTCCTAGTACTACTTAGCCCATCCTCAAGGTCAGTTTGTCCTGCCTTCATCAGAGTAGTCTATTGCATCACACTAGGGGCATGTTCTTATCAGATCAGATTCATGTATGATCTTAAAGTCCCAAAAAATAAGAAAATCCAAAAAAAATCAAAATATCAAAAAATCCAAAAACATTCAAAACATCAAAAAATCCAAAAACATCAAAACATGTCAAAAAATCCAAAAATAAGTCAAAAAGTCATTCAAAAAGTCAAAAACAGAGTTGTCTTGTCGAACTACATCATCTTTGAGCTTGAACATAGGCAAGGTTGATCTTTGATCATCCCCCAAGATAATTAGGTCAGTCCTATAGGAGTCCATCATAATAAACTGACAACTCATCATGTATATCTTCATCGATAAATCAATCAAGTTGTCAGTCAAACTATGTGGTCTCTACATGTATAATGTGGGCAAGGCTAATCTATTGATCAGCCCCCAAGACCCCTAGGATAGGTCATTAGGTTAGTCTCTCGGTCAAAATCTCAAAAAATCCCAAAACATTGGAAAATCAAGAAAATCAAAACATTTGAAAATCTTGAAAAATACCAAAAACATCCAAATATTTGAAAAAAACCATCCACCTCATCTCGCCTGCACCTGCAATAACACCATCCATAATAAACTGATCATCATCCTCAACCTTTGGTGAAACAGTTAGAAACAAGTCTAGCAGCTTAAAATTAAAACTCAAAAATGTCAAGTCTCAAGTCTAAGTCAGTACGTAAACAAGTTGGTTAGTTATTTATGTTGATAGTCCATCATCCAAATAGTCCCATATCAATCATCTGATAACATCATGTCCTTGGATGAATCCTTCCTACAAATCAGCATTATTTATCAGAAGGAACACCTTTGGATAAACGAAATGACGTGCTGCCGTCCACTAACATGTCCTATGATGCATCCTTCCTACAATGGGCATTATCTTTTGGCAATAGTTTCAGTTCCTATCCTTGAAAACACATTCCCTTTTGATTAGCGGTATTGAAGAACATCAACTCGTTTGTGTGCTTTATCTTTTTCTTTTGACTTATCTTATTGCGCTCTTTCTAAGGACCTCTCGATGATATCTAAACAAAGGATTTAGAGAGATAGTAATGGTGCAATGATCATTATATTTTTGTCTATTATGCTTGTTGGATGTTCTTGTAATATAACCTTGGTGAATACTTGCTTTGTTAGGTATGTATGGAGGAGGTCTTGGGCAACTTGTTGACTATTGCATGGCTAGGTTTACCTTTTCATGTTTTGGTCTGAGGTGTTTGAAACTTCTGAAGTGCATCCTAGCAAGGTTTTTGTATATCAGATGTGAGCAAGAATACTCCTATCTGCTTGTCAAGTCAAAGTCCATCACACTGGGTACCATGCCATCCTAGTTTTCTATACCTTGATGCATCATACCATGTGTGTTATCAAAAAATAAGAAAATGTGGCCCTTTCAAAATCCCAATTCCTCAGTAGGTAATCATCATCATCATCATTTGCATTTTCATCATCTTGTGTCTTGTTGAGATGACTTATTCTTTCCTTACTAACCACACTAACAAGGTATTATGACAGTTGATCATCATCATCATCATCGTCATTGACCCTGCATCCACAAATCATTAGCATATTACATAAACATATGATATAGGAAATATACACATCACATTTCAATCATCATATAAACATGTCATCATAAGAATTCTTCAAAGATAGATGCATCCATTTTATCGCATTTCATCCATCTATCACATAAATCATCACATAAACATTTACAAAAGCATTTCATCATCATTTCTCGCGTAATCATAAACAATAGGTACATAAGCATTTAATTCATTTGCATCCATACTTCCATAACATCATGACATCATCTCCTCACATTACATTCATATTACATTATGCATCATCATATCACTTTGCATTAACATAACATCGCATCCTATTAAATGCATCACATACATTACATCATCATTTAATACATTTAGGATAATAACATTTGTTATTCTAGGCATCCCATAAAACCATCTCATTTGCACCATTTCATTTGCATAATATCATGACCATCACATTCATATTTCATCATCCATATCATCTCATAAATAACATCATGAATCATTCATTGAATAGGCATAAATGTACAAAATACATTACAAACAAAGCATATATGCATCCATTCATAAACATTTCATAAGCACAATTCACATATCATTTTGCATGTACAACATAGATCATATCATTTTACATATTACAATCCATATCACATATTAGATTATCCCATCTTGCATTATCATAAATAGGTCATCATATGACAACATCATTGCACATCACATTTGCATATCATAGGTTAACATAATATAGATTTGTTAGTCATAATCATAATGCATACATCATTAGAAATAAATGCATCCTCAACATATAGAAGTAAAATCACACAAAAAGAACACATTGCATCACATCAAAATCATCATAGGATCATATATATATCATCAATAATGTCACTATCATAGTAAAAAGAATAAATCATATCACTGTACATATGTGTCAATCAGTACAAAAGGCCCATCAGGACTATCAAAAATGAACCCAAAATGCCCAAAAAGTATCATAACATCTCAATCAAGCTTGATCCCTGTGAATGCTTCCCTCACCCCTGTCACCGTGACCCTTTGCTGGTCTATGGATGGACCGCTCTTAATACTCTGGGACCTTCTCTGCTCTAGGTACGGCCTCGTGGTAAAACTACCAATAATACTCTGCCTCTCGGATGGCGTCCCTGTAGGAGGAGGCTGTCATGCTCTCTATCTATTGTCTCCAACCTAGCTCAGTGGATGCCTATAGCTCTGCAGCCTATCTTTGTTGTACATCCTGATCTCTTTTAGCTCAGAGTTACTCTCTCTCAGCTATCACGACCTGGATCTAGGCCTGTAGCTGTGCAATCAAAGTATCCCGTGCATCCACCTAACCCGCTAGTTGCACCTATGGCTGCACCTATGGCTACACCTATGGTTGCACCTAAGGCTAATCCTCATCTCGTGGTGGCTCCTGCTGCCGATCCTACATGTGCATGTCTCCATGCCCTGGCTGGATTGGAGGCACAACTGGCTGATCCTGTTAAATCTCAACTCTTCGTCCTCGTCCTCCCCCTCTGCCTTTGACTCTCTGCACATCTGGGACTGAACCTATAATTGTCAACTGAAGTGGAGGCCAAAACCAATGCCTGTAGGCCTGAGTGGTGACTGGATCTGCTAGTCCCTAATCATAAGTCCATGGTCAAGCTACTAGCTATCAAAAATTGTCCATTGCCTCTGAAGCAGGAATGTACCGCCCCCATGAAACCTGTGTCATGGTGTGGGTGAAGATGGCTACATAATCATCATCTGGCCAATCTTGTGGCTCCCTGAACTAACGCTGCACGTGCCTAGGTAGGTACCTCTCAAGCATAGTATGCTCCCGCCCTTGCATATACTAGTCCTAACGATAGTAGAGTATTTGATCAGCATCGTCGGCCCATCCGGGCTAACCAAGGTAGGGTCACTAGGTAAAAACCAACATCTCATCTAGGACCCACCTCTAGTAAGGGATCCCGTGCTCACCAGTGTGTGTAGAGGACACACTGCCTCTGTATCGACACACGAGAGGATCATCTAGCCCCATCAAAACTAAAATGACGCATGGCCGCAGCACAACAATGTGCTCCCATTCCCAAATGTGAAGTAGAGTCACCCCTGCTCCTAGCGCCCTGTGGTCCATATAAATGTACTCGTGGAGGTCTCTATAAAGGGAAGTGAGAAGAAAATGCCCCTATGCAAAATGAACTAGTCTATCTCAGACCATCCGCTCCCAACAATATCCCCAGTCGGGATTGAAGTATCACCCTCACCTGTTAGGGGAAACAAGGCTCGAAATGATGGTTGCAATCACCCAATGGTAGGGGGTGCTAGGATCCTATGTTGCTCAAGCTCTATCTTCCCCTCAGAGAAGACAATCTCGTCAGTAGTAAGGACTCAAAAGCATGCCTCACGCCCCTAGTCCATGTTGAAGATTGCTCAGCAACCATGAATCACCAATCATAAATTCCACCAAACGTCCTCTAGAGTGACGGTGGTCTCACCAGTGGGAAGATGGAATGAAGATGTCTCACTTTGCCATCTCTCGGCTAGCGCTGACAGCATCCCTAGGTGAGTGCGAATGGGTGCCGCATATGCAATGTGCCACAACCCTGCAATTCAGAGTCGATCCTAGTCCCTATCGCTCAGGTCCCGCAGATAGCCAGTTAGATCTCAGAACCTATGCTCCCAAGAGTAGAGCTCCCTCACCGCATCTTGCATCAAGGAATGTCACCATGTTAAAAAATTTGAAAAAAATTTCATCAAGCGTTCAAAAAACTTCCCCTGTAGTGCAATCTATGAAGGCATCATAGTTTGATTATAATCAAACTCTAATGCTAGGGCTAAAAAGAGAAAAATTGCACTGTCGTGGTGCAATTTCGCTCCGAGCGGTGCACTTTGGAAAAAATTAACGTCATCACATCACACTTTGTAAATCTACCTGCCAGCCCTGAGCTCAGTGTCGCAGTTTCTAAACTCCAAACTACACCACAGCAGTGCTATATCACACTGAGTGGTGCAGTTTGAGTTCTGAGTGACACCATATAGCATCCCTATAGACAGACCGACTCTTTAAAGCATTTATTAAATTAATAAATGAAAGGCAAAGCTAGGGTAAGAACCACTTACCGGTGCCCCGATGCCAGGTGGCCACTGGTATGTCTGAACTTGATCTGAAATGTGTAGGGGAAGCTGTCATAGTGCTATATCATTAGGAGGTCTGAGCTCAAATCTCGATATCACTATTGGAGGTTTTTTGAAAATGACTTGAAAGTGACCCCTCAGGCCCCATTTAAGCATGAAAATTAGGGTTTTTTCACCTTGAATGGCTATCCTGCTAGGGTTTTGGACCCCCGAACCTATTTTTGTCCAGTTGAGGCTTGCTTTTCTTATCACTTTACTGCGTTTAGAGACATTTTTAGCCTCTTGGAGCCCTTTCAAACCTATTGGGTACTTTGTCCTCTTTTTTTGTGAGATCACCCAAAAAATTGAATTTTTCGTCCAATCTCTCAAGGGGGCATTATAATGGCATGTTTTCTCTCGCCATGTAGCAGTGGGGCAAGTTTTTTGGCTTTGATCGAGATCATTTATTCTTTGAACCAACGCAACGAGTGCATTGCTTCAAAGAGGGGAAAAATGTAGACAAGTAAAATATACTGATTGACGTTGTGCACTTTACCCTGACCTACTAACATCATTTCTTCCTGAATCATCCCTTGGTCTAACCATTTAATCAAATTTCCTTATTTGATTAAATTCATCAACTTTCATCCCTTAATTAAATAAATCATTTTATCTAGTTAAGTCGATCTCTTTTGTTAATTAAATCAATTCATCTGATCTAATTATCCCTATTTAATTAAATAATCAATTTATTTGATTAAATCTTCAAAGTCTATCCATTAAATTAAATAAATCAAAACCTTATTTGATTTAATGTAACACCATCTCTTTTAATTAAATAAATCAGGGTTGGGGCCCTAGCTCAGTTTGCTAAATCTTTCCTATTGCAGGAGGTTGGTCACGAGGTCTAGTTTCCCCCACCCCCATGGTACCGGAGGGCGTGTCTCACTAGCACCGTTGGTCACATTAAAAAGTTTACCAGGCATACTATAGTTTATAAGGGGTCATTCTACCTGATTCCTATAGTCTAAAATAAAAAATAAAAAAAATCAAATCCTTATTTAATTAATCTCTTGTCATATTCCTCCTTTTTTTATTTAAATAAATCCATAAATTTGAGTAAAAAAGGTCACGTCATCTAACCTCCCTCATTAAATTAATTAACCCTTGATTAATTTAATCTCATCTCATGTCCCATCCTCTAGATAATGCAAGTTGCACATGAAAATAGATTTAATTCATTTATTAATTCTCTATTTTCCTCACAAGAAATCTTTTGCAATATTCTCTCAATTTGAATTCAAAAATTCCAAGTCAACATGTACATCCAACAAGGCAATAACTTCATCTTACATTTCCTTCGCCTTGAGCCAAGTGGCATTTATTGCATTTTCCCTTCCCTCTTGCAAGTCATTTCAACAAATTTGAAATTCAAAATTATGCATTTATTGGCACAATCCCCAAATCTTGCACATCCTCCATCCATTTATAGCTTGACAAGTGGCATCAGGCCATTGGATGAATGTTAGTCCCACATTGCTCAAATTTGGACATTCATCCATCTTGGCATTCTATAAATAAAGAGCTCATATCCTCATTTGATCATCCACAAATTATGTAAAGTTATCATGCTAAAATATTTAGCCATTTTCCTCCATCAGCATTGAGTTCTTAGCTAGGTTTTTGCAGATTTTGGCTTGGAGCTCTCATTCCTCACCATTGAAGTGGATCAATCTCCATCAACATATCAAGCTTGCATCTTAGGAATTGGGAAAGGGCCAATTTTCACATCAAATTGGCATGAATTCCCCCATGGGATCATGTGTTTGGTTTTCTCATTAGGATTGAATGAATATTTCTTTGTTTCATTGTGTTCTTTGTTATTTTCCTTCCTAGTTTGAAGTTGTAAATGGATTTCATAGGGAATCCTTGTTTTAGCTTGCAATCTCTTGTTTAACTTGTTTATTCTTGTTGTTTTGCAAGTACTAGGAAAAGGGTTCGCACAATTTGCAATGAAAAAATATCAATTACAATTATGTGATTATGGTTTCACAACCCACCAAGTGTGCCAATTTTTAGCATGTACAATTTGAATAAAAATAATAGTTACAAAATTATTATCCTAATGTAGGATGCAAACACATATAAATTTGTAAAGTGTATGCTCTATATTCTTGATAGTTGAATGTCTATTTCTCATTTTGAGAATGTCTATTTTTTCAAACTAAGATTGTGATTATTTTAAACAAAAGACTAAATCTCAATTTATAGGATTTATATAATATGGATGGATGGGTAAGATTCAATTTAATATTTATAACATATCTTATGAGATGTGAAGTATATTGGTATATGTAATCAGTGCTATTAGTTAATTAAAATATTTAATGATTTAGTTAGGTCTCAAAATCACTACTCAATATTTTAGAGGCATTTTTCATATCAAATTCATATATTTTTCATCCTTGAGTCAATAGAAATATTCTCATAAGAAAAGAAGGGGATAATAGATCAATTTCTAAGAGTGGATAAACTATCCTTCACTTTGGACTCAAAACAATCAAAGAGGGTGTTCCTATGTGTACTATTTAACAATATTTAATGACAACCTAAGATACTACATTATAAGAAAAATGTGATAGGATACAAATATACACTTTGACCTCAAACTTTGTCATACACTCTATTAATCTTGTATGGTTATATGTAATACATGATTCACAAAGATAAAAACTATCTTGAGAATAGTTGAAAATATTTTCCTATTATAACACAACCGTTAAATATATTAGAAACCACTTCCTTATTCCAAGTTAGTTCCTAATTATTGTTTTTACATTAAACGTGTGGAGGGTGTAGGTTCTCATTACCAAAACCTTATATGTGCTACAATGTAACATCTTTTTATTAGGAAAAAAACCAATAATTGATAATGGAGGCATAATATTTAACAACTAAATCTACTTAATAATTATTCTTCATATTTCTAGACATTCAATGTAGCAGGAAATAAGCTATTACAATTATAATTTCCATTGAATAGATTGTTTTGTCACTTATCAAATTAGTCTTATAATCTGACCAATAAATATAGTGAGATAAGACTTAAAAGAAGAGCCTCTCAGTCCCCACTACTCTAGAATATTCTAAAATATCTACAACTTGCTAAAGAAACATTTAATCATAAATGATTTTCTCCAAATATTTACCTCTCTACAAATTATTAAATTAAAAATATTGTATGGTGAGTTAACTAGCAGATTTTAAATCCTAGAGTATTATTTATAATGTGGTTGAGTGAATGAAATTTACTAACCATCTAAAAAGTGAATACTCTAACTAGTATTGCCTCCATGCAAGATTAATAGAGTTCAGGGGGGTTGAATATTTATTAAATATGAAAATAACTAAATTTGACATACAAAAAGGGATGCACATCCTCCTTCATAGTCTCTCCCTAGGTCATTCCTAGAACCAGATCCCAAGACTTCTAGCAATACTAGACAAGCATAGAGGATTTTTTTCTTGTATCTATAATTTTCCTCTATACTAATAGATATATTCATTAAAAATAGGTGATATTACTTCTAGTAGATGAAATTATAAGAAACTAGAAATTAAAATTCGATAAAATAACAAGCACAATGAACAACCCAAATATATATTTAGTCAAACCAAAATACAATGATGAGGAAGCCCTTGTATATGTAGGAAAGGAAGAGGAAATCCACCTATCATATGGATTGAGAAGTACCATATGATGTGACAAAAATAAGTAGACAAGTTTCTTATAGGTGTCAACCTTAGGATCACTTGGAATGCGCAAACGAATAACTTATTTGACCAAATCGTCAACCATAGTGACAAGTGTTGAATAACTACAAAATTGACCCTTGAGGTGAGACAAAAATTCTTCCAACCTCAAATTATATGCATATGAGGTTTACCAAACAATGAGGTAACCTCTAGAGGCCTAAAAGGTTGCACATTTAGTTACACAAGATGTTGTCCAACCTCCTCGACCTAAGTACACATAAGCTATAGTGAATAGATAAATTATTCCCTCTAACACTCCCCCTTAAGCGATACTTGAGGATATCTAAAAATGCAATAGATACAAAGAAATTGGTCCCAACTACGAGGCCTGGTGAGGTACCCATGTGCAATGAAATCTCTCATAAATGGAGAAAAAGGAGAAAACACAATGGTAAGAAACCTCCTCTCCAAAAAAGAGATAGAGAACTATAAGAAATCTTAAAAAGAAGTCCCACGATAATAAGAACATCATGATGAACTCTTGAAGCATGTCAAAGTTGTAAACTCCATCGAAGATGAACTAGTGTTTTTGGAAGAAAAAAACCTCAAAGAATTGTATATCAAGATAAGAGATACAAAACACCACATGGAACACTACTCAACCATGAGTACACATAGGCAATTAGACTCTGTGAAGTTGAAAATGCAAATAGTAGGGGAGAGGGGCCAATAGTCGTGCACCATAACTTCGTGCTTCCAATTATCCTACATGGAAATTTCAAATGACTTCCATTTTTTACAACTTATTTGGTAAGTCCCCCACTTGTAACTTTCGTTTCTGGGCCACATCAACATTTTTTTTGTCAAGGTGTCCAAAAAGGTCCAAAAAAAAAGTGAGAGCGATACTTTGATTTTGGATTACTAGAACCTCACAAAATATAATCCACGGAAATAATACCCCATATGAGAGATCAAGATAGAAGATCTATGATCCCTCCTTTCCAAATTTTGATATTTACCCAATTAGTCAATCCAAAAATTACTTAAAAGTAAATTGTGATAGCTAGAAAAAAAATGTTAATACAAATAATTTAAATGCCAATTGGAACTAGCATTGGAGATTTGATCCAGTCTTTGAGAGACTTATCCTAGTGGAGGAGAAGTTTCCTAATTGAAGTCCCCTAAGTGAAGTAGAGATGGGATAGACTGGGTCAATGGGAAAATGAGTGGGTCATCTACAATCATAAGGCCAAGTCAAATCTAATGGAAATGCCCAAATTTGATGCCTTTGGATTGTCAAGAAGCCTCCAAATCTGAGGGTGTGGGATGGATCGACTATCTTCATGAAAAACCATGCCAAACCAATTTGTGAGGGTGACTGGTTCAAATATACACATCACACAAGGCCAAATCCCACTTTTGAAATCCCTAATCTACTAAATAAAATTAGCACACAGGTGCAAAATATTAGAGAAAAACTACGTGAGGGTTGAGGACGACCATGTGAGGAATGAATTTGGATCTTTATGTGGGCTGAAGGGTGTCTTCCTATATTTGAATGGGCAGGTCAACCAACGTATGCGCATCAGGGAATCAACTGGTCGAGCAGCGTGAGGAGAAATGACCCAATGTAAAATCCACATGCTCTGTCCACACCCAATCCAGATGAATCCAACCAAATTGCCACAAAATAAATGTATGAATAAATGGCCTCTAGTTGAGGATTATTCTTCATGCCTTCTCTCAAGATTGTGTCACAAAAAAACTCGACAATGTTGATATTTGGGCACTGCCAAACAAATAATATGACCCTCCAATACCTACTCTTGAGCATGATGAATGACCCATAATCCTCTAGTGTGTGCGATGAATTTTGTGCTTGACTCTAAAGAGGAGCAATCCCAAACACCAAAAACTCACAAAGGGAAATGGGATAAACCAACTACAATTAATTTTTGTCACCTTCAAGCCTGTAACTATTTCCAACCGCTCCAATACCAAATAAGAACCTGGAAACCTAGGAGATCAAATAAAAAGTACAAGTGAATATTATCAAATATTGTATTAAGTCAACTTAAAATACAATGATGAGGAAGGCTTGCATATATAGGCAAGGAAGAGGCAATCCACCTATCATGTGGATTGACAAGTGCCCCATGATGGATCAGTTGGACTATGCAAATAAACAACCTGTTTGACCAAGTCATCAACCTTGGTGACAAGTGTTGAATGACTACAAAAGTGACCTTTGAGGTGAGATATTGGAAATTCTTCCAACCTCTAAAGGTATGCAACTAAGGTTTACCAAACAACTAGGCTACCTCTAGAGGCCTAAAAGGTTGCACATTTAGTTAGACAAAATGTTGTCTAACCTCATCAACCCAAGTACACTTAAGCTAAAGTGAATAGATAAATTATTCACTCTAATCGAAATATCCTATAAGTAAACGAAAAAAATAAAAATAAAAAGTCATAGAATTTGAATACTCCTTTTGTTTCCTTTTCCTATCATAAAATTTTCACTATCCTTAGTTTCTTCATTAATTTTTGAATAATTGAGCTCTTCCAAAAACCCTTTATATTTTTGACAAGCTCAATAACTGACAAACTCATAAACAACCCATCTTATTTATGTTTATCACTTTCTTGTCTATCCTTATAGAGATTTCAATAACTCACAAACTTATTAACATTTTGAATTAGATAGGAATTTTTGAGATTTCAAGACTGATTTAAATTCCTGAAACACTTGTTAGTATTTTGGTGAGTTTGTAAACTCATAGACTTACTAATGTTTCAAACATGGCTAATGAATTTTTCTTGGATCAATGATTTTGGTAGTTCTCAAACTTTTTAAAAAATTAGTGATTTTAGAAACTCGATAACCCATTAATAAATTTAACTTGTCTGATTTTCTATTAATTTATTCAAGGTCTTCATAAAATTTTAAATAATTTGACAATTTGAATTTATTCTTCATTATTAATATTTTGGGGATTTTTTAAACTCTTAAACTTCCCAAACATTAACAATCCATTTACCTTTATCAGGAGTTCCACAAATTCCATGAACCTACATGAGTTATGATTATTTATTAGCTAAAATTTATCCCCTTAGATTAGTTTAGAAAGGGATGAGATGCTAAAAAGGGAACTCTAAAGGAATATAGGAGGCGGGTGGAAAAGGGAACATAAGGGGTTGAGGATGTCTCATAACCCATACTATTGTTGAGGAGTCAGGGTTACCTTATAAAAGGAACACAAATAAGGATATATAAATATATGATCCTAATGAGATAATATAATGAAAAGTATTAGGGATTAAGGTTTTCTCTATAAAGAAGGAACATTTCTACCCTCGAGTCTCAAGACAAGCAAAGTCTTCAAGGAACAAATGGTCCTCAACTACTTGAAGGAACTAAGCTTAGGTGACAAGATAAAATGGTGAGAGTTCCAAAAATAGAAAGAGTAGGTCACAAAGGCTTTCTAGACAAAATGACGATCTCTTAGCCATGGACAAGAACACCATGCGCATATGTCAATGAAACACATTGACATCTTGTACAGATTGGAAATCGACACTATTACATAAAACAAAAAGATAATTGTACTATTTTTTTGACTTAATAGGAACTCTTGAATATAGGAAAATAATAGAGAAAAATAGAGAATAAAGTAAGGAAAACTATAAGGAATGTTAATGATAAAATGAGAGAATAAGAGATATAAAATTCTCACAATAAACCAATAAATGAAGCCTTCACCAATGAGATAATATAGTGAAAATTATCAGAGATTAAGGTTGTCTCTCTATAGGAGGAAATTTTCTACCCTCGAGTCTTGGGACAAGTAGAGTCTTCAAAGACAAAATGGTCTTCAACTACCACAAGAAATGAATCGACTCGGGTGACAGGATAAAATGGTGAGAGTTCTAGAAACATAAAGAGTTACAAGTCACAAAGGTTTTCTAGACAAAATTATGAGCTCTCAGCCATGGATGACAAAATAGTGCATAGACATCCCTATAGTGCATTGGTGTCTTGTACACATTGAAAATTGAGACTATCATAGAAATCAACAAGATGAATACTATTGTTTTGAATTATTAGGAACTCTTGGAATATTAGAAAATAATAGAGAATAACATAGAATAAAGTAAAGTAGGTTGTAAGGAATGAAATGATGAAATGAGAGAATAAGAGAAATAAAATTCTCACAACGGATCAAAAAATGAATCCTTCAGCAAAGAAATATCTCCAAAACCTATGTACACATAAGATCGAGGGAAAAAAATTGGAGCTTTCTAGGGGATTGCCTTAGTGAAACCCTCATTTCAGTATTTCCATCTCCACAGGCAACCATATAGATATATAGAAAAAAGGAGAAATAGACAAGATGATAAAACACATAGACAAGGAATGTGATAGATCCATTGATGCTCAAATACCTAGGACAAAGAGATATTATTTGCAAAGCTTGAGGAAGCCAAAGAGAGAAAGAGAGAGAGGGATGTGAGAGCCAAGAGAGATGTAGAACACATTGTGAGAGCTTGAGACTATTGTACCAGGCTATAGAGAGTTGTGCAAGCTTGAGATAAAGAGATAAAGAGAAGATAAAATGTCCAAGAGAGATAAAGATACTTAAAGAGAGAAAGATCGAGAGAGAAAGACTAAGAGAGAGAAAATGAAGTGAAAGGATAGATTTTAAGTAAAGAAGAGGGAAAAGAAGGTTCCCAAGCCGTGACAAAGCACCCCAAGCCATTTCCACTGACTAAGGTAGGTGAAAAGTTGCAAGAAATTTAGGAATGATCATTTGAACATTAAAATATTATAAGATACTAGTGCAGTGTGTGGATGTTTGTGTGGTGTGCTAGTGTCTAGATAAATCACTCTCAAAAGCAGTGAGAAACATGGAAAATCCAAGGTTAGTTTAAATCTAATGCAATAAGGTAGCTTCTAAAAAGGGGTTTTGAGCATCTTGAGGGGGAAAAGGATGATGCAAGGGATACAACAAGCCTACCCAAATACTAGGGAATGGGCACTAAAGTGAATATAAAAGTGTAGGTGAAATCGTAAGGGTATGCAGTTTTTAACACTACAGTCTCGTAACTCATTCCAATAATAGGATGTTTCAAATGCTGATGAAGGTAATGGAAAAGAATAATAATGGATGAAAGAGATGCAAGAAAGGAAAGTGGGTAATAATTTGAAGGTTTTCCAACATGGGAAATTAAAATATCATGATAAGAACAAATTAATAAGATAGGTCGTTATAAGGAAAGATACAATGAAGGAAAAATAAAAATGGGTACTAGGAAACAAAAGTCTAAAACTCTAAAGTTCAACATATTCCTTAGCTATAAATCACCTTACACTTAGAAATTTTGAGGTTTATTATAAATTCTAATGCATGATATACATGTGGGGGACAAAAAAATAACCCTTAGGAAAAATAACAAATGGAAACACATAAAAATATTTATCACATTGATTATTTATTGTTGGAAAAATTAGGGCTAAGCACACAAGGTATCTAACACTTATCAAAACTTTGGAACTATTAGATTGAGTCCCAATAGGATTTGGTTTGGGACACGTGTCTCTTGTAGGAAAAGAAAGAATCTAGTTCTTAGGTAGTAAACTAATAAAGGAACAAATAAAGTCAGGTTTAAAAAAATCACACCTCATCTTGATTAAACATGGATGAATATATGAATACAAAAATAAAGTCACACATACAAAAGTAAGAGAAAAAGAAATGACACTATATATAAGGTATCTTATCATCAATTACATCAAGTAATACCTCATACAATAATTGTAAATGAGTTTTGACAATAATATTCAACAATTCCATATTACTCAAGAAACAAAGGTTAAAACATGTCATATTTAACCTTGTCATATTTTCCATTCCACGTGTAGACTAGATCTGCACCCTATAATTTTCCTTAAATTTCCTTCTTATTTGATACATGTGTGCTTTCCTCATTCAAGGGAAATATTGTTTTACTTACAACACTCCTTTTATCTAATTCTATCACCTCCATTGTTCTATGAGAGATTTTAGATTTTTCTTCTTCAATAATATTTTACAATGATTGATACATGGGTGACCCTACATTAATTAGCATTTATTATGTGGGAAAAAGGATCTAGGGTCTAAATCACACCTTTTGTGAAATTATATAAGAGGAACCAAAATTAATATGGGAAGACCACTTGTCTACTATAATCAATGGAAGAGTCATAATAGTAGATAAGTGTTTTTTTCCTCTTTTGTGTTTGTGAGGTTAATTTAATTCATTAAAAATTGAGTTCAATTTATTATGTAAATGTAAAAATAGGTCAACTATGAACCTAAATTAAACTAATGTGATTTTAGAAACATATAGAGCTGGATGAAAAAAAAGTTATGAAAAAATAAGAGTAGAGAGATCAAGGAACTTGGCATAAAAACTAAGAGGAAAATTTCCTTGTCAAGGGTGGTCATGCCCTAGACTACATAATGGTACTTTATAGAATTTTTGAATCAATCTCAAACCCTGTTTAGTTTGTCTTTGAATGTGGGTTCAAGGTGAAAAGAATTTGATCCTAGTTAATCTACTAGTTGGATCTAGGTTCTTTTTTCCTACTTCACACACATAAAATCTAAACCATACCACTTGTGATGATTATCCCTTATAGAAAAGTTCCTAGTGAGGTTAGTAGGACCTTGAATATTCCAAGAGAGAAAATTCATTAGCAAGAGTCAAGAATATTATTGATGTCTAACTACTCAAGTGTGGAGAAGAGATTGCATAAGAACTTTAAGGAGAGAGCCCAAATGAATGTTGGGTAGTAAAATTATGTTTTTTGTCAGCAACATAATCTCCTAATTTTAATAATTAAAAAGGATTGTGTGACCATAAAAACTTCTTATGTGATGAGTGAAATTGAAGCAACATGTCTAGCTATGGTGAAGTCACCATAACTAGTTGTAACATCATTGGTTTAAAAAAAAGCATTGATCTTAGCTAGACAACATTTGAGAAAATATTTGTTTGGAAGATATATCATCTGCAACCATAAATATTTATTTCCCTTTCCCATGATAGTTTTCAACATTGGTTGGCTACTCTTTAATAGTTGACGAAGCATTTTTATGACCCTATGACTTGCTATAGCTCAATTTTTTTCCTTTCTAGTGTGAAATCGTAGTTGATTGTTCATCATATCTCATGGAAGCCTCATAAGGATAATTTATGCCTCAACTATGTAAGGAAGGAATTTTTTCCTTGGGTGCAACCAAAGAGAAATCTTTAATTTTATGCCTCAGAGATTGGTAGCAAAATAAAGTATTGGGAAAGTTAAGGTAAAGCATACTTTGAGTATTGCATATGATACTTATTCAAATATCTGTTGACTCTTTCAAGTTTTTAGATAAATAAATTTCCACATAGAACCATTTTTTAGTTTGTGCCTTGTACAAATGCTTTGGTTCAATTCAAATATAGTTTTCTAAGGAAGAGGCCATAGGACATAAGAAGTATAATCAAGGAAAATTGAGACCCATTAAATCAATTCAAATAAGCACATAGAGTTTTTATCTTCTAAGAATACAAAGTCTCCTATCCATGATTTATAAACCAACAAAAAATAGCAAACATACGAAGGTCTATTCTTAAGATCAACCTAAACAAGGTTGATTTCAAAAAAGTGAATAAGAAGAAACATCTTAGTAAGGTTTTTAAAAAAATAACCTATAAGAGTATATTGCTATAACCATTGACAAGAACTATAAAATTTAGGAATGGGTAAACACACATCCTTAGAAGATCAAATGACATATCTCTTGGAATACCTAGCAAAAAAACTTATTGTGATGTTTGTTAAGTGGCTAAATTATGTAGATCCACCATACCATTAACACCAACAAGAAATGTTGGGTTAGAGTTGACTCAAGCCATATAAAATAAATTTCTAAAACAATTTGCAATAAATGTGAAAGGACATAGAAAGTCCACCAATTGCATGATATGACCCTAGGAAGGCCATCTTAGTAAAAAAAACTAAAATCCTAGCAAAGCTCTCAAATGTACTAAGACATTGAATAAAAATAATTAGTATACTTGAATTTCTAGAACACTCTCTACACTATGGTTGAGTAAGAATTAAAATTATTGTCCCCTTTGAAAGTGAATCATCTAGCTCTTATAATCTCCATGCAAGTTTCTTAGAGTTTGGGGAACAAATATTCATTAAATATAAATATCTCCCAATTTGGTATGTTGCAAGGAATTCCCATACCTATCAACCATATTTTAAATCCAAATGATGCCTATAATCACTATCAAATTCATCTGGAAACACTTAGATAGCATGGATTAATGTTATTTGATCTAAAAAATTCTTTAGTGCTATCAATGAGGAACTAGCTTGTTGTGCACTGGGGTATAGGGAGAGCCCTCAAAAAAATTATAGATAGTAACTAAAAATAGTTGTCAATACTTTGATTAGTTGAAATATCCTAAAACTAGAAAGGGTAGGTGGAACAGTGTCTCACGATGTTTAACTATTACTCTGGTGTCCTTTTACTATATCTAAAACTTCACTTTTCTTAACTACACATTTTATTTGTGAAATATTTGAGCTCCTCTTAAAAAATTTCACACTTCTAGTGAGCCTACGAGCCTATGAGCTCACAAAAACCAATAACCTTTGTCTTCAACTCTTTGTTTTTTCCTCCTTTTATACATTTAGAAAATTCTAATTTTTTTTTGACATGTTGAACAATGCTATATTTTTTTAAAGTGAAAGAAACATTAAACCCCTACACCCTTATTATTTGTTTTATGTTATTAAGCTTTCAAGTGAGTTCATAAACATATGAACTTGTTGACATTTCAAACCTAAATGATGAATTTCCTTCTTCGTTGGAGAATTATGGCCCTTTGTAAACATGTTCTACATTTTGATGAGTGTAAGAAGCAAAGAACCTATTGAAATTTTAAACTCATCCATTTTTCTATAAAAAATTGGTGAGCTCACAAAATAATGAGCTTCTTGATATATTGAACATCTTCCCTATTTTTTGTCAAGTTTGTTGAGTGTTAATAGAGTTAGAAACATCACAAAAAATGAACTTATAAAATTATATTTGCATTCTTCAAATATTTAGTTTTTCAACATTATCCAAGGCTTAGAAGGTTCACAAACCTTAAAAATTTGACTTCTTACATGGAAAAAATATTTATTTTTTTATTACATCAGCAATGGAGATAGAAGGATGGATTCTTGAGAGAGAAGTAGAAGGGAGAAAAATGGAACATGGGGGGTCAGGGATGTCTCATAACTCATACCATTGTTCGAGACTCATGGGTTTCGAGTGAATAATATATATAATGAGATACTCAAATAAGGATCCATTTGAACTTTTTGATCAATTAATGAGATAGCTGTAACTATGGGGAATATTTAGGTTAGCATATTAGTGCATAAATAAACCAAACCCAAAGTAAGCAATGAAATACAAAGGAATAAAAAATATGAAAACAAAGAAAGATATTACCAATGTCTTCAACCTCCATGATTCATCTTCATTGCACCTTCTCTATTTGTTGCAATATGTAGTTTGCCCTCAAATTTTGTATGAGCAACCTATGATAATGACAATGTCCTAAGAAAAAGTTGAACAATTTGGTCTAAAAGCAACACAATGGAAGTATGCAACTATGAAGCAACTATGAAACAAGCCTAAAGTATGCAAATTCCAAGATGTTAAGATTTCCTAAGATGTAGATGCCAAGAGATGTGCAAATGAGACCAAAATTGCCATTTTATAGAAAAAGTCAATTTTAGGTGAATGGCCAAGATTGAAGATTGAAAAATGCCCTAGAATCAATGGACAAGATTCAATGTGACAAACCACAATTAGGGTTAGGGAAACATTAGGGTAAATTTGAAATGAATGGTCAAGATCTGATTTTAGAAAATCAAATCAAGGGACAAGATTGCATGTGTCAAGAAGATAAGAATGGCATAGAAAAAGAGTTGGAAAATCAAATAATATTAGAAATTACCTGATTTATTGGAAGAAAGTTGTTATTTTGAATTAAAAATTAATTTAATTCAAAAAGGTGGGATCATGTGACAGTAAATAATTATTTTAAATTATTTACTAAGAGAGGGAAAATTAGAAAGTGGAACCAGTTTAAATAAATAATTTTATTTAAAATTGGGAAAATTTCAAGGTGCACAATAATTAAATAAATTAAAGAATTTATTTAATTATGAGAAGGAATTTAGGAATTAATGATGTATTTAAATAAATAAATAAAATTTATTTATTTAAATAATCAGGAAGAATTAATGGACTAAAAATGATTAAATAAATTTAAGAATTTATTTAATTATAGAAAGACATTAGAGAATTAATGACACATTTAAATAAATAAATAAAAATTATTTATTCAAATAATCAAGAGGAATAAAATAAATGAATTAATTAAATAATTATGAATTATTTAACTAATAGTTGAATGTGGACCATACGACATAATTAAATATTTTAATTATGTGGAGAGGAATGTGAAGAAAATAGAACTTGTAGGCCTAGGTCATTTTTATGTGTCTACATTTTGTCCATCTTTGTCATAAGCATTATGAAAAAGAAAATTTAGACATGCCCCAATGAAGGTATAGAGTATTTGTGCCCCCTCGGGAAAATTTTCAAATTTTGGCCTAGCGATAGAAACAAAAATAGAAAGTATCTCGACAAGTTAATTTGATGTCTAGAAAATTAATGGTGTGATTGGTTTTGGATTTTGAGGTGTTTAAGTCAGCCAAGAGGTTGGCTGAAGTTGGGTCAAATGAGCCTCCAATAATAAGGCTTTGAAGAAAATACCACTTTTACCCTATAAATAGGCTCAAAATAGGTAAAAATTCAATTCAATTTCATTTTCACCTTTGTAAATTTGGAGAGCTCAAAGCTAGGAGACTTCGCGTGAAGATGGTGATTCTAGTGACTGAGCATCACTAATATATTGTGTGTACCTTCAGATGACTAGAGGGTGCAGAGCCACCAGTAATACTTACCTCAAACCCGCTTTGTCATTTTCTCAATTTTGATGCCTTTTTAGGGTTTAAACGTAGGTCAACGAATATGCCGTGACGCATATGCATTTGCGTAAGCTACATTTGAGTTCGTGTTCGATGTATTTGATGTGTCGCGATGCAAATGTGATGGACTTGTTAGGTGTTGGTGAAGTGTGATGCATTTGAGGACCAATGAAATGCATTTGCCATTTTGTACTGTAAGTTATAGGTGGAGTGACGCATTCGGAAGATTGAAATGCATACATGGAGCCATGTGATGCATTCGATGGTCAATGATGCATTTGATGAATAGATCAATGCAAGTGATAGTAAATGGCACATTTGTGAGTCAAAACGAAGCAAGTTCAAAAACACGACGAAAGTGTTGGATGAAACGACGTAAACATCGGGGCACGACGCAAATGAAGTCAATACGACACATTTGAATTGGACTAGGGTTGATTGTAGTTTAGGCTCAATTTTCTAGATGTTTTTGATTAGTTAGATGGTAATAATTATTTTCAATAATGTGTTAACTCTTGTTTTTGCATATGCAGAAAAAATTACCACTGATCTATATGCGTGAGTTTAGGCCATCAACATACACATTCAGAGATCGGTTGTTGGACTGGGAGTGGAGGCGATTGATGTGGCTTGGGTTATATTATGTAACCTATATGCCCATTATCTGAGCTAATAGGGGGATTTTGACAGAACTAGCCAAGAGATGGCATTAAAAGACTTGTTCTTTCCATTTGCCAATGGGGGAGGCCACTATCACTCTAGAGGATGTGTATAGGATTTTGCACATTCTGATCAGAGGGAAAGGAGTTGTGTATGATCCACACTGGGGAGTGTAGGCTATGACTAAGTTGTACGAGGTAGACGATGGTATAGGCCTTGGTGTCGAGTGGTACGAGATTCGATGGGAGTACCTAGTTGAGCACTATCTGTGATGGGATGCAATATTATGTACCTTGATTTTTAGAGTCCTTATTCCAGATCACCAAGAACATGGGTTCTTGATCGGATGGGGAGATGTGCTAGTGTGCATGCAATAGGACAGGACAGTTTTTGCATGAAGGCCCTATTTTTCGTGGTATGCTTTATCACCAATTGCATGACGTAGCATACAAAGGTGTACATAGCATTATTTGTGGGACAACATTGCTGATGATCTAGGATTGGGAGCATATTCTCATCTTTCATCGTTCCATTTAGAGACCACAGCTGGTAAGGGGATTCGCTATGTTTACCTATATGTGGGTGCCCTACAATAGATGAGAGTTGGAGAGATTGGATTCTTAAAGCACCAAATTGATACTATGATAGCATTTTTCTGGAGGCCTTATAGGGATTGTGCACAGCGGGCTAGAGAGTGAGATCATTTTGCATTCTGCAGGAAATCTTGATATCAAATTGGGTGGACTATGTAGTCATGGCTGATTATTGAGATGTACTTGCCTTATAGGGTACTACATTGGTTTGGTGAGTAGCAAGGTGTACCTATTCAGACAAAACAATATTTGTGATAATAATGAGAGTCGATGTGGGGACCAATGATATCAGTTCCTTTGGCCAACTAGCAGATAGATGGGTTGGTAGCACAGCCATGGGGTTGGAGTGGGGGTCCGATAGATCCAAGGACATCCAAAAATTATGTTTTATGGTGATAGACACATAGGCCACATCCGTTCACAAATTTGGATGGTCCAGCACTGATTCATCGCTGATTAGTTATTCCACAAGTGTAGCAAGGAGGCCGAGGAGGTAGGGGGAGAGGGAGAGGTGGAGGGAGAGGTGGTAGAGATGGAGGAGGAGAGGAGGGGATGGAGGGAGGTAAGAGAGGAGGATTAGGAAACAAGTTGAGAGGGTACCACTAGAGGTGATCCCTAAGGTAGCTGAGGAAGAGGAGAGAGAGGAGTAGCCAGAGGTGGAGGGGAGACAGGAGGAGGAGTGACAAGAGGTAGAGATGTCAAGGGAGGAGAGATAGCTAGAGGCAGAGGTTAGGTGGGAGGGAGAGATGGAGGTTGAGGGTAGATAGGAGGAGTGAAAAGCAAAGGCAGAGGTGCCAAGGTAGGAGGAGGCATTTGATGTTGGTAGAGAGGAGGAGGTCATTGGGGGTGAGGAAGAAGTGGGTGATGACGAGGAGCTAGACGTCAGTGGGTATGATGACATAGATGAGGTGAAGATGCAGCTTTGAGGGAGGATGATAGATAGGGAGTAGGAGATATTTGAGGTACCACCATTTTTGTGAGATTCCATAGTGGATCAACATCTAGTTGATATGCAATGAAGATTTGATGAGAGCACAACACAAATTCAGGCCTTGTAGGCTGAGTTGGAGGTTACACAAGTAGAGTGAGATAGGCCATTATTAGACAGTAGGAGACATAGAGTTGGTGCACTCAGTTTGCATAGTTGGTTATAGGACTAGTTGGTGATGTGGTGAGGGAGTTAGCCAAGGTTAGTGTGAGTAGGGGCTAGTACCACATGTTATACAAGAGAGTAGTGCCAACTGATTAGAGAGATATTGGGTTGTCGAGATCTCAGAGCAAGACACAGATTGGGTTAGGGAGCACTAGCCATAGTCAAAGTAGTGTGGGTGGTTCTACTTCCTCAGGGCATTCATCAGGTCAACACTCTCATCATAGTCATAGGAATTCCTCTCAGCACAGATCAAGCCATAGTCATGGGTCATTTGGTTCAGGGAATAGATTAGAGCATAGCCAACCTCTGGTTAGAGATCCATCTGCTTCACAGACTCTACCTTCCATGTCCACTATGCCATCAGTGTCAGTTCCTATCACCGAGCATCAGTCACCTCAGCCTTTTCCTCGAGGGGATGAGGATAGTTCAACATAGACACTATGATTTTTATCTTGTTATCATGTTTCAGACATTATGTGATGACACTTATATTTTGACCATCAATCTTGCGAGCTCTATTTTTGGGATATCTCATGACTCTATTGTGTGACATGATTTTTGAGATTATATATATATATGATGCAGTTTTGATGTGGCCTATATGCTTTATGTTATGTGATGATGTGTTATTATTTGATTATGTTTATGATATATGCACTTATGATGATGATTATGATGATGCACCTTATGTGTCAGGTGATGTATGCAATTATGATGGTTATTTTATGCTTATATGCCATCATGATATTATGTTATGTATGATGGTTATTTTATGATGATGATGTCTATGTGTATGCATAATGCTATGTTTATGATTATGGATGCATTAATGTATGACTATATATGTATGGATAGTGTGACACATGAGGCTTTATGTTATGTATGCATTAATGATATGGAAAATGTATACATTTTTATGATAGATGAATGTGAATGGATGAATGAAAATGATATGATAATGATGTAAATGGAAATATTCTAGTGTAACTAAATGAATGGATATATGTGAATGTGTAATGAACTAATGCAATGTTTATATGATCATGTATGCAATTATATTTATGTATGTCATAGGATATAATCAGGAGATGAAAGAGGAGAGATGACAAGACATCAAGAGATGGATGTTAGTGAGGAGATCAAATCCTTCAACAAATTACCAAAGAACTAATAATTGTTGCTCTTAATCATCATTGGGCGGATTATTGTAATGGCCAACAAACACCATGATATGTCATAGATCAATGGTGTGCAAGGTTGTACTATCACATGAGACAAGCGGTCGCATACAAGGATGATCATGACTCATACTAAAAGCTTTATGCCCCGGTCTTTTTATCATGACCAACCACAAAAACAAGAAAGACAAGAAATACAAGCCATGAAATGTCATTTCTCCTCTAAATCCTATTTCCAGGACATCCTCGAGAAACTAGCAACATGATTGTTTTGAAAAGGACAAGACAATACAATCATCATGATACATTGCTACTCCTCTAAATCCTATTGTCAGAACATCCTCGATGAACTAGTAGCATGATGAAAAGTTCGATGATGAAATGACAGGATAGTGTTTTCCAAGTGTTTGTTGAGTGTCTGCCATGTGTTTCTGAATGTCAAGTGTTTTCAATGTCAAGATGTCGGGTGTGATGATGCCAAGATGACGAATGATGAAGTTGCCAAATTCAGGAAAGACACATCTTGAATGATGTCGATGTCGAGAGGATCGATCCTTAAATGTCATGAGGATCCCCCAAAATGCCAGATGAAGGTGATGATGCCTAGGAAGGACACATCCTAAGGTATAAATAAATGACAGGGGCCATTCTTCAGAAGGACATATCTGAAGAATAACCAAGAATTGATAGTTTGACTAGTTTTGATTGAGTTTGACTGAAGTTGATTGAGTTTGACTTGTTTTGACTAAATTGACTTGTTTTAATTGAATTGACTACATGCTGATGTAAATGACATGTTGATTAAATGATTGTCATAGTTTGTTGTAGGATTTTGTCTATTTGTCTTAGGAGTTGTCTTCAAAATAATTTTTTGACTTGAATACAATTATCGTGTGTGCTAGTGCAGTGTCATGAACCCTAATGGACTAACCTAGTATGGCCTTAGGGGATTATCGATTGATGGCCTTTCCTATGCCATTGTATAAGAGTGAATTTGCACCCCTTATTCAAATTCCACTTTTTCCCTTTACCCACCTTAGAAAACCAAGTTCAGAGGCTTAATTCCACCTAACCCTACTACTTGCATCACACTTGGAACCTATTTTGACCATCGGTGGAGCTATTTCTATCGAGGAAGCCTGTACAGTGCATACACATCTGTGTGGTATGCTTACATCCCTGACAAATTCTTGTGTTTGGAGCCTACAAAGGCATTACACTTCCCATTGGGGGTTGATTTGTAACAACCTCCTCAACTGACTGACCTGAATATGGCCATTTTCTTCATCTCCCCTTCAAATTAACTCCTTCCATATGCATTTCATCATCTACCATCTTCTACCATCATCAACCATCTTCTACACACCTCTCATCTCTCCCTTCACACACATCTCTCTAAGAACTTCTTCACTCCATTCACAAGATCTAAGCGGCTTATTCACCATCTTTTCAATCTCTAAACACTTTATGCTTCACAACAACAACATCAACACTCCACCATTTCAATAGAGAAAGTGTGGAACAAAAAACCATTGCAACAGAGGCTTGAGCCCTCTCATTTTCCCCCCCAAGCAACCTTGAGTGCTCTTGGTGGAGGTGGTAAGCTTTCACTCCTATCCTCTATTACTTGGTTGAGTAGAATAACACTATTTTGTAGTGCTTTAAGTTCTCTTTACTTCATTTCTACTTTTTTCTCTATCTATCTGGCTATCCGTGGAAGTGGGAACACCAAAACGGGGTCTATGGTAGGCCCCTATATAGCCCCAACATTCTCTACAAATATCACGCTTGCAGGTTTTGAAGACATTCATTTGGTGGAGGCTTCATCACTCATGCAGTTGTGAGTATTTTTTTCCTTTCTTCTTATCTTTATTAGTTTTACTTCACACTATTTCAATCCTCTCACTTTCCTACATTTTAAGATTTCTTAGCAATTCGAGTAATAGTAGTCACTGTAGCCATTTTATGTGATAAACTTTCTTTCTATTCTGTACGAGATGCCAGCGTGCCTCTAGGACACTAGTGCCATGCATTGTTGTCTGTATTCTGCATTGTTGTCCTTTAGTTGAGAGCTTGATTGTTTGTCCAAAGAATCTTTGTGACCTACTCTTTTTTATTCTAAAAGTTTTGCATTGTTCCTTGAGGTAGTTTAGGGAAGTTCTCCCCATGAGGTTCTATGAATGTAGAGAACTTGTGAGTAGTGAATCCCCCTATATTACATTTTAGTGAACCTGAGGTGAAGAGCAGTGTTCTTCGAAAAATTAGGAATTTATTTACCCCTACTTGGTGGGATCATAAGTTTTGACTCGGTGCTCAGAATTCAGAACCGTTTGCACCGTTAGAAAGGTCTCCTAGAGAAATAGTTCAGTCCCTAAAATACAATTACCTTTTTTAGGGATGAATGCAAGTTTCAAACTCAAATTATGCTCTTGAGACCTCCAAAAATCCTAATTACTAGAACATAGAAAATACAGAAAAAATTGTAATGGATTTAATATCTTCTTTCATTAGTTTTGTATCTAATTTTATTCAAACTATTAATGATATTCCATTTAATGCATGTGATGGTGACTTGGCTTTTCCCATGTCACTTAGTGTCATTGATCCTTCTCACAAAAGTCCTCTTACTTCAGAGGATATTTTGTTGCAAGAAGATGAAATCATTGATACCTTTCCTAATGTTACTCTACCTTCTATTCATTCCAATGCACTCTCTTCTAGAGATGATGCATTTGTGAATGATGAATCTCCTCTCCATTCCAATGCACCCTCTTCTAGAGGCGTTGCATTGGTGAATGATGAATTTAATCTTTGTTCCAATGCTCTCTCTTCTAGAGACCTTGCAATTGTGAATGATGAACCTCCTTCCACATCGGATTCTCCCTGGATCGATGTTGAGAATGTTTCTTCAAATAATTATTCCACATTTGATCCTGCTTCGATCGATATTGAGAATATGTATTCAAATAATTGTCCCACTAGTTGTGATGATTCTATAAATGTAGTTTATGTCTCTGCTGCCCCTCAAAGGCCTAAGAGGCTGATCATTTATGTGACTCTAGCTAGTCCTTCTTCTAAAAGGGTTTCTTCTATCGATGGTGTTCCATTTGATAGTAGCTCTCCTAATTTTCCTAAGGCTCCCTCTTATAGAGTGGTAGCCCATAATTATGAGATTAATGTGAATAAACAACCTAGCCTTCTTCAAGCTCCTAAACCTACAACTAAAGCACCTAGTGATAACAATCTTTCCAAGCAACCTCGGGTTACTTCGGATAAGATCTCATTGTGGGATTTTCTTCAGTTTGCTCCAGTTTATCAAGGTATGCTTCAGGAAGCCTTGCAAAATATCTTGTTTCCTTCTTCAACTAGGCCAAAAAATGCGAATGGGTTGATGGCATATATTCATGTGTATTCGCCAAATATTACGTGCTATCCTGAGGAACTCCCACCTCCATAAGTACAGAAGCAAGTGGACCCTCTAATGATTATAGTCAACATTAATAAAATTGGCATTAGGCATACTATCATTGACATTGGTTCAGCACTCAACGTGTGTAGTATTGATCTAAATTGCCTAATATTAATATTGATTTGTCTTCTCTTAATACTTCTTCTATTGTCATTCATGGGTTCGATAATGTCGGTCAACAAGCCCTAGGCACAATAGTCTTTCCTTTGAGGTTGGGACCTATTACCATACCTACCCTTGTATATGTTATGTTAGAAAAATTACCATATAACCTTCTTCTTGGTAGACCGTGGATTCATGTTTATGGGTACAGTCCCGTCTACCTTGCATAAATCCATTAAGTTCATTTTCAATAATCAATTAGTCACAATCAAGGTTAACCCTAATGCTATGCACTTATGTGAGATGGCAACTATTGGTTAGGCTTCAATTGTGCCTACTCTCATCCCTTTAGTGTCTTCCAATGTGTCGATGTTTACTCCAGTAGTACCTACTACAAAGGGTACTCTCGAGATAAACATCCCTAAAGAAGACCCTTATAAAGCAATAAATCCTAAGCCTACCTCTTCCCAAAGGAATGTATGTCTTGGTGATGATTGGTGCCCCTTAGACTTTACAAATTCCTTCATTCAAGAATATAAAGTCGACCCGATCCACTTAGACCTTTTGACAACATCATCCACCCCTACTATCAGAGATGGTTATCCTCCTATATCGCGGGGTAGTGTCAGCAATAATTGTAATATTCTTAGTGTTGATCCTCTTTCTGAGGAAGAGGATTACACTTCTGCTAAAGAAGATAGCGTTGGAAGTCCTATTAAAAAGGATGATGGCGATCTTGTAAAGGAGTGTAATTATCGTTTTTGGGACAACACTCTTTATGAGGATCCTCCTTTTCAAGATATACAGACATGTTATGTCCTTGTCTTTAAGCTTGTTTCTAAATATGGCTATGAGCATAAAGGTTGTGGGAATAATGAACAAGGCATTCAAGTCCCTATAGAATTCGTGCCTCGTAAGCGTAATCTAGGGCTTGGTTGCTCAAATGAAAAATCTAAACAAAGACCATAGTTGAATGGTAATATGAAGTCCATTCAACCTTGTTCTTGTGGATTGATTTATCCTCCTCTATCTTCTTCTTCTTCTTCTTCTTGTGAGAAGTCAAACTTTTCTCTGCAAGAGAAAGGTTTGCTTCCTGCTCCTCATTCTTTATCTGAGAAAGAGAGTATTTTTTTGTAGCTTCTATAAGCCTGCTTAATCACTCTTCCTTCTCCTAATTAAAAAAAATATTATGACAAAGAAAAACATGCTTTATGTGCATACCATCAAGTGCTTGGCCATTCCACTAACGAATTCCTTGAAGGAAAAAATTGAACAACTTCTTGATTCAAGTGCCATCAAACTCCCATTCCTTTTCTTTCCATGACAAGTGATAATGAGGTTTACCTCTATCCTGTATATTCTAAAAAACTTGCATGGTTCTCCTCCCCTGGATGTTGGGGGTAGTGATGACTCATTCAAAGATGTGCGTTCTTGTTAAGGACCCCTCTCTTCACTATGTCTTTCAAGTGAAGCGTCCCTTGAGTAGACCTCTTTTCTCTTTTGAAGGGTTCCCAAGGGACCTCTTTGTAAGCTTTTCTCTCGAATGAATTCATCGGTGTCTAGCTTGGGGGTAGCCCGACTAGACCTATTTCACAACTTGGCATCTAGCTTGGGGGCAACCCAACTAGACCTATTTCACAACTTGGCATCTAGCTTGGGGGCATCCCAACTAGACCTATTTCACATCTTTTATGTCTAGCTTGGGGGCACCTTGACTAGACCTTTCTTTTCAAACAACGCATCCCTTGAGTGGACCCCTCTTCCTTTTGAAGGGTTCTTGAGGGACCCCTTTGAAATCCTTTCAACTTGATGATGGTTTGTTTGACTCTCTGCTTACTAGCTTTGAGGACCGAGAACTTGTAGAGCTCCTTTACATAGGTACTTGGTTGTATGGGTTCTCCTCCTCAAGCGGGGTTTTCTTTTATCACCTCTTTTGTGGTGCGGGTTCTACTCCTAAGTGGGTTTTTCTTTCACCATGTGCTTTTTGGTGATATGGGTTCTCCTCCTTGAGTGGGGTTCACTTTTATCATCTCTTTTGGGGTGTGGGTTCTACTCCTTAGCGGGTTTTTCTTTCACCACATGCTTTTATCATCTTTACTCAGTGATACGAATTTCCTCCTCCAACGGGGTTTTCTTTTATCGCCTCTTTATTAATACAGGTTCTCCTCCTCGAGTGGGGTTTGCTCATATACATTGCCTACTTTGTGGTGAGGGTTCTAATCCTAAGCATGTGTTTCTTTCACCACATTCTTTTTTCATTTCTATATTTCTCTTCTCTTGTGTATATACCAGATCAAAGATTTGCATTTTCTTCATCCTAAGTATATGCTCTTTGTTTAGCTTTATAGTTATGCAGAACTATGAAGTCCTCTATTGACCCTGCACTCTCGAGTTCACCAGATCATGATTTGCTTCCTTGACGGTTCAAGTATATGTTTCTAACCCTACTCTTTCTTGATCTACTTTACCAAGCACTCATCAGTGTTAGTGCTCGCTAAAGTGGAGGAAAAATGTATAAGAGAGAATTTGCGCCCCTTATGGAAATTCCCCTTTTTTCCTTTACCCACCTTAGAAAACCAAGTTCAGAGGCTTAATTCCACCTAAGCCCACTACTTGCATCATAGTTGGTGCCTATTTTGAGCATCGGTGGAGGCGTTTCTATCGGGGATGCCTATGCGGCATGCAAATTTCTACGCAACGTGCTTATGTACCTGACAGATTCTCATGTCTAGAGCCTACAAAGGAATTACACTTCCCATTGGGGGTCGATTTGTAATGCCCTCCTCAGCCAACCAAGCTGAATATGGTCATTTTCTTCATCTCCCCTTCAAATTCACTCCTTCCATATGCATTTCATCTTCTACCATCTTTGACCATCTTCTACACACCTCTCCTCTCTCCGTTCACACACATCTCTCTAAGAAATTATTCACTCCATTCACAAGCTCTAAGTAGCTTCTTCACCGTCTCTTCGATCTCCAAACACTTTACACTTCACAATAGCAACATAAACACTCCACCATTTCAGTAGAGAAAATGTGGAACAAAACACCATTGCAGTAGAGGCTTGAGTCCTCTCTTTTTCTCCCCCAAGCAGTCTTGAGTTCTCTTGGTTGAGGTGGTAAGCTTTCACTTCTCTCCTCTATTACTTGGTTGAGTAGCATAACATTGTTTTGTAGTGCTTTAAGTGCTCATTACTTCATTTCTACTTTTGTCTCTATCTATCTAGTTGTCTTTGGAGGTGGGAACACTAAAACTGGGTTTGACTAAGGCAGGCCCCTATACAACCCCAACATTCTCTCTAGATATCACACTTGTAGGTTTTGAATACATTCATTTGGTGGAGGCTTCATCAGTCACATGGCTGTAAGTATTTCTTTCCTTTCTTCTTATCTTTTTTAGTTTTACTTCACTATATTTCCATCCAGTCACTTTCCTGCATTTTAAGCTTTCTTAGCAATTCAAGTAGAAGTAGTGACTGTAGCAATTTTCTGTGATAAACTCGCTTTCTGATCCGTACGAGACACCAGCACACTGCACTATTGTCCATATTCTACATTGTTGTCCTTCAACTAAGAGCTTGATAGTTTGTCCAAAGAATATTTGTGACCTACTCTTTCTAATTCTAAAACTTCTATGTTGTTCCTTGAGGTAGTTTAGGGCAGTTTTCCTTGTGAGGTTCTCTAAATGAAGAGAACTCATGAGTAGAAAATCCCCCTATATTATAGTCATACACTCAGAGACCTTGTATTTTGACATGACCAATGACTTTTACTTTATGACCAAAGATTGACTTGTGATTTTATTTTGAAAACCTAAAAGGACTGACCTAATGTCTCGAGGCCCGAAGATGAGCCTTGCCTACGTAGCAAATGCGCAGAGACAATGTAGTTTTAAAATGACATGGACTAACTGACTTGACAAGATAAAACTCTATTTTTTGGATCTTCAAATGTTATTTATATGTCTTTATGTTTTTGACATGTTTTGATTTTTTGTGTTTCTTCAAGATGTTTTTCGATGTTTAGGTCTTTTTTGAGGACATTTTTCATTTTTCAGTTCTTTTTTCAACATATTTTATGATTTTATTTTTTTTGTATTTTTTGAAGAACATTTTTTATTGGAAAGACCATGCGCAATACCCACTACAATCAAGTGATTAAGGATTTCCCCCAGTCAAGTCTAGGACTAGTCAAATTTGAAGGACGTGCTTGGGGTGATGGATGGATAGTATGTAGGACTTCATGTCAACCATTGTCAGCCATGGAAAGAAATGGTGGGGTTGAGTGATAGGATATGATGAAGCTATCAGAAAAATTGGGCATTTATTATGAACTAAGGAAAATAGAGTGATAGTAGATGGCGAAGCAAAAATCGACTACACATGGCACCTGTTTGCTAGGTTTTCACCATGGTACTTATCCAAAGTGCATGTTTACCAGGTTTCACTATTGGAAAAATTATTTCTCTTTACTATTTTTGCTATTTTTTCATTTTTTTGGTGTCACCAATATGCATGTTTGCCAAGTTCTCATCAGGGTGATGATTTTTTTGTATTTTTCAAATTTTTATATATTTTTGATGGTTTTTTGTCAGACTCTCTGATGTTATGTGTAGAACCTTCAAAGATGTAGACTTTTGATGGGTTTTGTCAATTGTTCATTGTCTAAAGTGGCTAGGGTGTATGCTCCAGAACTGAATGAAGCTGTGATGATGTAAGGACCCAACCAATTAGGATCAAACTTGCTAGGTTTCTCTCTATCAGACTGATTCGTAGTATTTTGCATTAGGACCAAGTTGCCAATATCAAAATTTCTAACCATTAATCTCTTGTTATAATTATGGTAGAGGTGGTTCTGATATTCCTGTAAATGATTTAAGGCATTATGTCTATGTTTCTCTAAAAATTTTAGTTCATGCAGTCGCGACTGTCTATATTCTCCATTGTCGATCAAACCCTTTAGGGAGACTCGCAAAGAAGGAATTTCAACCTCGATGGGCAAGATATCTTCAGCTCCAAAGACTAGGATGAATGGAGTGGGTCATATAGGCATGTGGATGCTAGTGTGGTAAGCCCACATAGTAGGGTTAAGTTGTATGTTCCAGTCACGACCATCGTCATTGATTGTCTTCAGAATTTTGATGATTGTCTTATTGGGAACCTCAGCTTGACTATTTGCTTGGGGGTAGTATGGCGTGGAGAAATGATGTTGGATGTGGAATTGTTCATGCAACTCAAGAACGTCTTTATTTTTGAAGGGATGATTGTTGTCTATGATATTGTGGAACACCATACTGGGAGATGATGTAGTTGAGGATGAATTTGGAAATCTATTTGTCAGTTAGGTATGTAAGGGTGTTGGCTTCAATCCACTTAGTGAAGTACTTAGTGGTGATGATAATGAATTGGTGGCCATTAGAAGAGGTAGGATAGATTTTTACAATGAGGTTGATTCCCCTTTGTGTGAAGGGCCAAGGAGAGGTGATCAGTTGAATTTATTGTGTTGGTGCATGAATCAAATCACTATGTATTTGAAATTGGTGAAATGTTTTGACAAACTCAAGTGCTTCTTTTTCCATTGTCAGTCAATAATTCCCAAGTCTCATGATTTTCTTGGTTAAGGTAGGACCACTTGAATGAGATCCACATATACCCTCATGTACCTCATGTAAGATTGTTCATGCTTCATCAATGTTGAGACATCGAAGAAGGGTATTTTCAAAGCTACGACGATATAGGGTGTCATTGATGATGTTGTATCGGGTGGATTTATAGATAAAGTATTTTCATTATTTATTGGATAGGTTTGGGGGAAGGATATGGGATTAGATATAGTTGTAAATATCTTAATACCATGGTGAATTGGGACCAACAAGCTCGCAAACCATTTCTGATTCTGGAATGTCATATGCAAGAACCAAAAGTTGTTCGACCAAGAATTCAAATTATGGCACATTGCTTGGAATGTCTAGGAGGAATTTGATTGCAGCCATGGCATCTATTGCTTTGTTTTCTACCCTAGGAACTTGTTCAAAATCTGACATGTGGAGATATGACTAAAAATTGTCGACCATTCTTTTGTAGGGCATTAACTTTTCATCCTTGGTGTCATATTCATCATTGACCTAGTTGATGACCAAATGAAAATATCCATAGATGTGAAGTGTTTTGATTGTCCATTTTATGGCCATTCTGAGTCCTATGACAAGTACCTCCTATTTTGTGACATTATTTGTACATGGAAAAGCAATGTGGAATGACTTTGGAATAGAATCTCCTTGTGGTGTGATAAATAGTATCCATGCTCCTGAGCGATGACTAGTATGAGACCCATCAAGGTAAATTTTCCAAGGTGATTTCAATTCTGCATGAAATATGGACTCATCAAGAAAGTCTTCTACCAATTCATGATCACCTTGTACAGGTGTGTCTGCTAGCTAATCTGCTATCACTTGTCCCTTTATATCCTTTTGTTCCACATTGTATGGCATACTCACTCAAGATCATAACCCATTTTTCCAAGTGACCTTTCAATGTTGTGTGACTTAGGAGATATTTCAGGGGATCAATCTTTACTACAAGTTGTGTCTTGTGGTTCAACATGTAATGTCTTAATTTTTGGGCAGCAAAGATGACTACTACACAAGCACACACAATAGATGTGTAGTTTAGCTCATATCTAACCAATGTTTGACTGATGTAGTACATTTCCCTTTCCTTTTCATTGTGATCATTTTTTGCAAGCAATGCCCCAAGTGATAAAGTTGTTGCAGAAATGTATATAATCAATGGTTTTCCTTCAATAGGTAGCATTAAGACATGTGGTGACAATAGATAGTCCTTTTTTTTTTTAAAGGCCTCTTGACATTTATCAGTTCACACAAAGGGGATGCCTTTGTGAAGGAGATATTGAAATGGTTGGAACTTGTTCGCCAGTTGTGTGATGAAGCGGTGGATAGACTATAATCTGCCTTGCAATGTCCTAAATTCACTTATCCCTTTTTGGGGAGGCATGTCTAATATGGCTTTCACTTTGGTAGGATCAACTTCAATGCCTCTGTGAGAAACTATATATCCCAAAAAATTTCCTGATGTCACACCAAAGATGCACTTCTTAGGATTCAAGTGAACCTTGTATTCTTCCAATATCTTGAAAAAAAATTCTAGCATATTAAAGTGATCCTTATGTGTTACAAATTTTTCTAATAGGTCATACACATAATATTCCATTAACTTGTACATTATGTCATGAAATATTGTTGTCACTGCTCTTTGATATGTGGCACCTACATTCTTGAGACCAAAAGGCATGACATTCCAATAGTATGTACCCCAAGGACATGCGAATTTCATTTTATGCTGATCTTCAGGAGCAATATGAATCTGATTATAACCTGAGAAACCATCCATGAGGGACAACATCTCATATCCTGCTGTAAATTCCACTATGATGTCTATGTTTGGTAATGGAAAGTCATCCTTCGGGCATGCTTTATTCAAATCTAGAAAGTCTGTGCAGATGTGTATTTGAACATTCAGCTTAGTGATAGGTACAAGATTTGATATCCATTTAGCATAGTCTATTGACCATATGAATCCCACATCTAGCAATTTCTTGAGTTCTGGTAAATGACTAAGGCAATTTAAGGATGCATTTTTCGTAGCTTTTGTTTCATTGGCTTGGTGTCTGGAAATAATGGAAAATGGTTCAAGAATAATTCTAGATCTAACCTAGGCATATCAACATATGACCATGCAAAGTTAATCTTACATTCTGAAAAGAATTTTTGAAATTTAGGTTTCTCTTCCTTTGTCAAGGATGCTACAAAGAGGACAATTTTGGGATCTTCTATTGTAGCTATGTTGACTTCCATGGTGTCCTCTATGAGCATTACTGATTTTTTTTTATGTCATGAAGAGAAATTCCAATCCTCCATCCTTGGACACCTCAAAGGGGTTTTAACCCTCAGATACATCCTTTTTTTACTTTTTTGTCGTCAGAAGGTGTCTTTCAGTTCTCACCTAAAGATGTGTCATTTTATTTTATTTCAATTTTTTTTTGCGACTAGAGGATGGTGCAGTCTCCCTAAATTAGGCTACATAATCTAGGTCTATAGAAAATCCAATCTTGTGCTCTCCACTTGGTATGCCCTAACGTAGTTCAATGAATTCTGCAATGGCTTCATCATTCTAAAATATGTGCATAACTAGTGGGCCTTGTTGATCCCAATCAATTAATTGTGCGTAGATGAGGGAAATACCATCATCAGTATTAGAAAATGGTGGGGAAGAGGTGGAAAGCATGCAGACGGATTTAAAAAAGTTAAAGATGAAATTTTTATCTTCCAATTCCCATTCGAACTTTATCCAATATTCTCCTTCCCTTGTTTTGTACTCATTGGGAAAATAAGGGACAAACAAACTGGAATCACGGTTAGTAGTGTCATGTGGGAATTCAAATGAATCTGAATGATGGTCATTAGGTTTAGATGGCCGAATAGGTGTGTCGAGGTGAGGACGAATGGTATCAAAAGATAATTCAGGCTTGTCATTATTTTGTAGGAAAAAGAGTCTACCCCAGTCTCCTCTTTTTCTTGGGATTTTGGGGTTGTCATTATTTCGTGCTAGGTTCTCTAGGTTCAAGGAATAATTTGTTAAGGCAACTGTGGATGTGAAAATTTGCATATGGTTAGCATTTTAAAACCAAAATAATCCTCAACATCCCTATGAGATAATGAAACATGTTAGATATGCTAAGTAAGAAATTAAAACAACAAGAAAAACCAAATAAGCATACAAACAACATGAATCAACTTCATCTCATAGTGGATTGGTGTCACATGTGCTAGTGACCCTTTCCCAATCCTTGGTTGATAAGATAATGATGAAATTGCTATGGATATGGAGATGATAAATGGACAAGATAAGTTCTCAAAGAGAATGACCTTGCATCAAGTTGTGTAGATGATGGAGATTTGTGGAGATGAAATGGACAAGATCAGTTCTCAAATGAAGAGAGTGACCTTGCATGAGGATTGTGGAGGATTTGCTTGAGGATGAAGCTTCTCATTTAAAGATTTTCAAAATGCTAAGTGTTGAAGAGAGACCAATGTGGGACTAAGATTGGACCAATGAAAGAAGGACACTTGTCATCATGTGATAGGCCAATGAATGTGCAAGATTTAGGAAGAGTGCCCATGAGAGGGAGAATTTGAATTCAAATTTGAGAGTAAATGCTAAGTGGGGGACAAGAAAATGAGCAATAAATGCAATGTTGGAGGGACAAATCAACTTGCCTTTGAATTCAAAATTGAGGGAATATTCCCCATAAATGCCATGTTGATGGAAAATCTTGGATTTAATAAATCAATAAATTGATTTATATGTGCAAGTGACTAAATCTAGAGAATGCAAGTGGGTGAGATTAGTATTTAATCAGGGTTACATTAAATAGATGATGATTATGCTGATTTAATGGTGCTTAGATGATTTTGACTTTTAGGACTTAAATATTTGATTTATTTAAATCAGAAAATGGTGGAATATGATTTGGGTTTGATTTAAATAAAGTCTTGATTTATTTTATGAATGGAATATGATTATGCATGATGTAAATTTGACATGTCTACATTTTTCCCCTCTTTGAAGCAATGTACTTCTTGTGTTGGTTCAAAGAATAACTTGTCGCGATCAAAATTTAAAAATTTTATGACTTTTCAGATGCCCCAGCAGAAAGAAGTACACTGGTACATTGCCCCCTTGAGAGATCGAGCAAAAATATTCGATTTGAGGGTCGATCTCGTGATAAAGAGGTTCAAAATGGATGGTTATGGACGATGATGCAAATGAGATGATTTTAAGATGCTTAGAATAACATATCTATATTATCCTAAACAACTTAAATGATTATATGATGAGATGGATGAGATTGATGATGTGATATGTTGTGATTATGCAATGGATGATTTATGAGATGCTTAGACTAACATATCTATATTATGATGATGATGCAAATGCAATTCATGTGAAATGATCGATGTTTCCTATTATGTATGATATGAATGATATGTGGTATGCTGGAAATTTGTGGATGCAGGATGGATGCATGAGTGATGATGATGTTAGTGCGGAAATGAGATGATGACAAGTGGATCCCACAAGTCCATGATCTGACGAGACTTTATTAGAGATGATGATGATAGATGATGATGATGATGATAGATGAGAAAAGATAGATGGATAATTTGCTTGTCAAGGATTGGGATTTTCAAAAGGTCACTTACTTTATGTTTGATAACACACCTAAGCACGATGCATCAAGGTATAAAGGACTAGGATGGCATTGTACTTAGTGTGATGGACTTTGACTTGAAAAATAGATAGGAGTATTCCTGTTCACACCTGACATACGAAAACCTTGCTAGGATGCACTTTAGAAGTTTCAAATATCTCAGACCAAAACATGGAAAGGTATAACCAATCAATGTAATAGTCAACAAGCTATCCAAAACATCCTCCATACATATCTAACAAAGAAAGTATTCACCAAGTTATTTTACAAGAATGTCGAACAAGCACAACAGACAAAAGATAATGATCATTGCCCCATTCCTATCTCTCTAAATCCTTTGTTCGGATATCATCGAGAGGTCCTTGGAATGAGCGTAATAAGATAAATCAAAAGAAAAGATCAAGTACGCAAATAAGCCAATGTTCTTCATACCTTCAGCCAAAGGGATTTGTTTTGATAGGATAAGATCCAAAGTGATATCCAAAATGATGCCCATTGTCAAAATGATATATCCTAGGACATGCATTGTATAGGATGATGATGGTTTGATAAGTTGATTGATAGACCATTGATATAAGGTTGATTGACATGTTTGCGACTGATCAAGAGTTTGATTTTGTTTTAATAGTTTGTTGTTTGCTTTTGATTTTACGATTGAAGATTGATTTTCCTGATTGTTGTGATTGTTTCTGTTTGCATTGCCAAAGAATGAATGTGAGGATTAGTTTATTATGAATGATGTTTATTGCGGGTGCAAGCGAGATGAGGAGGATGGATTTTTTCAAATATTTGGATGTTTTTGACATTTTGAAATATTTTGAGGCTGTTTTTGGATTTTGAATTTTTCAAATGTTTTGATTTTTTGATTTTTGCGATGTTTTGGGATTTTCTAAGATTTTATCAATGTTTTTGGATTTTGATGTTTTTCGAATGTTTTGGGATTTTTTTATGTTTTTTGAATGTTTTTGGATTTTGATGTCTCGGGGGCTAATCAAAGATGAGCCTTGCCTACATTTTAAGCTCAGAGACGATGTAGTTCGGATTCCAATGTTTTTTTATGTTTTTTTTGTTTTTGACTTGTTTTTGGATTTTGACATGTTTTGGATGTTTTTTGGATTTTTGCATGATTTTGACGATTTGGATAAGGATGTGTGATGATATCATTGCTCTGTTTGGGATTTGGTTGAAAACCAAGCTAAGGTCGATCAAATTGATGGATTGATGATGATGATAACATTGTTGAGGATGCACAACAATGCAAGGATTTGATTGATCAAGATTGATGACGATAACATTGTCGAGGATGCACAACAATGCAACGATATTGTTAAGCAACACAATGATTGGGAAAGATATCCCCAAGATGATGATGGATTGATGATGATTTGATCAAGACTAATGATAATCATTGTTGAGGATGCACAACAATGAAAGGATAGTGTTAAGCAGCACAAGGATATCCTGATGATTGCTTGATTGGATTTTGATTGATCATGATTGATGAAGCTTGGTTTGAAACAAAAGATGTTTTAGATGATGTGATGTTGACGTTTGAAGTGCAACCTAGATGCGACTGATAGTGATTGTTTGGATTGATGTTCAGCAAAAGATGAAGCTTGATAAGGACATGTTTTCATCAAAATATGCCATGGGCTAGTGATTTGGATTTTGGATCACAAATGCTTTGACTAGTTTGATTTCTCATTTTCCAATATTCGGATCACCATATAAGGTGAAGGATATAGATCAATATTTATTCTCAAAGCAAGATGTATATATCTGTCCCTAATATCTAGAAATGTATGGAATGTGATGGATGGATCTTGGATAAGTATATGGATAGATGGATATGGATAAGCACGCAAAGGATTTCAAGGATTATCTTGCGATAGGATAAGGTGTTCGAATAACGAATGCTCATTTAGATAGTGCTTCATGGCTCAAATAATGTTGAATAGGATAGGATCAATGAAAACGGCCCATGTGATGATGTTTTACCATAAACAAGCGTAAAGTGTGCACCAAAATTTTATCAAGATCAAGATAACTAAGATGATGGATGTAGATATATGTGAATGGATTGGATAAATGGTTCATGGATGGATGGATTTATTATGGTTGAGATGGATAGGATGCTAGACTTATTACAGATGGGATGAGATGCTTTCAATTGAGCTAGCGCACATAGATGCTCGATTCTACTCATGACGCCTATTTGCCAGGTTTTCATCATGGTCTTGCCCAAAGTGCCACTCATGCGGTTTTCACTAGAGGATGATTTTTATCTTTACTATTTTCAATCATTTTTTTGATTTTTTTGATTTTTTTTTTTGGATTTTCATATTTTTTGATTTTTTTGTATTTTTCTAAAAGATTTTAAGCTCATGCTGAATCACAAGGTGTTGTTGTTGATGTAGATGCCTGCCTGAAGAAGTTTCTTTGCTAAGATACATGCACTTGAATGCAACTTTTGGGATTCTTGATCTGCTTTATTGATACTAGGGTTAACTATGTCTCTGTACGCACATCGCAATAGAGTGCCTTATGAATCCTTATGATAAAGGGTCATTTCCAATACATGGTCAATGTGAGAATTGGATATCATGCGTGGAGGAGCGGATGGAGTGTGTTTAGGGATAAGAGATGGATTGGTTGATAGTTTGGAACCTTTGACTCTCCAAACTTGGGATGATGAGCAATGATGGGTGGATATGAAAGTGTGGGTGAAATTAGGACCAACTGATTGATACACTTTGTATGTCACTTGAAAAGCCTACTTTTTCTTTTGTGGACATCCTTGATGGACACTTTTCCTTTTTTTTTTTTCCCCACAGTTTCTTTGACTAATGGAATTTGATAGGGATGGTCTTTATTTGTATTCTTTGGTATCCATTTGTATTTGATTTGTGCATTATGCTTCTCAACTTATTTTGTGTTGATAACATTCTTCATACTTTGATTCAAATCTTTCTTTTGACGTTGGTCCCAATTCGTGGATGGGGTGATGGGTGGATGAAGATTCATGATGTGGCTGGTTGTAGTATTGACGCTAGTTTCATCATAAGGATTCTTCGTGCTCCCTATGTTGACGTTTGCTTGAGATGAATTTGCCTCCAGTATGGTGATAGTATTACCTTTATTCCTTGATTCTGCTTGTTTTGAGATATCTTGTTCAATAAACATGCTCTGACAAATGACCACTATAGATGACATTGTTTTAATTCGCTATTCTGCTAACTCTAGATTATACTGTTCTTTCTGACTTGCTTCCTTGAGTGGATAATGTTTGATATATTTATTCATGATGTCCTCAATCTGAGTTTTGGACATATCATATCCTGATGTTGACAATTTCATTTGATTGTAGGAGTTAAGAATCTGCTCTTTTTGTGTAACAAAATCTTGTTTTAGATGAAGATCATCTATGTGTCCCTCCATAGAAAGCATCTCATGGGTAGATGGAGGAGTATGTGCTATATGGATATGATCATCTTGCATAGATAAGAGAGTATCCATTAGATTATTGTAGTATCTTGAAGATACAAATTCTTGATCTTGAATGACTTTGGGGTTGCTTTCGACATGCTTTGGATCAAGTTTCTAACATGGGTCAGTTTCAAATGATGGATTGCTTACAAAGAGTTCTTGGATGGAAAATGGCTCAATATCCTCCTAATATTTGAATGGACTTGGATCAAGTGTTGATTTGAATATTCCTTTAGTATTTGTAACCATGAGGTCGAAGGGGGTCAATGTGTCTTGGAAAGGATCATTGCTAGAACTTGGCGAAAGATTTTGATCATGCTTTCAAATAAATTCCTGAGACATGTCCTTTGACTCATAAGGCGATATAGAGACATTTTGAACATGATCATTGGTTGATGGTTTGTGCATTATGTCAATAGGATCAAATAATCCTAACACTCCTTGAAAGAGATCACTAAAAAGTGGCTCTTGATGTATGGTGAGTTGATCATCGGATTGTGTAGATACATCCTCAAAGTGCTCCTCGATGGAGAGGTTTTGATCATTGTTTTCAATAATTGCGGTGGAGAGATTGTTAATGTCTTCGACCATAAAGTCAAGTGATGTTGATATTTTTTGAATTGGCTCATTGTCGAGTTTTGTTGGTGGATTTTGATCATGATTCAAAAGTGACTCTTGACATATGTCGATTTGATCATTGGATGAAATAAACGTGTGCTCACTGATGGATTGATCTTGATCCTTGTTTTCAATAGTTGTCATCTTTTGTGTTTGTGCTCGTGTTGGTTGAGTAACTTGAGAGGCTTGGGCAGCTTGAGATTCTTGAAGCCCTTGTTGGTAGGCTTGATGTGCTTTTAGTGCGATGCTACAATATTGACTTATTGCACTTGGTTTTGGCAGTAGTGGTGGTGTATTTGGAATCGTGTTGGATGTAGTGCCAAGTTGTTGAGATACGCTTGGAGCGATGATGGGGGTGGTGTTTGGAATGATCAAAGTGATAGGGATGATTGGGATGAACGAGGTGATAGTCCCTTGGGAGACCATATTTTGATTGGTTGGGATCATCATTATTGGTTGATTGGATACCATCTGTTGGTGTGATGTCGATGGTATATTCAAAGGATTTGATGTGATGGCTTTATTGGTGTTATGTGGATTGATTTGGATGAAGTGATTGGTGCTAGGTAAAGGGGGAAGCCCTAAACCAAGGAATGATGTTGATATGGGTAATGGTGGTGGAGATGTCTCTTGGCGCAATGACTCAACTATTTTGCTAAGTGTAGCAATTTGATCTAGCCAAATTTGTTCTTGATTTCAATCTTGATTCCCTTGATATAGTTGATTTGGCTTGTGTTCAAGTAGTTTTGGCATGCATTCTTGTCATTTTCAAATGGGATCATGGATGAATGGATTTTGGATGATGTTCTAATTTGGGATGATGCTTTGATTTGACGTGATAGGTTGAAATTGACCATTGTTCATGTTTGTATGATTTGGATATGTGTCCATCCCAAAGTTTTCCGGATTCATGTTTCAGAAACTTGTATTTGGTACATTCTCCTTTGGCATGTAGGGATTTGGTGAGATGACGTTGTTCGTTTGAAGGCTCATGATTTGTTTGTTCGGTTGGTGGATTTGTAGGTTTGGACTTAGATCTATCATTGGAAAATGTGTTCCAAACTTTGACTTGGGCATACTCACACTTGTTGTACCATTGACATTTGTCGAAGGTAATGATCCCATGCATGGACTTTGATAATTGATAGGCATTGTAAATTTTTGAAGATTCAATTGATTTGGATTACCCAAGATGTATGGATCAAGTTTTTATTCCATGTTATTCTTGTGTTTTGACCTTGTTATGAAAAGTGACCTCTAAGGTTCTTAGGACCAATGACGAGATGGAGGATGAAATGTGTAAATGATATGAGTGTTTGAACGTTTAGGGACTTTGGATCAATGCTAGACTTAGGATTTTATTTTGATTGGTTTGATTTGGATGATGAACTTGTAAACCCTAAAATGTTGGATGTGATCTTAGGATGAACTTGTTCAAAGGATGGTTGATTTAATTAAATGTATGAGAAAGGATGCATTCCCACACACCTAATTTAAACAAATGATTTTGATTTTGATGATGTGTCTAAGTCTAGAATGTTGTTTCCAAAGATCTAAGGTTGTTTGGTGGGATGGGTTGATAAATGTTTGGATGGATGATGAAAGTTTTGATGATCCTAAGAGACTTAGAGAGACTTTGTTTACTAGGGCAAGGTATTGAAGAACACACTTTTCTCTAAGAGCAATCAAAAGACCAATATGACCCAAAAGATATCAAGCACATGTGTGGGGTCCAATTTGTTATCTTTGCTTAATGAGTACTTTTTACCACAAACACACTTCTTGATTAGGTTTCAAATTGAATGTCCAATGTCACAACTTCTTTTGGTCCCACAAAGTGCTATGTGAAAGTTCCAAGAAATTAGGAAAAGGGTTGCCTAATGTTGACCTTTGTAAGAGAAAATTAAGATGTAAACCCAATTACTTAGAAACCTCTGAGGACATAATCCCAAGGGTAAGAAATAGTTCTTAGGTTTTGTCAAAGGTATTTGCTCTAACTAAGGGGTTTGAAATTCTGATGATGATGTTAAATGATGGTTTTCCAATGTTTTCGATAAACGTACTATGTTTTCAAACAAGCAAGTACAAACCCTATGGATGTGTAAGACTATTTGTTGAATCCCCACTTGGACAAGTCTAGCTATGCTTATCTTTAGCGAATGGTTAGATGCTTGACCCCACTAGATCCCCTCCACGACACTCACTTATACGGGGCATCCAAGCATCAACACCCATGAAACCCCCATGGCATGTTTTCCATTTCTACTAAAGACCGTAAAATTGTGGGGTGGCTTCAAAACGACCATTCTTACACCAACAAATAGATTAAGGATTTTGGAAAATTCTAGCACATGGGTTCTAGTAAGGACTTTCCATTCATAGGAGTTGACCCAACGTGGCAAGAGTCCCCTTTTGGATCCATCTTGTTGGAGTCAACTGTATGATATTGGTGTTTCTTCCAATATCCACATTTATATCCTGGCTGAAAATACTCTTGGCTTTAGAGTGTTACCGGTTGAGTTGTTCCCTTGGGTGAGTACTTTTTCCCCAAGGCAGGCCCTCTAGGATAAACAAAAGCAAGCAAAGACACAATTCGTAACTCGATCAATATTTGACGGCACAAAGAAGGAGAATATACACGAAAATGCCCCTACTCACACTCGCACAAGATATTGTTCAATTTTAAACCCAAATCGAAGTGTTTCAAAGCAATAAAATGCACTTTGAGTGTTTCTCTTGCACCCTAGATGGCACGAAGCGCAAGGGGAGAGGATACGCACTCAAAATGCACCAAAGACAAAATCACACAATTCAAGCACTTGTTCATTTTATAGCCTTCAAAGTAATTGTGAGTTCATTTTAAAGCACCAAACTTGAGTATGAATTTTCTTTGTTCAATTTTAGTCCCAAAAAACAATGTCTAGTCAATTTGTATGTTCAATTTTAATCGAACTTTGAAAACAAACAATCATCTAGTTGGCTTAAAACAAAAAATTAAAGCATGAAATGGAATGCCCTCAAGCATTAAAAAACACTTTTTGAATTTCAAGTTTGATGCTTAGTTTCGCTTCACTCCAATCTTGCTTATGGTTCCTCAATTTCAATGCCACCAATTCTTTATGTAAACCCTACGAATGGTACAAAGTTCAATCTTAGAAATGAGATTTATGGCAAGAATTAATGATATAGTATGAATGCATTCAATGATCATAATTAATTCATTCTCCTACAAGAGTTTCTCTTTGTTGTCCTTTTGTCAATCCACCCTAAAGTTTGATTAATACTTTAAAAAGAATATAATCTGAAAGATTCAGAAAAATAAAGCTACAACATGCATTGATGGCTCAAGTGACTCTACAAATATGATTTAAAGTGGAGGCTTTAAATCCCAATTGCTGCAAATGATACTTAATGATTCCAAATCTCTGCTAATAATAGCGACAACTCCAAATCCTTTTCCTCTCCAATTTGGCAAGCTATAGCCTACTTCCGAAGAAACATCACCAGTAAAGTGATGGTCATTTAAGCATAAAGAAGTTTAAAGTAAACTGGTTGCATTTTACCTTGAGCCAAACAAAACAAGTTGTTAGAAATTAAAAGCCTTTATCCATTGCAACTAGCAAGTGTAAAAGCAAGCTACTCCGCCACTTTAAAACTTTCAATGAATGTAGTTGGTAGGATTAAAGAGATGCACCTATATGCTTTTTGAAAAGACTTTAAAGAAAATGCAACTTGCAATGTATGCGCAGGATAGTGAATAAATGTCTTTCATAAAACTTTCAAGCAAAATCATTTGGTAGGTGTGAAGCTAATGAAAAAATAGGGGTATGGAGAGGGCGCGAACCAATGAATCATTTAAAATACACTCAGATAACAAACACAGTGCAAGGCAAGGATAAAAAGAAAGCAATCAAGCCTTTGCCAATGTCCTCACTGTCCACTTCAAAACTCTCCATAAATTATGTCAGGCTTGTCATGCAATCTGTCAGCACCAAAAGGGGAGCTAAAGAAGGCACGTGAACTCTTTTTCTAAAATACTTTGCAGGATATGTGCAGAATGGATAGGCTGAAAAGGCGTGGAATTAGATACTTTCAAGCAAAGACTATGGAATGTATTGATTGCAGCATACGTACCAGTGAAAAAAGCGTCAGAAACATTTCAAAATAAAGGAAAATAAATGCTATTGATAGTGTATAGCTAGCATCGAAATAGAAGCATAGAAAGGGCATGTGAACAGTTTTGGCAGAATGGTATAAATAAGGTGTGTGAACTATTTTGACCGACTGCCTTATGAAGATTTGATCTCTTAGAACGCGTAGACTGCATAGTATGCCAACTGGTGAATCTAACTAAACTTAAGAAAGATGTCAACGTGTTGCTAACTTCATTAATTGATGTTCAAGAATGGTGCTATGCCAGCAAAGACTTCTATCAACAAATACAAAGTACGCAACAAATCCATAGCAAGATACTTTGGAAGATTTCGCCCTTGAAATCACCTGTACAGGCCGAGATATCTGACTGAGGCTTCTACAGTTTATATTGAAGTCAAAACATACTGATCAATGTGAGAAATGAATGCATGCTTAGAGCATTTTGATATTTGATAATTCTTCAATATACTTTTTAATTCTTCAATGAACCTATTAGAAAACTGTTAAATCATCAAAACAGTGACAAGGATCGCATTTAACAGTGTCAGGAAATAAAATGGTACACTTTTAATTGTCTGACAAGTCACCTCAAAAAAATGTGGTTCTATAGAATGCAATAATAGTAACATAGGTACAAAGATTATGAATGATGTAGGTGCAGATCTAGTTGTATGCCATAGACTATTTTCATGCTTCAAATTGACATAAAAACAACAAACTTGATGGCACAGATTTTGGTGGTATGCTACAGATTGTATGTCATAGTTTGTAGGAGCATAAAAACAATGAACCCTATACACTATGTTTGAAGCACATGAATAGAGACAAGTATTTAATTCTTTCAAATCGACATTAAATGCTTCAAATTATCATCAAAGAATTAATGTTTCAAAGTGATACTGAATGCCTCAAATTTTGAAGTGAGCAAATACAATTTAATGCAGTGGGATGTAATATATCTATAGCTCTCAGATTAACCTTTTATATGCATTTGATCCTTGTATAAACTATACTTTTGCACTCTCAAACAAAGCTGAAAAGTTAAATGAAATCAAAAAAAGATGAGCACAGCTAGCTTGGATTTGATGAAAAGACTTTAGACACTTATCTGCAAATAGTTTTGTCCAGAGGATGATACAAGTGCACGTTTCAGACTACTCCCTCCCCCTAGTCTCGCTTTAATCCATTTTGACTACAATTATAAATAGTCTTCATTCAGTGTAAACGTGCTCATTTAGGCGCAGGCGGTGGAGTATGATTCTTTTAGCTCCCATGTTGCATTCTTCCCATGCTGCAACAATTTTGACTGTGTTTGAAAATGTCAAAGTGGGTGTGTGAACTTAAGGCTTACTGTTAAATGAATTTTTTGTGAGTTTAATGGCACTCAAGCCATATTGCAAAAGTAGGGAGAGAACTAGAACAATTACTAAAATTGATGGATGTTCTGATAGAAGTACGTGATGCAAGGATATATATGGTGACTAAACATCCAAAGATGGATTTATGGATCAGTAATAAGAAGAAAATTTTAGCTTTTGAACCAAGTAAACATGATATCAACCATAGATCAAAACCAACGGACTATTCATTTTGCTTTAATATGCAACAACACAGTAAACTTACATTCAATGACAGAGTATTTAATGACAGAGCATCAAATTCAGCTATCTTCAAAATGAAACCAAATGTATTAAGCAAGAAAATAATGACAAAATTAGTTAGCATATGCATGGCATGATTTTAAATAAATATGCTGCACAACATCTATATGGAGTAGCAATATCAATCAGGAAAACTTGACTTTGTTTCAAAGATAACATCGATGGATGAAATCTATGCAACATAAAGACATGTTTAATATTCTAACGAACACAACGTTTGAATCAAGATTAACAAGGTTCAAAGCCCTCCCTCTAGCGCCATAATGTGGATGTGAAAATCTGCATATGGTTAGCATTTTAAAACCAAAATAATCCTCAACATCCCTATGAGATAATGAAACATGTTAGATATGCTAAGTAAGATATTAAAACAACAAGAAAAACCAAATAAGCATACAAACAACTTGAATCAACTTCATCTCATAGTGGATTGGTGTCACATGTGCTAGTGACCCTTTCCCAATCCTTGGTTGATAAGCTAATGATGAAATTGCTATGGATATGGAGATGATAAATGGACAAGATAAGTTCTCAAAGAGAATGACCTTGCATCAAGTTGTGTAGATGATGGAGATTTGTGGAGATGAAATGGACAAGATCAGTTCTCAAATGAAGAGAGTGACCTTGCATGAGGATTGTGGAGGATTTGCTTGAGGATGAAGCTTCTCATTTAAAGATTTTCAAAATGCTAAGTGTTGAAGAGAGACCAATGTGGGACTAAGATTGGACCAATGAAAGGACACTTGTCATCATGTGATAGGACAATGAATGTGCAAGATTTTGGAAGAGTGCGCATGAGAGGGAGAATTTGAATTCAAATTTGAGAGTAAATGCTAAGTGGGGGACAAGAAAATGAGCAATAAATGCAATGTTGGAGGGACAAATCAACTTGCCTTTGAATTCAAAATTGAGGGAATATTCCCCATAAATGCCATGTTTATGGAAAATCTTGGATTTAATAAATCAATAAATTGATTTATATGTGCAAGTGGCTAAATCTAGAGAATGCAAGTGGGTGAGATTAGTATTTAATCAAGGTTAGATTAAATAGATGATGATTATGCTGATTTAAGTGTGCTTAGATGATTTTGACTTTTAGGACTTAAATATTTGATTTATTTAAATCAAAAAATGGTGGAATATGATTTGGGTTTGATTTAAATAAAGTCCTAATTTATTTGATGAATGGAATATGATTATGCATGATGTAAATTTGACATGTCTACACCAACAATCACTCAGGGATCATTGGGAGCCAAATTCCCACTCATGGGAATCGGTTTTAGTAAGGGAATCTTCAATAGTCTTGACACTTTCTAAAGCATTCACACTTTCACCCAAAATTTCATTGGTAGATGGATCATCAGTTTTGGGTAGCCCAAACCCTAACCCAAGATACTTTGGTCTTCAGGAAGGCATTATAGCTTCTCGCTTTTTTTTTCTTTTTTTTTTCCAAGGCCACTAGTTCCATCGTATCCTTTTTCCTTCATTATTTCATAACCTTTGACATATATCTATATTAGTAATGGGGATGGATCTTCTAGGTCTTTGTAAATCCAAGTCGATAAGTCTTCAATGTCCTCTTTTTCCATGTCGCCCCATTTTATAAAAATCTGCATTGGAGGAACTTTGAAAATTTCTTTAGGCTCCATTTTAAAACAAGGTAAACCATAAGCCTTAGGAGACTTGGGTATTTTTGGTGATGCAGAAGGTTGTGTTCAATTTATATTCTTAGCATCCTTGGTCCTAGATCTTGACACTAGGATCAGTCTTCGGGATGGAGGGAGATGGTGTGGTGGAAGATGAAGGAGTGGAAATGAATGGTTTGGTGAGTGTGGATAGGTCAATGTATTTTGAAGAAGAGGGAGTCAAAGCTTCTTGGTTGATGGGCACTTGATGTTCTGAAATACCCCTTAGATTGGTGCAATACTAGAAAGGATTGAGGTCTCCATATATGATGATCTTGATGCCATCAAGATAGGGCATGAATCCAAGGTTGAACAAGCAAGATGTTATATGGTGATCTCCATATAGGGTGTGAATCTAGGGTTGACCAAGAAAGATGTTATATAATAACTCAAGTTCCAAGAATTGACAAGTTGTGTCTACAATGACCGGCCCAACTCAGATAGGAATAATGATAATACCCCGAGAGGAGCGTTCTTCATCATCATACACCTTTATAACTATACTCTTGGTAAGGTCTACCCAAGCATCAAATAAGCCTAGAGCCTTAACTAGTTTTAGGGAGAATATGTTCATTCCTACTCTTCCATCCACTAAACATCGCCTGACCTTATTTTTATGGATAAAGAATTCAATATGTAAAGCGTCGTTATGAGTGGAATTTGGTGACGAATAATCTTGGTTTGAAAATGTTATGTGATGGGGAGTGGTTAGATATCCAACCATGGCTTCAAATTGGTTGACATCGATGTCAAGAGGGATTGAAGATTCTTGTAATTTTTTTTCAAGTATGGCCTTGTGCACAAGAGAAATGCGTAACAGGTCAAGTATAGAGATTTGAGCAGGTTTTTTTCCTAGTTGGTCAATAAGGTTGAATTGTCCCTTAGGTTATGATGGTTTTGCAAATGGACTAGGTTGTGACTGCTTAGCAGACGATCCAAGTATCATAATTTTTAGTTGTCTAGTAGGAGGAGGGCCAGCTATAGTGACTTTTCCACCATGGGTAGTGACATTACATTCAAGTTATTTCTTGATGGTAATTGCATTGACATATTCATCAACAACTCAGAGATGATTAATAATGGGTCCACAAGAATAGTCAAAGGAGGTGCGAGTGTAATTGGCTCAGTTATTATTAGTCTTAGGACCTGACATAGAGGAATTATTTGAACCATGGTCTTGGAATTGGTTTTTGTGAATAAAGAAAAAAATAAGTCGATCTAAAGATAAAAATGCACCAAGAAGAGCTATAACGACTGTTATTGTTAATAAAGAAACATTGAATAAAATAATCGTAAGAAATATTAGTGAAGTTTTAAAAATACATCCTAAAACATTGGTAAGATTGGAAAAAACAAGAGAAAGTATAGAAAAAGATCCTATCAACCAATGTTGGAGTTTCAGTGGTCGACTCCCAAGGTTTGATATGAAATTGAATGTTGAAATTAAATCTTTGATTGAAAAATATTGGCATGATAATACTAGGGTTTCATCTAATTCTAGAGATGTTTTAAAATTAAGGGTGGGGTCCAAAGTTTGTGATCCTCACCCAAAACACCTATTAGATACAACACAAACTGAATTTTATAGAAAATTTTGTGGTGATTTAGTGTTACCTAGTAATATTAAAATAAGTCAAAGGTCTTTTGAAAAATGTAAACCTTTGTATGTAAAAATTAATAAGCAACAAATATCTTGTTGTTGTAAAATGCATGTTCAATTTCATTACTTTTATGATGTTTTTCGATATATACCTTGTACTTGTCATACTAACATGATTATACATGAATGTGGTGTTAATATGCCACCTGAAGCAATAAGGGAGTTTATTTCAGGTTTGTTTTTTCAAAGATCTAATGGTAAATTATTTTATTTAAGTTCTTGTATTTCTGGACAATGCATTAACTGTGGAAATCTTTCATTCTTAAGAATTTTTATGCATGAAAGCGTTCATAATGATTTTGGAAAACAATTAGTAGATGTTAAAAGATTTAAGAATTTTCACTATTCTTTAAAATATGGAAAAATAGGAAAGCGTTCTGATTTAGTTACAAAAAAAGTTAGTGTGCATGCATTCATGAGTGAATTTAAGAATAAGATTGTACGAAAATTATTGCATGCACTCTCAACAGGCTCGATGGCTTGATGACCAATTTCACACATGTAGAAACACATTTCCAATTGGTACTATACTTTCAGTGGTTGATTTTATGGAAAATTATACTCTAGCTCTACAAGAGGAAACTCAATCATAGTATTATAATTCAGTGCAAGTAGCTATGTTTGTCCATATTGTTTATAGACATGCAGATGATAGAACTGAGGATGATAGAAAAGTTTTGAGGAAGTATAATTTTTATTTGAGTCACAACTGGTTACACTCGTCAGAGTTTGTTCAATATTGTTTTGAACAGTATATTTTATAGAAATTTAAGAGAAAGAGGAATCTAGATGAAAGAACACCTCATATGGTCAGATAATTGTACGAGACAGTTCAAGAATGCTCGAATGTTCTATTGGTTAAGTAGAGTTCACAAGGAACTTAATGTCCAACATATATGGAGTTTTTTTGAAGCTGGGCATGGTAAAGGAGAACATGATGGAGCTGGTGTGTGTGTAAAAAGAATTTTTTCTAGAGAACAATTAAAATTCGAGGATGTATTAAATTTTAAAGATGCATGTGGGATTGTGGATTGGTGTAATACAAGATTATATACAGCTGGTTTGAGTGAGTACTCTATAGTTCATCGATTCTTTTGGTTGGTTGAAGAAGAGAACATTGTACCTAGAGTTGACAGTGAGACAATTAGTGGATCTACTAAATGGAATTCATTTAAGATTTTGACAGTAAGCACATGGACTATCTAGACAAGGGAGCATGCCTCTTTTTGCCAGTTTTGTATCTCAGGAGATTGGTAAGCATGTGAAAATGCAAAATGGGTTGAACAGTGGGAGCAAAAGATCGTTGACACCTGCACAAGCACATGATCAATATGAAAGAACTATTGAAGAAAATGATCAAGTGTTTGCATCTAAAGACTATGACCATGTTTCAAACCTTGTAGAAGAAGGTAATTTAATTCAATTTATTTCATTTTATTTCACTTTATTAAGTTATTTTGTAATACTAAATTATTTATATGGATATGCGCAAGTTATTAAATCAAATTTTGTTTGTAGGACATGTGTATGTTGTTGTTGCACCTGAGGGGAATGAAGAGAAAAAAAAATATTGGTTGGCTCATTGTGTGGAGACTAAACATAAGTTAACATCACCTTGAGAAGATGATGATGGATATCATTATCCAATAGGTACGGTGATCCCCTTAAGACATCCCCCTAAGAAAATTTTGATAACAAGTTTTTGATCCCCTTAAGCAATTTTTTAGAACAAGTCTTTGATCTCCTTAAGAAAATTTTGAGAACTTATTTGATGATGGTTTTCATGTTTTCCAATAGGATCGGTGGTGATTTTTAGCACTTGGCTATGAGAATACCTAACAAGGAATAATGGTCTACTTGCATTCGAAGATTATGAAACACATAAAAAGAGTATACATTATTCACTGTTGGTGGTGGTAATAAATATAAAACTAGATTGGTATCATGGAAGACCTTCAAATAAAGTGCTATGGACAATTTCTATGGAAGATCATGAGACAATCATAGATTCATTGCAAAAGAGAGAGGATGCAGATGGTACAATGGAATAAGTAAATGCAGGTAAATATAGTTTTAGTTTTATATTGTCCTTTTAAATAGATTAAATACATTTTTCAATATTAGTCAAGTCTGTTATTAGTTGAAATTGATTTAAATTGTCCTTTTATAGATCCTTAAGCCATAATCACAAAAAGGATCTAGTCCATCCAGATTCAACCTAGACAACATGGAATACTTGGTAAAAATAGGTAATTATTAGTTAAATTATATTTAAATACATGTTTCGATTACATATTGATATTGCTTGTACATTAATAGTTAAAACTGATTTATTATCCTTTTTGTATCCTTAAGCCATCATTTCATTTATCTCATACTTTGAAACAAAAAGGAGAGGATGCCTGGATTCAACCTACACACATGTGTGTAATACTTCTAAATGCAAGTACTTGAGTTGTGTACATATAGATAGTTTTATATAAATTAAAATATTTATGTTTTGATCATTTCATTGATATTACTAGTACCTTTTTGATATCAGGCGGTGTGAAGACCTACTACATTTTTGGCACAAGTTTGAGATGTTCTTGAGATGGCATATCCAAATTTTGTAAAAAAAATTTGAGATGACATATATGTACATACATACTTACAAAATTAAACATTTTGTACAAATTACAAATACATGTACATACACAATTATGTACTCTATGTACTTCTATGTATCAAAATCAACATTCTATATATTTTGTTTGTTAAATATGCATGTTTTCCTACTTTTAAAATTTATATTTGATTGTATAATCACTAAATATCATGCATAAATTATTGTTAAATAAATTATATCCTTAATAAATTGTATTATAACCACTTAAGATATCCCCTTAAGATGTGGAGGTGGATTCACATATCCTAAATATTATAACACCTTAAGACATCCCTTTAAGACATTGTATTATGACCCCTTAAGACCCCTTAAGAAATCCCCTTAAGACCCATTAAGACATCCCCTTCAGATGTTGTATTATGACCCCTTAAGACATCCCCTTAAGACATCGTATTAGGACCCCTTAAGAAATCCCCTTAAGACAACCTATAATTAGTGTTGGATGCTATTATTTGTTTTGACAGTTTATAAATTAGTATTTGATGCCATTATTTATTTTGATATCTTATAAATTAGTATTGGATGCCATTATTTGTTTTGACAACTTATAAATTAGTAGTGGATGCCATTATTTGTTTTGACAACTTATAAATTAGTGTTGGATGCTATTATTTATAGAATTTATTAATGCTTTTGTTCTCTAATCTTGTATGGTATTGTTTATTTCTTAAAATTTTATCATTTTTGGTATATAAACGGATTGCTTTTGTTTGTAAATTATTATTTATTGACTAATTATTGATTGAAGTGAATTGAATAAGTTCATTGACTAATTATCGCTAATTATTGAATGTACATATCATGTATATCATGTATGAGATCACTAAATTTGTAAAGTATAAATATTAAAATTTCCTATTAATTTCAACTTTAATTTCATATTTATATTTAATTTCACATTAATGTCCTATATTAATGTCTTGACTATGAAAATAAAATGCATAAATGTACATGAGTAAATTAAAATTTCAAACAATAATAAAGCACATAATTTACAACATATTAAGTGCATGAAACCAATATATTAAGCGCATGAAATAAAGTCCATCATAGTACAACCCATGAACTAAAGTCCAACTAAGTACTTGAGCCATGAAATATAAAGTCCAACAGAATACATGAGAAACCAAAAATTTAGTCCATGAAATAAGCAAATATAACCCATAAAATCATTTTTCTAGGTCATGTATTGTCTCTATAATCAAGAGATGACTTCATGCCATGCAGACTATTCAGATGACCTTAAACACTCTATACAAGAGAAAGATGAAATCAAGTGTAAGACAATGAAAAATGATTTAATGACAATTTAATTTATAATTCATCATAAAATTAAATTACCATCATATCTGGGTCTAGATGCTCTGGTGCACCTGAAGTAACCTCTAAATTCCCTGAATCAATCTACATAAATAAGACGAAGAAAGTGGAAATTAGATGTAAGTATACAATTAAAAATGATTTAATTCAATTTAATTTATAATTTATCATATTTTAATTGTACTGTATTCTGAGGTTGTCCGCCCTCTTGTCCAGGACCTATTTGTACATGCACAACTACAAGATGTGTCTCATGCTATAAAATAAAAAGAATTTAAAACATGTATTAGCTCATATTATATATATTTAATTTGAAATTTAAAATTAAAGTTATATTCAGAATATATAATTTATAATTGAATTTAAATATAATAAAAAAGTTAAATTACCATGATATCTGGAGCCTGCTCTGTGTATCCTCCTAGAGGTGTAACTATGTCTGGGTCAAGGTTGAAAGTCACACTAACAAAGTCCTACAAGATCAAATTTAAAGCATGTATACTTTAATTAGGTTAATATATATATATACATATATTCAAGTTTGCACATTTTGTGTAGAATTTTTTTTAAACAACATGAAAATCAGAGGGCTCACGTGTAGCTACAACATCTAATGTTTTCCCGATTCGCATTCTCATTGTGGTATCAACCTAGACATACATGTAGACATTTAATGCTTATAATATTTACAAGTGTACATGCACATTTCATATATAGTGAATTCAAAATTCATAATTGTAACTATACTAATTTGTAAGTTAAAAAAATTACAATATAAATGTACCTACCCCTGATCTACGATGCTCAATAGTGGAGGAGTGTTTGACAACCCCTCGGGTGGAATCGACGTGGAAGCTGATTGACTCGCCTAAACCAACATAAATATTTTAAACATATATGTGATTCAATTATAAATTTAAAACTCAAGTTAAAAATCATTTGATATATAATTTAAAAATTGAAATCAAAATACCCCATAAGGGTTGCCAAGTAGGGCTAGTGTCGATGTATGTACTCATGAAGAAGATGATTTCCCCATCATTAGTGTCATCTTTACACTAAACAATTTGATTGTTAAAATGTATTGAAAACTTTTCTTTGATATATACACTCATCAAAATTCTTATAAAATGAACGTGTCTATGCATATTTATACCTGAGTCGTAGTGTCCTCAGGGTGATGGTCTACTATAAGATATTCTACAAATGAACTGATATGACCAAATGAACCACCAGAATCTCCACATCCACCTGAACTAGGTTTGTCCTGATCAGGTCCATAGCATAATTGATGGAAACTAGTACATACATGTGGGATGGGCCTCGACACTCTTCGATTGGTACTCAGACCAGCTCCATAAAACACTCCTCCATCATCATTGTCTCTATGCTCCCTACCCACTATTGCAGAAGCATGTTGATTAAGGTCTCTTGTGAGTGTACTAAGAGATCCTAATGTCAAGACCACAACTTGATGATGCAAATATGTGGGAATGGGAGGACCAGAAGCAACAACAAGGGGTTGTGCATGCACGAAGTATTGGGGATCAACCATTTCCCCTAACCTTTGTTGTGGCATGTTGCCACCAACACCTCAAAATGATTTAAAATCAAAATAATTGGGATTTTTCCCCATAACAAACTCTACATACAGTTTCCTCAAAAAATACAATGGGCACTCCCAATTAGCATGTGGTGGTCTATCAAAAACGATACCATTGATCCCAAAAATGTGCACTCATCTGTGGATGTATCCACCACCTCATGGATATTCTAGATTTTTTGGGAGGAATGGGTTGTCGAGTAACATGGTCGAGAAAGTAGGGGGCTAGGTGGGATTTTGTTATTTTAAGGTCTAAAATTTGTTTATAAGAGAGATCATCAACATAAAAATGTCTCATCTATTCTTTGTCTCATCTATGCTTATCTAGATTAGAATCAATGGTCCTGATGGCATCCACAACATTTCACATCATAGATGTAGAACGTCTAGCATGTGGTGGAATCAATACTTGACTGTGCATAGCATTGATTTGATTTTGTATGGATGCAACTTGATCGTTTATGTGTGCTCACAAGCGAACCTCATCAGATGCAACAGGTGTTGGAGGTGGCATATTAGGTTGAGCGGGTGGAGGGGGAGGTGGAGGTGGCTGAGGTGGTGGATTGATGATATCATCAATGTTAAAATCATCCATGATATGAGATATAAGTGTACAGTTGCATTAAATTATACAAAATTAACATACAAACGTAAAAAATTCCAAGAAATAGTTAAATTTGAAACTCACATGCAATTTTTTTTAAATAGGATGTGCATACATATACATGCACATACATATACATTGATTGAACTTGAGCATGTGCATACAAAATTCAAATTTTAACATGTACATACATTTAAAATAAAAAATACGATGCATAATTTGCATGCATACATCATTAAACTAAACTATGTACATACATACAAATTTCAAATTTTAAGAACTATATATGCAATTTTAATACATGTATACATACTAAAAAATAAACTTGAAACATTCATAAAAAGCTCAATTTATGTCTAACACACACACACACATATATATACATATATATATATATATATATATTACAATTTTCTAAGAGGAGAAATCATGATCTAGTAGATAGTCATAAAATATATACTATTATAAATTCATCATTATAAGTTCATAAATTCTACCAAATTCATAAATTCATTTCACTAAAAATATCCATCTAGAACCAAAATCATCAATTCACATCACTAAAAGTATCCATCCAACCAAATTTATAAATTCATCACACAAAATATCCATTGAACCAAAATTTATAAATTCATAACTATTTAATATCATTATCTTAATTTAGAAACTATTGTGGCTCTCTACTAGATCTCTTCATTTCTTTGCATTTTCCTTTTTAGAATTTGAAGCTCTCGTCTCCTCTAGCCATTGTAGATGCTCGTCTAAGATCCCATCCATAGCCATGACAACATCAACAATGGTTTGCATCCTAGATGCAATCATCCTCACAGGTGGTGCAACATATTCTTTAGTTTGAACAATGTTGATTTCATCTTGGATGATTCTAACATTGGAATTGATTCGTGCTTGAGCACCATCAATTTTAGGTGGTGGAGGTGGGGGGTTCTGAGGTGGAGTGGGTGTTGGTAGAGGTGAAGGTGGTGGAGATGGATGGGGTGGAGGTGGATTGCAAATATTATTGAATCGATCCATGTGATCTCTAAGATATGAGTGAACCTGCTTTAGATTTGTAATTTCAAAATGTAAGATACATTTTTAGGAAATACCCTTAAAACATTCAATATAAATGGCCTAATTGAATACAAATGATAAAATATGCAAGCCTCATTTATGTCTAAGGCATGTTACTGGATTGAAAATACAATTAACTATTAATATAGGACAATTTATGAATGCTATAGGGTTTAGGGTTTAGAGTTTAGGATTTAGGTTTTAGGGTAATAGGATGGCTTAAGGGGATCTATGTAGTAAGGTCTAAGGCAACTTCACCAAATTTTATTCACAAGGGCCATGTCATTTTTTCCTAGGAACTTACTAGACATAGATCTCCTTAAGCCATCCTATCACCCTAAACCGTAAATCAATCAACCTAGATCATGATTTATCTTATTCATATTATAATCTTGCACAATCTTATTATTGTTAAATTTGGTTGCCTTGGGCAAGTTCACCAAATTTTGAGAACTTATTTGATCCCCTTAAGAAATGTCATATTAGAACCCCTTAAGAAATCAATTTATAGTTTAATGTGATAGGATGCCTTAAGGGGATCTATGTTTAGTGAGGTCCTAGGACAAAATGACATGGTTCAAGTGAATAAAATTTGGTGAGGTTTCCCAAGGAAACAAAAGTTCATTAAGAGACTAAGAAAAAATGATGGCTTTACGGTTTAGGGTTTAGAGTTTAGAGTTTGGGGTTTAGGGTAATAAGATATCTTAAGGGGATCTATGTAGTAAGATCCTATGACAAAATTACATGGCTTAAGGGAATAAAATTTGGTGCAATTGCCTAAGGAAACCAAATTTTATTTTAAGGTCCTAGAAAAAAATGAATGCTTTAGTGTTTAGGGTTTAGATTTTAGAGTTCAGGATTTAGGGTTTAGGGAACTTAGGGTGAAGTTTTGGTGTCCCTTGGAATATAATGGACTTGCAAGTTAGTGAAGAACATTTTCTCATGGAATAGTTGATTGAGATAGCTCTTGTTTCAACTGACCAACCTAGATCATGAAATCTCATTCATATTATAATCTTGCATGATCTTATTATTGTTAAATTTGGTTGCCTTGGGCAACTAAACCAAAATTTGAGAACTTATTTGATCCCCTTAAGAAATTTCATATTAGGACCCCTTAAGACATCTATTTACGATTTAGGGTGATAGGATAGCTTAAGGGGATCTATGTCTAGTGAGGTCCTAGGACAAAATGACATGGCTCAAGTGAATAAAATTTGGTGCATTTCCCAAGGCAACCAAATTTCATTAAGGTCCTAGGAAAACATGATGGCTTTAGGGTTTATGGTAATAGTATGGCTTAAGGGGATCTATGTAGTAAGGTCCTATGACAAAATGACATGGCTTAAGGGAATAAAATTTGGTGGAGTTGCCTAAGGCAACCAAATTTCATTTTAAGGTCCTAGGACAAAATGAATGCATTAGTGTTAAGGGTTTAGGGTTTGGGGAACTTAGGGTGAAGTTTGGGTGGCCCTTGGAATAACGGACTTGCAAGTTAGTGCCTAGTTTATGAATATTTTTTATTTTATGAATAGATTGACTATTTTCGTAATATAAACACATAATTATGTATTATTAAGATTGAGTTTGATGTATATTTTAACTGGATATTTTTTTAATTGAATATAAGATTATTTTATTTAAGATTTTTTTCATTAATATTTCCCACTTAAATGAATTTTATGATATAAAATGTATAATACAAAATTAGTTAATGTTGAATCAAGTATTTTTTTCTTTATTGTTTGGAATTGAAAGAACCTAAAAGAAAGAAAAGAAAAATATTTAGATTCTTTTAGTGTCTAGGTAACTAGTGCAAATTGAGATTTTAGACTAAACTAGAAGCCTAATTAACAATTAATTGACTAGAATGAGGGTTAAGATTGTCAAAATACATCAGAAAACACCTGCAAACAAGAAATGGAAACAAGGCATGAGTAAGAGAGATCAAAACATAAAATAGAAATGAATGTTGAATATTATCTAATTAAGTGACAATTTGCAATGGATTGTACAGTTGGATTTATGAATTTTCTAACTAAATTTGCAAACAAACATTGATAAAATTTATGAATTGTAACTATTCTTTAACATATTGTTTTCTAATCTAATTATAATTTAACATTGAAACTAAAGTTTAACATATTGTTTTCTCCATACAATTCAAATGAAATTTAAAACATTTAAGCAATGCAAATGAATTTTCTTGAGCTTGAAACTAAGGTTTTCAAAATCAAAATATTTTGTTTGATTTCAATTTAGGGTTTTAGAAAAAAAATTTGTTTCAATTCAATTTACGGTTTCAATCTAAGCAATTATGGTTTTGAATGCAATTTTTTTTTTCATTTCAAACTAGGGTTTTCAAATACAACTTTTCTTGTTTGATTTGAATTGAGGGTTTCAAAAAGCTTGATTAGGGTTTCCAAATGCAATTTTTTTATTTCATTTCAATTTCTAGGGTTTTGAAATGCAATTTTTTTTGTTTCGTTTCAATTAGGGTTTTCAAATGCAATTTGTTTTTGTTTGATTGAACAATTTATGTTTGAAAAGATAAATTTTCTTTCTAAAATATAATTCAAGGTTCATTTTTTCCTTTCTATTCAATATCTAAATATTTCATTGCATTTTTTCATCTATTTCTACAATTCCTCATTTCTACTGTTATAGGAAATAAAATGCTTAAAACATAAAATAAATTAAAAAAGAAATGCTAAAATTAATTCTTATATTAACAATTTCAATAAAAAATGAAAAATGTTAAAAAGCGGGGTGGAGGCATACCTAGAGGCTAGTTTTTGTAGTTGTTGTTGTCCACAAACTCGGGATCTCGTGCACAGTGAAAATGAAGTTTTGTTAGTTTTTAAAAAAATAAATAACATTACAAAATGGGATCCAGATTATTACCAAATGAGATCACAATTTTTATAAATCGGGATCCCATTTCGTACTAATCAAGATCTCGTTCTGAGTCCGTCGGGTTGGGACCCTTTAAAAAATGGGATGCCAACTTTTAAAAAGCGTTATCCTATTTAAAATTTAGGCTTGGGATCCCGAAGCTAAACAAGATCCCAATTTTTATAAGTCAAGATCCCATTTTTGCAATGCCAATTTTGTTTTTTTTGGCTAAGGCATAAACTTCCACGTTTTGTGGACTCAACTTTGTGCACTTACCTACTTTTCTTTCCTTTGTATTTAGTAAAGTTTGGCACCATGTATCCAAGAGGGAAGTTTGGCATGTGTAGACTCGTGTCGAAAGGATATGGACATAGGTCATATGATGTGTGAGGTTTGTTTTGTTGTATTTGCATACTCTCCACTTGTTTTTGTAAGGTATCAATTTGTGTTGTAAGTACATCAATTATAGGATTCTTCGTTGCATCACACATGCTAGTGATGGGTACTCCATGGGTTCCCATTTTTTGTGAGGATGTGTTTTGATATTATTGTGGGATGTGTTGTGAAATGTGGGATGTTTTTTTATTTGAATGTTGTTGGTATTGCATGTTTTGATTAGGGATGTGTTGATGCGTATGGATGTGTGACACATATGTGGGAATATGTCCTCCAACAATATTAGTCGATATTTGCGAGATGTGTTGACCTTGAATATTTTGATGCTCAGATGAAGTCATATGTTATGTAATCTGATTGCCTTGTCCAAATTGGTAGAATTTTCCATGGGGAATGTTGGTGTTCTAGATTTGAGGGATGTGGGTATTAACTTGCGATGATGTGTTGACATTTGATTGTGGTCCTGGAATGGAAATCCAAAGTTTATTTCTCCCAAATCGATTGAATGAATTAATTGTTCACAATGCATTATTCAAAGGCCCAATAAAAGGATTTGAAGATGATGTTCCTAAGGCACTAGATGAAGCTCCAAATAGATGGTTTGAAGAGCTTTCCCCCATCAATGAGTATCCAAAGGTAGCTCCAATTGACTATGAGGGCGTTGTTGACATTGTAGGCATTGATTGTGACATGACTTGTGACATGGTTGGTGTCCCTCCAATGGATGTTGCATTGATTGTGTTGGAAGTGTTTTCATTGGATGTGCCATTAGAGGTAGCATTGATAGTGCTTGTGGAAATCTATGAGGTGGCCCCAGTGATGTTTGTATTTGTTTGGGGTTAACTAGTGTTTGAGGTATTGTTTGTGTTGTTATTTGCATCATGACTAGGAGAGGCTGCTCTTAAGGTATTAATGTCAAACCCACATGACAATTTGGGCCCTTGGTGTAAAAGTGTGGCTAAATATCTATCTCCATCTTGCAAGACCGATTCTTCCACAAAAGAGGCCACTTCAAGATTTTGAGCTGCAACTTCTACGTCTTCCTCAATGTTGTATGATAAGACCCAAGGTTGCTTGCACTGCCTTGTGGAAGTCTTCCCACTGTCTACTGCCTGAAACCTGTCTCCAATGGTTTCCTCTTGAGCTTCTACGTTGACCAAACCCTACTTCAACTCTTCTCAAAGAGTTCTTACTCTGTGCTTTACCTTGGGTAGCTCAACACCTTCTTGAAGTTTGAATGCTCTACCTAGGACAGAAGAATCTAAGTGCCCTATTCTCCATCTATCTTGAACCTCTTGCAGGGAAGATAGATACTCTATCTCCATGCTTTTTGTAAGCCAATTGATCCATTTTTCTGATTTCCCACTCCTCAACCTACCCATTTTCTTCAATTTGTGTTGATGAGGCTTAGAATCCTACTAGCCCTTGCCAGTCAGTTTTTGCCTTTTTCTGCTTAGTCCCACCAAAAGACCTAGCAACTAATCTCCACTTTCTGATACCCTTTTCAGAGCTTTAAATCCTCCACCTAGTTTCAAACCTCTTTCTGCACCGTACACTTCATTCCTACAAACAAGGAGGATTAGGGCTAATAGGCCTATATACTAGGGTTTTAGGAATTCTTACTGTTATCTCACTCTATTAGATTATTCAAGCCTTCAATCTCTTTAACATGTTAATATTTGACAAAATCCATCAAAAGACCGTACAGGTACGGTTCTGTACCTTCCTCCTTGCCTGAGTTCTCACTTTCTTTACCCAAACTCCTAACCGGGTTACTCTTACTCGCCTAGGGTTTGGGTTTGAGAAACATTACCTGGCTTCTCAGATCTTCTACTCCTACATTCATATAATATGTAGACTCCTCTCCCATTTTCATCTATACTCAGGGAAACCCGCGGTTAGTGCTTTATGGGAGAGCCATTTTAACACTGGTTCTTTAAAATAGCAATCTAAAACCCTGTCAAACTCTAATGTCCTGTTCCTAGTATAAAAATTTCTAACTCTTCTCAATAGAACTTATTTGTACAATGAAAAAGAGTTTTGGTCTACTATAATAACATGGAACCACGCAAAGACTGAGTTTACAATTCCTATTGGGTCTCTGTTGCAAAACACACGAAGATTTTAGTGGACCTTTCTACAACTCCAAGTCTTTGAACACAAAACACTAAATAAACTCAATGCCTATTGTCTACGGGGTTAAACATATTCTATAACATTCAACCAACATAAAATAGTGTGCAGAATGTATTTACAACAGCTTTTGGTGCGACTGTCTTTGAAGATTCTCGGGTTGAACACTGGAAACACAGACTTGACTATGCCCTACACCACAGAACTTAGTTGAAATGCTTCTATTTTGATTCAAAAACTATTTACAGAAGGTAAGCTACTGGAAAGTATTAATATAACTCTATTACAGCACCGAAATAAAGCACATAGAATGCAAATATCAATATTCTGTAAACACACTGGGTTTTCAAAAACTGTCCATATATAGAAAATCTGCTCGCTGTCTTTTTTTTTCCTCACACAAAAATTCATTACAAAGACTGCCTATCACTTGTTACCAACCATTCTCCTTATCTTCCAATCTTTTTCCACCATGTAAGAGAGAATTTCTCACGCCCATATCCCTGACTTTTAGGGAATCTTAAGTTTACTGACAGTTACATGCAATCAAGCCATATTGCCATGCAACCATGCAATATTCTTGCAATATTCGCCATCTTTCCTTCTTTTTAGGATCTCCCACTCTTCCATCTTGAGCAACCACGATGTAAACTGCCCTTGGCATCTTCTAATAGTGAGGCAATGGCTAAGACAAAGTTTAATACTTTAAATGCTATCATTTTCTGTCTTAAGCTAAACAAAATAAAATTTAACACAAAACATAACTAAAGATAGCCTTAGTCCTAGTGACTAGCTACTCCCACACCAAAATGCAAGACCTCTAAGGTCCAAACTAAATACAACAATCTCTGACTTGGTTAGAGTCAGCACAAACCAAAATTTTGCAAACAAAATGAATGATGTTAAACCAAGGTGCTCCTGCACCACTCAAATACATGTCCATGTTCATCTCTATGTATGAATGGTTCAAACAGGTTGCACGAGTAAGATGAAATGTTTATGTAGCTGAAAGGATAAATGAAGGATGTGTCTTGGCTCATGTTTTGATTTATTTCATTAGAAAATTTATAAGTGTCGGTGTCTTGTCCAAAATTATCCATTTGTCTTCTTTTTCTTTGAAGCCTAGTCTCAACCATAGAAGGATTTGCTCAAATTAGGAAGATGAAAATGACAACTGAGTGACAGTAGTATTGCAAGTAAAAATATTTTGGAGCTTTTGGAAATAAGGAATGCAATATGACAATGTTGTCTAATGGAAATGAAGAATGCAAAAGACCAATGAAGACCTTTTTTTTTTTTGGATTTTTAGGAATAAGGTATGTAAGGATCGGGACTAAAATTACTTGAGTGAACTAAGGTATGCAAATGCAAATGTCAAATCAATTTTGATGGAATTTAAGAAAAGGTTAACTCAACCACTCAAAGCTTGATCTATGTCTCAATTTGGATCATCAAATGACTTGTTGGTATGACTAAATAATAATGACAAGATGAAAAAGTGATGTTTCCTAACTAGACTAATGAGTTGGAAATGTCTCACAAAAGGACAATGACAAAGGGAAATAATGTTGACTAAGTCCAACGATAACCTACTCTTGAAGGAAAGGATTTTGTAAAGTATGGTAAGTTCTCCTATTCCAAAATCTGCAATAAGATGAAGACTTAAGGACTGGTTTATGGCTGAAAATGATGGTGATGGACTCTAAGGATGCAACTAAAAATTTTCAAGGATGGACCTATGGGGAGAGTGCAAACTAAAAATACAAAGAAGAAAGGATTTGAGCAATTCCTTTTCTAGTTTTTAACAGAAGCCACTGGAAAAAGATGTTTGACAATAGTTTGAAAATGTTTGGAGTCAGGTTTTAGGCTGTGATGGTGTTTCTATTTTTGCCAAGAAATTGCACCATTTTAGGTCACAAATGTGTTGCATTTTGTCAGATGTGTCACAGTTTCAATGAATGCAGCATTACAAGTAACAAATGTGGATCAAGAAAACAATTGTGGTGTTCTATATATTAAATGTGGTTCAGTACAGGTAAATGCATTGCAAAAAGTAGCAAATGTGGCTTAGTAGAGTGAATGTGTTACAAAAAGTGTTAAATATGGTACATAATAATGAGTGTGTTGCACAAAAAATAAAATGTGTTGTACAAAATGAAGGTCTGATTTGTTTGTAATTTTGGCCAATTTTCATAATTGTTTTCAGTTTGAGTGAATGTTTTTGTGAATGGTGATCTTGTACCTACACAAACACAACAAATAATCACACAATTAGATCATTATGCAAGTTAAATCAACAGTACCCATAGAATTCATTTGAAATGCAAAAATAAGAGATGGAAATGAAGAACACAAATGAAAACTATCAAATCCTATCTAATGCAAGTAAACTCTCAATCCCATGGGGGAATTGGTGTCATTTTGATGTGGAAAATGGCTCTTTCCCAATGCCTTGTAAAATTGAATGATTATTTCATGAAGATTTGATGCTCCTTGGTTGAATTCATGCATGACCAAGCTATGAAAATGAGAAAATAGATGTTCAACAATGGATGAGAAAATTCAAAATTTGAAGATAATGTCTTTGCATGAAGTTGTGGATCCAAAATGAGTGAAAGAGCCTTCTATTTATAGAAGAAGAAGATGGAAGAATGAGAAAATAGGATGAATGTGGGACAAAAGACCAACCAATAGCATTAAGCCACTTGTCAACATGTGAGTGGACAAAGGTTGACCCCATTTTGGTCATTGTTCACATAAATGATAATAGGTGGAATTTCAAAATGGATGAAATGACATGTTGGAGGGAGAAAGAAATGGAGTTAATGCCACTTGGCTCAAGGAAAAAGGACATGTAAAAAGCTTAAATGCCTTATTGGATGTACAAACCCTTTTGGAGGGATTTTTCAAACTTGGAGAATATTCCAACATTAATGCCTTTTTGAAAGTAATTGAAGATTTAATAAATCAATTAAAATGATATTCATGAGCAAGTTAAAAAATATAGAGGATTGGAGTGATTAAGATTAAGATTAATCGGGATTTGATTAATTTAAAAGGAGATTAGTTGATTTGACCATTTTGACTTAGGTTTTAGGATTTAAATAAATCAAAATGAGATGAATAATGGTTTAGACTTAATTAAATAAAGTTTGATATATTTAGTTAAAGAGGGTGGTGTTAGAATAAATCAAATAAAGATTAATTTATTTAATTTAAAGGAGATGACTTTAGAGATTAATTAAATAAAGTGAATTATTTAATTAAAAGAGGGACTATAAGATTAATTAAAGAAAATGATTTATTTAATTAATAGGAGATGATGACTTAATCATATTAATTTGATTTATTTAATTAAGAGATGAAATATGATGAATTTAATAGAATAAAGATTATTCAATTAAATTGATTAGTAAAGGAGATGATTTGGGATGAAATGGTGTTAGTAAAATTAGGATCAAATGCATGTATATTTTACGTGTCTACATTTTTCCCCTCTTTGAAGAAATGTACCTACTATGTTGGTTCAAAGAATAAACTAGTTGAGATCGAAATTCAAAAAAAATATAATTTTTTCAGATGCCCCGGTTGAAAGAAGTATATTGGTACACTACCCCCACAAGAGATCGAGCGAAACGTTTGATTTCAAGGTCGATCTCACGACAAAGAGGTACAAGATGGATGTACGAATGATTATGACAATTATGCAAATGAGATGATTTTAAGATGCTTAGAATAACCAATCTATTTTATCCTAAACAACTTAAATGATAATGCAATGCATTTGAGATGGATGAGATGGATGATGCGATATGCTATGATTATGAGATGTATGTATGCTAATGATTTGTGGATGCAGGATGGATGCATTGGTGATGATGATTAACTATCATGGTACCTGTTTAACATAGAAAGAAGACAAAAGAAAGAGGATCCAACAAGCTTACTTTATTAGAGATGACGATGATGATGATTTCCTTATCAGGAATTGGGATTTTAAAAGGGGTAGTTACCTTATGTTTGATAACACACATAAGGACGATGCATCAAGGTATAAAGAACCAAGATGGTGTTGCACATAGTGCGATGGAATTTGACTCGACAATCAAATAGGAGTATTCTTGTTCACACTTGACATACATAAACCTTGCTAGGATGAACTTTAGCAGTTTCAAACATCTCAGACCAAAACACAGAAAGGTATAACCTATCACTGCAATAGTCAACAAGCTGCACAAAACACCTTCCATACATACCTAACAAAGCAAGTATTCGCCAATTTATATTACAAGAAATTCCAACAAGAACAACAGATAAAAGATAATGATCGTTACCCCATTCCTTTCTCTCTAAATCATTTTGATTAGACATCATCAAGAAGTCATTGGAATGAGTGCAATAAGATAAACAAAAAGAAAAGATCAAGTAAACATACAAGCCAATCTTCCTCATAACTCTAGCCAAAGGGATGTGTTTTGAGGATAAGAATCTAAACTAATTTTTCCAATAGATAATTCCCATTGTAGGAAGGATACATCCTAGGACATGTTAGTGGATGATGGCAAGTTGTTTTGTTTATGATAAGTATCCAAACTGATTTTCCAATAGATAATTCCTATTGTAGGAAGGACGCACCCTAGGACATGTTAGTGGATGGTGGAAAGTTGATAGGTTGTTTGAAAAGCTATTGATATAAGGCCAATTGACATGTTTGTGAATGATCAAGAGTTTGATTTTGCGTTTAAAGATTTGTTGCTTCGATTTTGATTTTTTGTTTGAATCTTTTTTTGCTAATTGTTGTGGTTGTTTCTATTTATTTTTCCAAAGGATGAGGGTCACGATTGATTTATTATGCATGAGATTATTGCGGGTGAAAGAAAAAAGGGACAGATGGATTTTTTCAAATATTTGGATGTTTTTTATTTTTTTGAAATGTTTTGAGGCTGTTTTTTGTATTTTTCGAGATTTTGCAAATGTTTGATTTTCAAATTTTCTGATGTTTTTGGTGTTTTATGATATTTACCAATGTTTTTGAATTTTTTTTTTGAATGTTTTTTTTTTGTGTCTCGGGGACTGATCAAAGATTACCCTTGCCTACGTTTAAGCTTAGAGATGATGTAGTTCAGATGACCTTGTTTTTGATATTTTTTTGACTTTTTGACCTATTTTTGGATTTTTTTATATGATTTGGATGTTTTTGGATTTTCGCATGATTTTGACAATTGGATATGGATATGTGTGATGATATCAGTGATCCTTTTTTGTTGAAAACCAAGCTAAGGTTGATTGATCTGATTGATGGATTGATGATGATAATATTGTTGAGGATACACAATAATGCAAGGATAGTGCTAATCAAAGTGAGGATTAGGATGTATGTCCCAAGATGATGATGGATTGATTGGATTTGATTGATTGGTATTTTTAAGCTTGATTTGGAACAAAATTTGTTTGGATGATTTGATGTGATGTTGAGGCACACATTAGATGCAACTGATATTGGTTGTTTGGATTGATGTTCAATGAAAGATGATGCTTGATAAGGAACATATTCTTATCAAAATATACCATGGGCTAGTGATTTGGATTTTGGCTCACAAGTGCTTTGATTGATTTGATTTCATGTTTTCCAATTTTTGGATCACCACATAAGTTGGAAGATATAGATCAAGATTTATTCCTAAAGCAAGATGTAAATATCTGCCCCCAGTGTCTAGCAATGTATGAAATGCCATGGGTGGACATGTTGGGATAGATGTATGGATGGAGGGATATGGATTATCTTGTGATAATATAAGGTGTTTGGGTAGGATAGGATCATTGAAAATGACCCATGTCAAGATGTTTACCATAAGAAAGTGTAAAGTGTACACCAAACTTTGTCAAGATCAAGATAACTTGGACTATGGATGTAGATGGATTAAAATGGATTGGATAAATGGTTTATGGATGAATGAATTTATTATGGATAATATGGATGGAATGTTGGATTTATTATGGATGGGATGAGATTCTTTCACCCAAATTAGTGCATGTAGATGCTTGATTCTACACATGACACATTTTTTCTGAGTTTTCATCATGGTACTTGTCTAAAGTGCCACCATAGTGGTTTTCACTAGAGGATGATTTTTATCTTTACTGTTTCCAATCCTTTTTCTAATTTTTTTTATTTTTTATGTTTTTTGGATTTTCATATTTTATTTTATTTTTTGTATTTTTTTGTGAAATATTTTAAGCTCATGTTGAACCACCTTGTGGTGTTGATGTAGATGTTTCTATCATAATGTGCCATTGATATCCTGCTTGAAGAAGATATTTTTACAATATACGTGCACTTGAATACAAATTTTGAGATTCCTGATCTACTTTGTTGATACCGGAGTTAACTTTGTCTTTGTGCACACATTGTGATAGAGTGTCTTATGAATCCTTATGATGTAGGGTGGTTTTCAATACATGGTAAATGTAAGAATTGGGTATCATGGATGGAGGTGTGGATGGAGTGTGTTTAGGAATAAAAGATCGATAGGTTGATAGTTTGGAACCTTTGACTCTCCAAACTTGGGAAGATGAGCAATGATGGGTGGATACGGAAGTGTATGGAATTAGGACCAACCACTTGATATACTTTGTACATCGCTTTGGAAGCCTACTTTTTCCTTTGTGGACATCTTTGATGGATACTTTTCCCTTTCTTATTTTTCCCCATAGTTTCTTTCACTAATGGAGTTTGATAAGGATAATATTTCTTTGTATTTTTGGTATCCATATGTATTTGATTTGTCTATTGTTCCTCCCAACTTCTTTTTCCTTGATAATGTTCTTTGTGCTTTGATTCAAATCCTTCTTTTGATGTTGGTCCCAATTCGTGGATGGGGTGATGGGTGGATGATGATCATGACATGGTTTGTTGTAGTATTGGCATTGATTTCATCATAAGGATTCTTCGTGCTTCCTATGTTGACATTTACTTGAGATGAAGTTGCCCCTAGTACTTAATAATCAAGATCTTGATGCTTAGGATTTCCAATAATTTGAACTAGTTCTAGGATACCCTATTCATGTAGGCCTAATCCTTTGCCTTGATAATTCATCTGTTGAAACATTTTATTTGCAATAGGATATGATTTATCTTTGAAGCAGGCTGCTAATCCTTCTCTACTCTATCATGAATCTTCAAAGGTGATAGATTCTTCATTGATAAGACAATTTTCCCTTAAAAAGGTGAGTGATCCAAGTTTATAAGTGATATGACCCTCCATAAGTGGGATAACTTCCTGATTGATATCTTTGGCTTGATCTTGTGAAGTATCAGATTTTAATGCTTCTCCCAAAGGTTTTGATGATTCACTATCCATGTAAAAGTCTCCCTCATGATTCATTTTTGATATGCTTTCACAAGATCTTTCTAATTCACAATTTTTGTAGAAGCCTTCTTCATGACCCAATTCTGATATGTCTCTATATTTTTCTATATCTTGATCTTGTGTATAAATGTTAAGAGTAGGAGACTCTTGTTCCTTGATAATGATATCAAGAGTATGAGACTCTTGTTTTGAATGAATATCATCTACATGTCCATCCAAAGAAAGCATACCATGGGTAAACAGAGGGGTATGTGCTATATGGATATAATCATCATTTGTGACATCTTGTATAGATAGGAGAGTGCCCATTAGATCATTGTAGTATCTTGGAGATATGAATTCTTGATCTTGATTAATTTTAGAATTGATTTTGACATGCTTTTGATCATGTTATTTACATGGGTCAGTTTCAAAGGATGGATTGCTTATAAAGGGTTCTTGGATATCTTCATTAGGCATCAGAAGTGGCTCAATATCCTCCTGATCTTTGAGTGAATCTGGATCAAGTGTTGAGTTGAGGATTTCTTCAATATCTGTAACAATAAGGTCAAAGGATGTCAATATGTCTTGGAAAGGACCATTACTATAATTTGGTGAAAGATGTTGATCATGCTTTGGAATAAATTCTTGAGATATGTCCTCTAACTCATTGGATAATGTAGAGGTATTGTCAAAATGATCATTGGTGGAAGGATCACTGATTATAGGATCAAATAATGTTAACACTCCTTGAAATAGATCATTGTTGGATATTGTTGAGGGATTGTTATCATGATAAAAAATGACTCTAGATGTATGTTGAGTTGATCTTTGGATGAGGTAGAAAAATCTTCAAGGTACTCATTGATGGATAGATCTTGTTCATTATTTTCAACAATTGTGGTGGAGAGATTGTCAATGGTATCACTGGTGGTTTGATCATTATCCTCAATAGTTTATTTTTTATCAATAAGGTCTTGGATGAGATTTTTGAGTCAAATAAAATTTGATGTTGTGTGTCCCTTTATTTTTTGAAAATCACAAAGGTGCTTCTCGTTATACCCTAGTGGTTTAACTTGCGGCTTTTGATAATTTTCATAAATAAGGATTTTGATGAGATTTTCTTGTATCAACTGTTGCATGACCGATTCGATTGGTCCGCCAAGTGGTGTGTATTTACGTTTTTTACCTTGTGAGATTTGTAGGTTAAATTGACCTTGTAGTGATTTATTTTGGAGATGTGGTGATTGATCTTTGAGATGTGGTGATTGATCTTCAAGATGTGGTGATTGGGTTTTTTGTTGATGTTGTTGATCTTGATATTGGAGATATTGTTCTTGATGTGGTTGTGGACACAACTCAATGCTTTGATGACATGGTTTAACCAATGGAAGAGTGTATTTATTTTTGGGTGGAGATGTCTCTTGGTGTAATGAATCAACTATTTTGGCAAGTGAATCAATTTGATCTCGCAAAATTTGATCTTTATTTTGACACTCTTGATATAGTTGATTTGGTTTTTGTTCAAGCAAATTTGGAATGTATAATTGTGGTGTTCACATGGGATCATGGAAAATTTAATTTTTTAAAATGTTCTTATTTGGGATGATGTTTATATTTGGCATGATAGGTTGAAATTGAACATTTTTGTGGTTGGGAATCACATTGCCTTGATTTAGGTAACTTTGATTTTGCATGGCGTTACCTTGACTTGGATCAACACATGGAGTCATTAACATTTTTTTTGGACTTTGAACAATATTTGTATGATTCACAAACATATCTATCCCAAATTTTACCAAGTGTGGATTTGAAATGTTCATGTTTGGTAAACTTGTACTTGGTATATTCACATTTGGCATGTATGGATTTGGTGGCTTAATGTTTTTTTGTTGAAGACTCATGCATTCATTGTTTAGTTGATAGATTTGTAGGTTTGGACATTGATTTAAATCTACCATAGGGAAAGGTGTTACAAAATTTAGATTGGGCATACTAAACATGTGTTGCACCATTGAGGTTTGTAGGAGATAATGATCCCATGTATGGATTGTATAAATGTGAGTTTCAATAATCAATTGGCATTGTAAGGCTTTGATAGTTTGGTTGATTTAGACCACTCATGATGTATGAATCAAGTTTATATTCCATTTTTTTCTTGTGTTTTGACCTTGTTGACCTCTAAGGAATTTAGGACCAATAATGAGATGAAGGATGAAATGGGTGAATCATATGGGTGTTGAACTTTTAGGAACCTTGGAGGGATACTAAACTTTAGGTTTTTTGGATTTATGATTTTAGATTTGATTTGGATCTGATTTGGACAATGGATTTATAAACCCCAAGATGTTGGATGTTATCTTGGAATAAACTAGTCCACAAGGATGATAATTTAACTAGATATATGAGGAAGGATTCATCCACACACACTTAGCCAAGCAAGGATATTCTGATCTTGATTTGAAGAATTTTACCAAAATTCTAGTATGAATTATTTTTCCAGTGGTTCAAAAGTCATTTGTGAGATGGGTTTTGATTGATGTTTATGAAATGATTGGGGTGTTTTGTTCCTAAATGAACCTAAGAAGGACTTGTTTACTAGACCAATATATTGAAGAACATTTTTTCTCTAAGAGTAGTTCAAACCAAAAGACCAATGTTTACATGGAAAACCATAAGACAAAAGATAAAAAGCACTCGTGTGGGGTTCAATTGATTTAATCTTGGTTAATTAATTGATTTTACCTCAAACACTTTCTTGCTTAGATTTTAATACTATATGTCTAATGTTCCTATTTATTTTCATCTCACAAGGTCCATTATGTGGAAATCAATAAGATCAAGGTAATAGTTTCCTATTGTTGACATTAGTGATAGAAAATTGAGATGAAAATCCAAATACTTAGAAACCTATAAGGATAGAATCCCTAGGGAAAGGAATAACACTTAGACTTTTGAAAGATATTTGCTCCTTGTAAAGGGTTTGAAATTTGATGATCATGTTGAATGTTTGTTTTCCAATGTTTTAGATCCAAGATAAAATGTTTTGATTCCAAAATGATGCACAACCCTAGGATAGAATGAGACAATATTTGTTGAGTTCCCACTTGGATAAATCTAGTCACACCTACTCTTAGTGGATGATTAGAAGATTAAACACACTGGCTCCCCTCCACAACACACACTTCTCAGGTCAACCAACATTTAGTACCCATGAAATTCCCATGGCATACTTCTAATCTTTACTAAGAACTACAAAATTATGGGACAGCTTCAGAACGGTCATTCTTGCACCAACAAATAGATAAGGATTTGGGATTTCTAAACAAAAGGTTCTAGTATAGGAATTTTGTTCATGGGAGATCATCCATATAGCTAAAGACCATTGTTGCTCTTCTTTTCGGAACAATCCTCGTGATACTTGAACTTTCCTCAAGTACCCACACTTGTATACTAGTTGGAAGTCACTTGGCTTTAGCATTTTCCTAGTTGGGTCATTCACTGGGGTGATTACTTTTTCCCACCAAGAAGGCCCTCTAAGGATAAAAAATGTGAGAAAGTACATCCCTATTTCAATCAAACTTTGTTTAGAAACAAAGAAAGAACACACGTGATATACTCCACTCACAGTCGCAAGATTTTGTTCAATTTTAAGAGCCCAAACTGAAATATGGAGGCATATTTTATACAACTTAATGTCACCAAAAGGACTTGTGATTCTCAATATCATCATGAAGCATGAGAGAAGTGCATATTCCCTTTTAAATGAGATTACTTTATGTAAAATATTACAAAACATAAAAGGACACATGTTCATTTTAACCTTCAAAGCAAGAATGGGTTCTTTTTAAGCACCAATATTGAAATGTGATATTTTCTTGTTCAATTGTTAAGCCAAAAACAAAATGTAGTAAGTTGCCTAAGGTTATTTTTAATCCTTGTAATTTTTTTTAAGCCCAAATGAAAATTGTTGAGTCCTAAAACTTGAAGATAACAAATCCTTAAGAATGGGATTATAATTTCTCCCAAAGTGTTTAAAAACACTTGTTACAATCATGCGATAATTCTTTTTCTTTCATTTACATGCTATATGATCCTTTAAAACCTGCAATACAATCTCTAAATGTTAGATGAAATCAAGAAACAAGAATATATGAGGGTTAGATAAATGATTAAACATAAAAACCCTAAAATTTTGACCAAGTTTCATTGTGATTTGACATTTGGTGAAAATTTGAAAATTTTAACTCTATCAAAGTTGATAAACACCTACACCATTGCATAGCTTATGAAATTCCACCCTATTTCAAAAAAAAAAAAACTCTTAAAAAGACCAAAATATGACCAAGATACGGCCATTTTAAATTTGAGTGAAAAAGCAAGAAAGCAAAGGCGACACCCTTTGCAGCGACGTTGTTTCGGTCCAAATAGCAATGGTGGAATGAAAGTGGCATTGTTTGAGGATTTGAGCAGTGCTCTGGTGAAACTAGCAGCACTGTTTGGAAAAATAGAGACTGCAAATGCGTTGCAATTTCCTCCGGTGGTGCTGTTTGACCTCCATCAGTATTGTTTGACCTAGGAAGACAACAAACATTGAAAATAGCATAATTTGACCAAAAAATGTGTTAATTTCTTCAAATCTACCCTCCTAACGCCAAAATGTGAATTGTGATCTTGTACCTGCACAAACACAACAAATAATCACACAATTAGATCATTATGCAAGTTAAATCAACATTCCCCATAGAATTCATTTGAAATACAAAAAATAAGAGATGGAAATGAAGAACGCAAATGAAAACTATCAGATCCTATCTAATGCAAGCAAACTCTCAATCTCATGGGGGAATTGGTTCCATTTTGATGTGGAAAATATTCCTTTCCAAATCCCTTGTAAGCTTGAATGCTAATTTTATGAAGATTTGATGCTCCTTGGTTAAATTCCTGCATGACCTAGCTATGAAAATGAGAAAATTCAAAATCCGAAGATATTGTCTTTGCATGAGAAAATTCAAAATCTGAAGATAATGTCTTTGCACGAAATTGTCGATCCAAAATGAGTAAAAGAGCCTTTTATTTATAGAAGAAGATAGAAGAATGAGCAAACAGGATGAATGTGGGATAAAAGACCAACCAATAGCATTAAGACACTTGTCAACATGTGAGTGGACAAAGGTGGAGCACATTTTGGTCATTGTGCACATAAATGGTAGTAGGTGTAATTTCAAAATGGATGAAATGACATGTTGGAGGGAGAAAGAAATGGAGTTAATGGCTCAAGTAAAAAGGACATGTAAGAGGCTTAAATTCCTTGTTGGATGTACAAACCGTTTTGGAGGGATTTTTCAAACTTGGAGAATATTCCAACATTGGTTCCTTTTTGAAAGTAATTGAAGATTTAATAAATCAATTAGAATGATATTCATGAGCAAGTTGCAAAAGCTAGAGGATTGGAGTGATTAAGATTAAGATTGATTAGGATTTGATTAATTTAAAAGGAGATTAGTTGATTTGACCATTTTGACTTAGGTTTTAGGGTTTAAATAAATCAAAATGAGATGAACAATGGTTTAGACTTAATTAAATAAAGTTTGATTTATTTAATTAAAGAGGGAAGTGTTAGATTAAATCGAATAAAGATTAATTTATTTAATTTAAAGCAGATGACTTTAGAGATTAATTAAATAAAGTGAATTATTTAATTAAAAGAGGTACTATAAGATTAATTAAATAAAATGATTTATTTAATTAATAGGAGATGATGACTTAATTAGATAAATTTTATTTATTTAATTAAGAGATTAAATATGATGAATTTAATCAAATAAAGATTATTCAATTAAATTGATTAGTAAAGGAGACGATTTGGGATGAAACAATGTTAGTAAAATTAGGATCAGATGCATGTATATTTTACGTGTCTATAGTTTCCAGGTTTGTGAAAAGTGTTTGTTTGTTCAATGTCTCAAAAAACACTTGGAAAACACAATATTATGTTTGAAAACATGTACAATGAAGACAATTACAACCCTAGGTTAGGCAAGGACTATATTTTCTAGATTCCACGTGGGTTTCCCCAGCTGCACTTATTCTTAGCGGGTGATTTAGAAGATTGGCCATACAGGCTCCCCCTTACATTGCACTCACTTCTTGGGTCAACCAAGCTTCAAGCCTTCATAAATCTCCCATGGAATACTTTTCACCTCTACTAAGAACTGGGAGAATGTGGATTCCTTTGCAATGACCGTTGTGCTAGAAAATAGATGGGTTTTTGGCCACTAAACAAAAAGGTTCTAGTAGATACTCAGGGACATGACACCTTGCGAGTGTATAACAATCCACTTAAGGCTTTAATCAATCTACTAGGGGCTCTTATACCTTTAAAAAAAAAGGTAGGTACCTATTTTTGAATGACAGTACATGGCTAAGGACTACATACCATGAGGACTTAATGATTTAGACTCATCCTTTTATATACCGACCCAAGTGAAAAACTGGTTGGAGTCATTCACTCTTTCTAGGTAGGCCCCTCTAAGGTTCAAAACACAAAATAGATGGGTTTGGCTTTCTGATCACCTAGTTGCACAAGGTGAGAGCATAATCACCTACCACCTTCAAGCAACAATCAAGCAATGTTCTTTCACCCTCTAATTAAATCTAAATGAGACAAACAAATGTCCTTTTTAAAGCACCAATGGAAGTGTTTTCTAATCTAAAAAAAACACTGTAAGTGATTTTGAAATAACATCCTTGGACATTCAAACCTACAAAACCACTTTTTAGTAGTCTTAAAAGATTCCTTGAACCCGTGAAAAGTTAAAGCCACACGCTGCAACAACAAATTAGTAACCTACAAAAATCTCTAAACTACTAACTTGAAATGAGAAATCTGGAAATTTATGAAAAAACCCAAAAATAAAATTTACCAGTTCAATGCATCGTTCTACAAAGCAAATGTGTCTCAAGGCTAAAAGCTAGAATTTTCCAAGTAGATGCATCATTCTACATAGTAGATGCGTCATGGTCTACAAATGTGTCGTTGTGGCTTGCTAATGCGTGAAAGTAGAGTAAATGTGTCTCTCGAGCTAATTAATGCAGCTCAACTCTATGGATGAGTCATTCTACAAGTTGAATGTGTTGCAATGCAACAATTGTGGTTTTGGAATATGCAAATGTGGCTCGTCGTACCTATACCTGCAAAAATGCAAAAAGGTCGCATAGAAATCTACAAAAAAGATGTGTTTGGCATCAAGTTCACCAATGTAACTATGGAAAATATTCAAGTTAGCAGATTAGTGCATAAATAAACCAAACCCAAAGTAAGCAATGAAGTACAAATGAATAAAAAACATGAAAAAAAAGAAAGATATTACTAAATGTCTTCAACCTCCATGATTCATCTTCATTGCACCTTCTCTATTTGTTGCAATATGTAGTTTGTCCTCAAAATTTGTATGAGCAACCTATGATAATGACAATGTCCTAAGCAAATGTTGAAAGATTTTGTCTAAAAGCAACACAATGCAAGTATGCAACTATGAAGAAACTATGAAACAAGCCTAAAGTATGCAAATTCCAAGATTCCAAGATTGTCTAAGATGTAGATGTCAAGAGATGTGCAAATGAGACTAAAATTTTCATTTTATAGAAAAGTCAATTTTGGGTGAATAGCCAAGATTGAAGATTGAAAAATTCCCTAGAATCAATGGACAAGATTGAATGTGACAACCCACAATTAGGGTTAGGGTAACATTAGGGTAAATTTGAAATGAATGGTCAAGATTTGATTTTAGAAAATCAAATCAAAGGACAAGATTGCATGTGACAAGAAGACAAGAATGACACATGAAAAGAGAGAGTTACTTGATTTATTGGAAGAAATTTGTTATTTTGAATTAAAAATTAATTTAATTCAAAAAGGTGGGGTCATGTAACATACTTAAATAATTAATTTGAATTATTTAGTAAGAGAGGGAAAATTAGAAAGTGGGACCATTTTAAATAAATAATTTTATTTAAAATTGGGAAAATGCCAAGGTGGGCAATAATTAAATAAATTAAAGAATTTATTTAATTATGAGAAAACATTTAGGAATTAATGGCGTATTTAAATAAATAAATAAAATTTGTTTAATTACAAGAAGACATTAGAGAATTAATGATGCATTTAAATAAATAAATAAAAATTATTTATTTAAATAACTAAGAGGAATAAAAGACATGCATTAATTAAATAATTATGAATTATTTAATTAGTAGTTGAATGTGGACCATAGGACATAATTAAATATTTTATTTATGCTCAGAGGAATGCGAAGAAAATAGAACTTGTAGGCCTAGGTCATTTTTATGTGTCTACAATAACATTATAAAAAGTTTTAGAGTTCAACATTTGTTAAACACTTGTTTCAATAAGAGGAAAACACCAAAAAATATAAGGGATAATGTAGGGAATACACGAAAGGGACATTTAAAAGGGAAATTATAGTTTTCTAATAGGGAAAGAGAATTAAAGTAGAGGATAGATGAAATGGATGTCGATAAGGAAAAATGATGTTCTCAATAGGAAATGCAATGAAAGGGTTTCTAGGAAAACTCAAAAAAATAAAAAGGGAAAGAGAATGAATTTGGGGAATTTATTAATTTATTAATTAGATTAAAATTGGAAAGTCTTGTACCCATTACAAAGAAGCCATAGAGGTAGAAGAGAGGCAGAAGAGAGGTGACTTAAAAAAGTGAGATAATAGAAAATGACAACGAAACTCACAAAAAGTGAGCTAGGAAATAACAACTAACCATTCTTTTGACCAGAGCATGTAATCGGTAACAAAGACTACAAAAAATAAGTAGGGGCATTAGAGGAGGTAAAACCAACACAAAAAAAAAATGAACACTAGAGACAAGAGAAAACCAAAAAAAATCAACCATTGAGTAGAACAAGGAACTACCACAAGGGCTAGGGCAGAAGCCCAAAACCAATCTTACACTCAACCATAATAGGAGAAAAACTTAGAAACAAGGCTAATAGCCACTTGCTACAACTCTAGTTTCCAACCATAAAACTTTCCACTTTCGACCTATTGATGCTAAAGATCCTAGCTCCAACCCTCAAATCCAACATTAGGAAACAAGGGTGGAGAAAAAAATGAGGTTGAAAAACCTCCCATATAGCAGCTCACAAAGCTCCAACAAAAGACCAAATCCACCTCAATAAGAGAGGTCTTCAATAAGATAAGGGAAGAAACCAATAGAAAACTAGAATTCCATTCATGCCAATGAAGAACAACTCACCTCTATAGGATAAGTCACCACCACCAGCAAAGTACCATGGCCAAGAATAAGAATGGAAACTAGAGGCAAAGATACACCAATCACATCAATACCCAAAGCCAACCAGACCACAAAGTACACAAGGTTCTTCAACCAACAAGGGTAAGAAACATCCCACACCTCCAAGTGAGGCAAGGGAAAGGACAGGAAAAACTACATCCCAAAACCTAAAATGGGGGTTTCAAAAGTAGCACAAACAAGAAGATCAACACCATTCAAATTAAGAGCAAGCAAAACACTAGTGAAAATAGAGTTCATAGAAAAACTTGGAGAGGACCAAGACAACCAAAACTGAGAAAATAGGGTACCAAAGACCCACTACAAGATAAGGGGAAGGCCCTTCATCCAACCCCCCAATCAAGGGAGAAAAAAAACTGCCTAGCAATAGACTCGGACACAACAAACTAAAACAACAACGAACCCAACACTTGGGCCAAAGAAAAATAGGGGACCACCCAAATGGAAGCTCCAACACAGCTTCAAGTTGAATTGAGATCTCATTGTAGGCCATGTTTTCGAAGACAAACCAAAAGGGGACTTTACAAAGAAACCAAGCTCCATACGAAGAGTTCCAATACGAACATCAAAACTAGAGAAAGTAGTAACAAGAGCCAAAACAAGAAGGGAAACAAAAAAAACCCCTCTACAACATCAGGTGCATCAAAAGAGAAGGAACCCTTCTAGAGGTGAGAGCCACCAATATCTAAACAAGAACCCCATCCTCATCCCCAAAAATAGAGATACCAATGCCAATAGTAGCAGGGGAGAACAAAGCTCTCTCACTCTATTGAATAGGGCGCAAATCAATAGTCCACGAAGAACATGAGGCCATTTTGAAGTGCACACAATGACAAGTAGAAAAGATGCCACCATAACCCATAACACAAACAGAGAGAAAAAATATCCTACCCAAGACAATATTCCATTTGTCAAGCATAAAGTGGGAAAACCCCAAACAAGAGGTCGTCGAGGAAAGATATAAGCACTGAAACTTAGAAATCTAGGTCGGCCAAGAAACAAAGGACCTGCCAGGATATGAACCCCACATATAACCACCAAAATATTAGGGAAACCTAAAGCAGTGATGCCATCTATGTTAGTATGATCTTCCTTGTCATTTTTACTAGAAATAAAACATTTTAGGATCCTTATACCTTAAAATACATGATAGGCACATAGGGAGGAGAAAGAATAGCACCAAGGAAAATTTGACGAATGGATATCCATAAATAATTTCTTAGATAGGTTATATGTGACAACCAAAATGAGGCCTAAGTGCAGAAAGGAGTATAGAATTAAGAAAAATTCAACACTATAAAAATGAGTTCCAATATAATTAACATATTTGTTTTTTTCTCAAGGGGTTAACTTATTAATTTTGATTTTCCTTTTTAAATATTTTTTAAATTGTGAACATTAATTTTTTAACTCAATAAATTATTTTATTTGACTTATCATGATATATGAAATTAATTTTTAATATTTATGAAAACATTAAATCAATTAACTATTAAATATTACTTAATTAACTTAATTTTAATAGATTAGATTAAGCATTATTTTGTGGTTTAATAAATGTGAGATGATTTTTTTTAATGAAGGATTTTGTTAGGCATTGAGATAGAGGTAACACTATGAACATAAAATTAGTAGGACTTTATTTTGTAAATTAATACTTTATTTTTTATTGAGGCATACATTTTTTGGGAACCTCAAAAATCATTTGCCAATATACTAAAATCTAGAGTCTTGTCAAGATAAAGAACTCAAAATCAATAGATTGATAATTATATTGAACATTGGTAAAGATAGGTTCTTACAAAATTGAAGAAAACCATGCAAGTGAATTAGCGAGGAATAAAAAACTATAGAAGATTCATCTTCATTCATTGTACCTACATCTAAATGTGGTGGTATCTACAAACACAATTTAGGAACTTCATAAGAAAGAATTAAATTTTTATTTGGACAATCCCGTAAGTGGAATTATTTGATAAATTTGATAAATGATTGATCACTATAGATAAGTATTGAATATGCTTATAGTTATTTATCTTCTAATAAAGCAATAAGAATTGTCAATGATGATGCAATGAAGGTGTATGAAAAAATAGAACCTTTAAAGTGATTTGGAAAAGAATGATACATATCCATATATATAATTTCATATCAAATAGATGCATAGAAATCTTAGCTAAGCTCAATGATTTAAATTCAAAATTTATATTATTAGATATAGATCTTCAAATGTACATGTATTGACACATTTTGGGTCAAATATACACTTATATATTTGATCTAGGATAGTGAATGAGAGATCTAGGGACCAAATAGAACTAGAAATCACACCTTGGTGTGCAATTGGTATGTCGAAGAGGTGTGGAAGGTCAATTAGGAAAATATTTGGTCTATTTTTTTGTTGCGTACATTTATATAGTATGTGGGGTGAATTGGTAGGCTATAGAGAAAATTATGTTGTTTGTTTAACAAATGTCTTGAAATAGAAAAGTGATAACTTCAAATAAACCATGCATCCAATTAGAAAGATCAAAACACGACTAAAAAAACCCTCTAAATCAAGAAGATAATTAGGCTCCATTACCAACAAGCTCACGCTATGTTTGCAATAGGGAGAGAGGGAGAGAGAGAGGTGGAAAGATAGAGAGGGGGGTAAGGAGATAGAGCTAGAGAGGAAGATGGAGATGGAGAGGTAGAGATAAAGAGAGAGGAGAGAGGGATAGATAGAGATGGAATAGAAAAATATAAGGGAGATAGATGGAGAAAATGAGAGAGGGATAGATAGAAAGATAAAGATAGAAATAGGAAAGTGATATATAAAGAGAGGAAGAGGTATAAGGGTAGAGACATGGAGCAATTTGAAAGAGAGAAACCTAATTTTTTATATCCACGGTTTACCTCTTTCAACATGGGGTGTAAGATGATTGAAATTATTTCCACCAGGGTGATCCCACAATAGTGGTTTACAATTTTTGGCCAAACTGGACACTAAAATTATTATTTTTAACTAAATCTTCACATTCGGGCAGCTGTAGCAACTAAATTGTGAGGAATTTGAAGATGATGCAAACTAGAGTCTCATCACATTTTGTCTATAAATTATAAAAATATTTTTTTCAAGATTTTTGGAATCAGATTGTACTTCTTTTTCCATCTCCCACGAAAACTAGTTTTTTTTTTCAGAAAACAACATTTTTAAAAAGTGACACAAACCGTATAATGCATAAATTTTTTTCCATGAAGGAACAAATTATAATTCTTTAGAATTTAGATTTGTGACTCCAATATCTAGTGCTTCCACTTTGTTAGATAATTTTTTAGTCAATTTTTTTTCTTTAATCAAGTTTTGAAGTCAAACCAATTACAATTCAGACATAGTGTGACCGTATAATGCATAATTTTTTTTGTATAAATCAAAATTCATTTTTTTCTTTTTTGTTGGATCAAGGACTTCAATATCTGGTGCAATCATATTTTTCAATTTTTTTTTTTGATAATCTACTATTTTTTCACATGTACAAAACAAAGACCTTGATTTTCGATGAAAAACCTATGTTTAATAAAACTAAAAAATAAATGTACAATAAAACCAAAACATATTAAAATTATATTCGTTGGATAGTTCATTCTGAGGACTACCTGATTCCAATTGGGTTTGTGAAGATTCGTCCATTTTCAACCTCAATCTGAGCTTCAAAGTGAAAAAAAAAGGTTTTTTTTGTGAACAAGGTCAAAAATTAGGGAAAAGGGGGGTTTGCTTGAACCAGGGGGGTTCTAGTGAACCAAGGTTCATTCGAACCCCCTTCAATATGCTATTTTATTTTATTTTTTGGGTGATAAATGTGGGCCCAGTGATTAATGGGTTCACTCAAACTTTAGTTCAGTCGAACACCTTTTTGGTTCAGTCGAACTTGTAGGTTCATTCAAACCCCTAAAACCAATTGTTTTGCCATGGGGTCATTTTTTCTCATTTTTCCTTCCTCCATAAAATTGGAAACCACTATTGTGGCTTCACACTTTATCATTTTTCATGATTTTCAATCATTTTTAAAGCATTGAAAGCATCAAGATACGAGTATATATTGTCAAATGCATACTCGATTCACCGGAACAACTCATTTAAAGTCTCAAATTTTGTAGTTTAAGAGCACGTTTACAAATTTTACAATACCTAGGTACTAGATGAATTTTATAGTATGACAAATACGTTGACCAATGTACAATTATCATTTGGTACTGACAGAAATTAATTGCACCCAATATGACATTAACGTGTCGAAATATGATATCTATAGAAAATACAACGAGCTTAAGAAGCAAAAAGTAGAGTCTTTATATGAAATTCATGATGCTGATGTATGTTGTCTAGAGATAGAGGGGAGAAAGGAAGAGTGAGACATTTATAGATAGAGAGAGATACAAAGATATATAGAGGGGTAGAATAAAAGATAAAGATTGAAATATTTTTTTGTATATATAAAATATATTATATTTATTTATATACCATTAATTTTTCCTTGATTAAGTATATCAATTGTTTTAATTTAGTTAAAAAAGTAATTATTTGTATTTATTTATAGTATATTTAATAATAAAATAAATATATTCATTGTAAATGTAGGTGTGAATTTTTAATAAAATTTAACATTATTGATTTATTTAAAATTATGATTTAAATAAAATAATATTTTAAATTTAATAGTTAGTAATTATCTTGTTAATACATATAATTATTATTTTTAGTTAAGTATGAAAATTTTATAAATTTGTATATTTCAATAAAATACATAAAGATAATATGAGAAAATTTTATTTCTCTCAATTTTTTGTTTTTAAATAAAGATAATTATATTCTATAATTAAAAGGTAAATAAAATATGAAGTAAATAAAATAGCTCTATAATAACATAAAGTGGAGACACCAAAGGTTTTAAATATGTCTGAAATAAAATAATTTCATGTTAAAATCAAGACACCATTTTTTTAGGATATGTAATAAATAAAACAACTCTTCTAGGAATAAAATAATTCTAAGGCACATGAATTTTTCTGCAAAATGTCGCGTCCAACTGCTTAGCCAAAAGGAAATCAAGAAAATATTTGCTACTTTTTAATGTAAAATATGAAATAGGAAAAAATCCCAACTTTAGGTGATAATATAGTATTCAAGTAACAATGTTGAACTAATACTTTTATCTGATGTTAGACACTTCACAAAATGATATCATTTGTAATGAGTACACAATGCAAACAGGACTATGCAATGACCCACTAATATTATCAATTGTATCATGTAATTTATTCAAGTATTGGTCCTCACATCTAGCTATAGTTAATACCAACATTATTTTTCCTAGCTGCATTAATCAGAACATATAAAAATATATCATTATTTTTCCCTACTGCATTGAATAGAATAGATCAAAATATATCAACAAGAGGTTGTGGCAACTGAGACATTGAAGAAATTTTAAGGTTTAATTTACTAATTCTCGATTGATTATAATCAATTTTTGAACCCCATTCAAAACATTTTTTATCTATATAATAAAAAATAGCTCAAAATATCTTTAACCTACATTTTAACAATTAAGACCAATACATTAAACACAAACTACACTATTAACAAACAATCAATACAAAGTTGTGAGCACCATTGGCTTGTCATATGTTTTTATTTGATTATAATTGAGATTTAATCATAAGGATGGTTGACCATAATCGAAGTTTTGTAAATACTGAAAAAACATTGACTTAAAAACAAGAGTAAATTGGGAAAACCCAAAGCTTAAAAATTAGTTCTAGCTCCATATTTTTCAAAACCCATTGTTGAACACCAAACAATTGAAGAAAATTATATTATATGGTATTCAAAAACTTTTACTCTTTGATCCCATTAAACTATTTTGGTTATCCATAGATATTAATTAATTTCAAATTTTTAATCTTTCATTCTTTCCACAAAAAAATTAAACAGAACCTTTAATCTTTAAAGCATAAGATTGATGGGATTCAATAAATAGAAATCCTACAACCAAATCTTGAGATCAATTTACATCTGAGTAGGCCTATAATGGAAACGAATTTTCCAACATAGTGGAAAATCTAAAATTAGATCTGAAAACCCAAGTGGAAGTCTCCATTGATATGAACTTTTGTCACATGAATTATAAACTTTTGTCAAATGTCCTTTGTACCATCAAAGGTTGATATGAATGTATGTTCAAATAGTTCACCTTGAAATAAAATTCCTGTGAATTATACATGTTTATGATGGCCACGGTTTTAACATTATCAGTTTTGGAAGGATTAAAAATAATAACTCCACAAAAAAAGAATGGCAACATAGAGGAGAAATTTATCACTCTAGACTAAAAATTCCCAAAGCATGTCTATCACCCTATGGAAATTGTTATTAAGGTTTGAGTATTAGCACTTGTGAAAACTACACTATTAATTTGCATCATCTAGATGTACAAGAAGTTCCAAACCAAGCTAAGTTGATTCTACTTCCCTCTTTTTGGTAAAGTATTCATTAGCATGGGCTAGGTTTTTAGCCACTGATGGTTTGACCCACTTCTTCCTCGGAAATGTTATCAAAGTACACCCGATCCCTTCTAACTTCTCTTTTATAGAATCATAAAAGGCTCATTTTTTATTATCAACTTTGTGCTTAGCTCTCCATCATCAAGGTTTGACCATCAAAATGTAAACACCAAGCTCACACCTTGCTTTCATCTAAATTTATTTATTTGAGATGGTAGAATTAAAAATGCTTGAACACATGTAAAACTATCTATTCTTATCAGACTAAAGTGCAACCCATTCATGCAAAAGGTAGCAAAAAGGGGAAGATAATGTAATAGGTCATCAAAACCAAAAGGGTAATTGTACATTTTTCATTGCTTAAAAAAATGAAATGTGTATTTAGTCCACTTAAATTGTTTCAATTGTTTATAATCTTGCATATTCCAACATGAGCATATTGTTTCAATTGTTTTGATTTATGTTTCATGTCCATGTATAAAAATTTGAACATGAAGAGAAAAAAGAGAGAATACAAAAGGGTATGTGCAAGATCATCATGGAAAAAGCAGGCCCTTAAGTGGCAAAAAATTCAAAAAAGTTAGAGTTAGGCAACTTGACATAAAAAATTGAATAAGTTATCTATATTATTTCAAAAACATGTAACAATAGAATTTGTAGCAAATTGAATGTAGTTTCTAAACTACTAGGTTTATTTATTTTTAAATCTATTTGGTGAAAAATTGAAATGTCAATGCAGTAGTACTTAAATTTCAGGGAAAAATAAGAACTAGGTGTCTGCTGACCACCCTAACCACAATAAAATGATAATATTTTTTTATAAAATTTTAGATATAAGTAGAGGACTCACATCCCAATGTGATGCATATTTTTTGGTAATTTTTTCCAAGTAAATAATTAATTATGATTTTTTTATTACAACTTTTAAACAATAGAAAAAATCGTATGTCTAACCACATTAACTTGGTCAAAACTTCATGAAATTCACTTTTTTTTAATCCTATAGTATGTGAAGCATAGAATGTGACTCATGTTTCAGATTCAAATAATGTTACACCATTTGAAAGTTGTGAAGAGTTCTTTCTCATTCCCCTAGCCTTCTCGTTTTCGGCTTCACTTTTATATTTTGCAAAAGTTATAAGGGGTAAGGTAAGGTCGGTAAGGAAGACAAAAATGCGCCATGAGGTGGCTACATAGTTTTTCCTTTATGATTTTTCTTTTCGAAGGAGCACCCAAGACACATGTCAAGTTGGTAGATATTCATTGTAAAAACATTCTTCATAAGGCATAAGTTCTTGAGCAAGTGACGTGTCACCTCTCTATCAAAGGAGGACTATATATTTTAAAGATTGGAAAAAAAATTTGGTTTCTCTTTGCTTGTCTCGAGACAGAAGCTTTCGGTCAGTGCTTTGAGATGATGTAATTAAGTTAGAGGTAATTGTTGAAATATCATTTTTAATATTGGATCTGATATTGCTCTCTCTTCAAAATATCTAGAAAACATTAATGTAGTAGCTGAAAAATTAATTCAAAGATATTTTGTGACCTGAGGGCTTACAAATAAAATTGTGAGCTATCAAGTGTCAACATCTGGTAGCATTTACTTCTTGGAAAGGTGGTGTTTCTTTCTTTCACGGGTATAAAAGGAAGACGACGATACCAAAAAAAGGATGATTTTTTCAAAAAATGATTTTTCCAGGAGGAAATTGTTTTATTTGAAAATTGGAATTGTTTTCCTTTTTAACTTTCTTAAAGTTTATGAACTATATTTTAGAAGCAAGTTATAAAACTGCTTTATTCTGGAAAATTATATCTATTAAGGTTTAAACTATTGTCGGATTGGCATCCAACCTTTTTTTGAAAGTTTAGTTTTAATTAAAGCATGAACTATTGATGGGAATTTTTGAGACAGTGCATGTATGGCCTTTTTCAAACTTTCTTTCTTTATATTATCATTTTTGAATGAAACGTTGTGTCTTGGAAGCTATATTCTGATAGTTTAAATAGCGGATTTCTATGCTTTATGCTTGTGCGATGAAATAGTGATTTTGGGAAAAATCAGACTGTCATTGGAATTTTCCAAATGTTATCTTTGAAGTTGTTATTTTTCTATGCTATGTTGTATTAGGAGACAGAGTTCCCATAATTTTTGAAATATTATTCTTTTACTCTAAGGATTTTTTATGTTTGATCGGACCTCAATGAACACTGCCTGCAGAAAGATTTGAAAGTCTGCACTGTAATTGAAGTTAGCCTTTGTTGTTCATTCTCTTTCCAACAGTGAGTAGTTGTGGCATTCTATGTCCTTTATATCAATCATAGGAATAATTTGAGTTTGAAATGTTGTAAAAGCTTTGGAATATTGCCTTTCATGTTTTATATTTACATTTATCTTTCTCCCTTATGTCAAAACCCCAAAAGAAGAGCCAACTTTCTATAAAAAACTCAGAGGTATTCAGTGAGACACAATTTGTCCCCCACTCATTGAATTTCCCATAAGACTATCAGAGAGGTGCAAGTTTTCAAGATCAACAGTTCTTTTTCTAGCATGCCCGATGGGACAGAAGTTCTTCCAATTGTCTTATTAGAAGTCATAAATATTTCTTAAATCAGGATAAGGAAGGAAACTAGAAATTTCATGCCCAGAGTCCAAACGAGAGCATCCTCGAGAGGTCATTTCTAGTACTCCCAATTACCTACCTCAAATCCTAGAAGGAGAAGAACTATAGGTTCGGTATCACATGTAAGGAGTAATAGAGCTAGAAGTCAAAGCCCCTTATCAAGAGCCTTATCTAATCCACCTGGAGATTTAAATTTACAAATAAGATTGTTTGTATACCCAATTCATAGAGATTTTTTCCTCATGGCTCAAGTACCTCCTGCTCCAAGAAATTTTGTAATATGGAACAATGGTAGTCCACTAGAACCACCTACACCCCCAAATATATGGCCTGCCATACCTGCCAATGCCTTCAAGGCTATTCCTAAGTTTTTCAGAGAAGAATTTAAAACCTCTTCCGAACATCTCTAGGATATAGCAAAGGTATGTAGAGTGCATAACATAGTGGAGGAAAACATTTCTCTAAGTCTATTAGTTGCATATTTCAAAGGAAAGGCCCAAGATTGGTATCGATCTTTGGTTTCGGGTTCTATCATCTAATGAGACTAGCTTAGAGGATGCTTGTTAAATTTTTTTTCAAAGAAAGGGAATTGCTCCTCACTATTACATTAGTTAATTACCATTAAAAGGGCTCCTAGAGAAGCCATGAGCAACTTCAACACCAGGTTTGACAAAACCTGGCTGAGGATTCCCTTAACTACTCACCCCCTAGCTGCTATGGCATTCATGTTTTATCTGAAGGCTATCGATCCAGACATAGCAGTTATTATAACTTTTATAGGCAGCTCAGACATCTTTCCCAACACTTACAAAGTAGCAGTACAAGCATAAAATAGTCTGATCAATGCTGGGAAACTCCCACCCTGACCTCCTATGCCTATGTTCACGGAACCCTCCAGAACAATACAAGAAGGAGCTTGTTCAACTACACCCACTATGCAAAGCAGTGCCTCAGACACGCCCCAGTCTATGTACATATATCCTTTCACACCAATCAATGTGTCAGGCTCAAGTTTAGTCATGGTCGACATTCACGACATAAAGAATCTCATGCAAACTTTTAGTAATGAGTTGGTGATTCTCAAATGGTAGTAAGCAACACCAATGAAGGTGAATGCTCAAACCTATGGTGGAAGCTTTCTCCCTTATCAACAAAACTCATACCAAGGTTTCTCCTAAGGAGGAAGCCAGTTCAAACAACATCCAAAAACCAAATAGTTCTGATCACCATGCCACTTCAAACTGTGAAATGTAGTCAAAGCAAAGATTTGAGCCTAGAATAGAACAATTTGATAGAAAAAGATGAAACATGGTGAATCACCTGTAGTGATGATCATTTCTCATAAAATTTCTCGAAGGAGAATATGTGAAAATGGATGTCAAAACAAAAAAGAAAAGGGCCACCTCTGAAAATGAAAGAATGTGGGCCATCTGAAATGGACATTTCTCATTTCCTAGAGCAATCACAAGGGATCCCCTTAGAACAAGAAGTGGACGTGGGGCCTGACCAAGAATTATTCTCATGGTTGGAAGGAGAAGATGCAGTGTATGTAAATGAAGCTCAGATGACTAGCGTTTCACTAGTACGGTCTGATTACAACACGAGATCTAAAAGAAGGCTCACACGGGAATAGGTGCAACAAATCATGCCATGTTTGTAACCATGAAAAATGTTTCCCCCAGAGAAATAGGGTTCACCACCCATTTCCTGAACTTGTCTGCAACAATAAGAGGTGCCATTAGTGGAAAGGGAGGTGAACAAAGCACCAACTACAATCATGATAGAATGTCATTTTCCAAAAACAAAAGAGATACCATCATTTCAGCCAAAGGCAAAAACATTTGGGATGCTTAACATAGTGGATAAATTGAAGAAGGAACCTTCCAATGTATCAATATGAGACATCATATCAATTCCTGAGCATAAAACCTTGCTTCAGGAAGCATTAAAGGTGGAAGGGAAAGGCTTGTAGATGGGCACAACCCAATTGGACAATCAGAGCATAAATGATGGATCTGCACTTCCCCATTAGACTCTGAAAGCAATAGCTTATATAAATAATGAGAGCAATGTTAAGGAAAAAGAGGTAAGCAAAAAAATCCCACACCTTTCCTTTTAACGCTTATAGGGTATGTGGCTAATGACCTTTTTTTACCCAAAATTGATAAAATGAAAAGTGTTTTTAGAGGAAATTCTTAGCTTTCCACCAATATAAATTATTCTTTACTTTGAATTTAATAAATAATTATTATTCATTTTCTATTTGAATTACGGCTAAAGTCCTGATTGATAGGCTATTTTTTTTTTTTGAAAACAAAGGGGTAAAAACTTTATTAGAAATCAGAAAAGAGCATTACAATAATAAACAAGGGATCCAGCCCCATAAAACAAGGTGAAAACCCCACAGCATAAAACCACATCAACTATCCCCATGTATCCTCCTATCCTCCTCCAGGAACCGGTCCAAATCTAGATGCAGCTCAAGGTTAACCTGATCCCAATCCTCAACCTTCCAACCACTATCATGCTCAGAGGCCCATTTGGCCAAGCAGTCGGCAGCATGATTCCACTCCCTTGTGATGTGAACAAAGGATGCCACCTCCATCCGAGAACTAGCCTAAAGAATCCGATGAACCACTGAAGCCAACTACCAATTTATATCAAATATCTTTCGCTCATTCAAGAGATTAATCAAAATCTGTGAATCAGCTTCACATATGACCTTTCTCCATCCCAAAGCAAGGGCCCTCTCAATAGCATGAAGAATTTCCAGACCCTCCATGAAGTTAATAGTCTTCACCCCCTCATGTATAGAGAATAGAAAAATCACCGACCCAGCTGAGTCCCTGCCAACCCCACCAATTCCAGTAGGCCCAGGATTTCCCCTAGAAGAACCATCAGTATTGATCTTTAAAAATCCATTGGGAGGAGGTAACCACCTTCCAACCCATTGAACCCTCTTTTTCCCATGCCTACAGTTCCTGGAAATGGCAAACGATGAATGAATTTCTTGAAGACCCAGTCTAGCCACCAACTCAGCATCACCTCTCTCCAAGGGGAAAACCACATCACATTTAGCTAAAACTGACTCCTGCACCATTCCTAGCATACGCATCCAAACTTGCCAACCCACCAACTTTTGATCACAAAAAATTTAGCGGTTCCGCTCCAGCCAAATCTGCCAAAGCAAAAAGGTAGGGCCCATAAACCAAACTTCCTATGAAAAGGAAGCCATAGAAGGAGGTCTTCCCATACTATCCCAGAATTCAACCAAAGAGCATGCATGAATACAAGGAAGCTTCCACACCTCCCACCACCAATGCCAAAGCTGCACAACAAAGGGACATCGGAAGAACAAATGTGAAGAATCCTCTTTCGTTCCCCCCACACAAAACACAAATTGAAGGTCCTTGAAATCATCGTTTACAAATGTTATCCCAGGTCAAGCACCTATTCCAAGCCAAAGTCCAAACAAAGCAGTTGCATTTAGGCCACGAGAGTTTATTCCACACCCTTTTCCACCAATGAACCTCTACCCCAATTAGCTTCTGAGCTAATAACACCTGATAACCAGAAGCAACAGAGTAAACCCCCTTAGGATTATGGGTCCAAGCAAGAATATCTTCTTCCAAAAGAGAACTACAACTCCTACTATGAAGAATCTTGTGAAGCTCAACACTTTCTTCCGCAAGTCCCAAATCTAGCCACTTTGCAGGATCCTTCCAATGAGCTACCTCCAACTGACCAAAAGAAGCAACAGACTTGAAGTCACTCACCCTAGCCCTGTTAGCCTTGAGAAATTTTTGGCACAAAGGAAGTAGGTTGGGGAACTAAGAAGTAAGTGGAGGGAATCCATCCCAAGAATCTGACCAGAAGAGAGCTTCAGTTTCCTATCTACAAATCCAAAATAAACCTTCCTTGATAAGCTTTGCACCCTTTTGAAGAGTATTCCAAATCACTGAACCTTTCCCCTCAAGAGGGTAACGAGGGAGATCCTACCGTGGAATCCCCGAGAAATACTTATGAGATAATATCCTGGCCCATGGCTGATCCTATTCCACACACCATCTCCAAAATAGCTTAGCAGCCACAGCCACTCTGGATAATGCAGACTGTCGAAGACCAAGACCACCAAATTGCTTTGGGCTGCACACAACATCCCACCTGACTAGGCTCCACTTGGAAGATGACAAACTTCCCGCCCATAAGAATTGCCTTTCAAGAGAATCCAACTCCCTCAGAAAACCCATCAGAGCCACCTGAAGCATACATCTGTAGGTAGGGAGAGCCTAGACCATCGACTTGAGAAGCTTATCACGAAGCTTATCAATAATATTCTGCCAAGAACCCTTGGGAAGAAGGCGAACAAAAATTCGGAAACCCAGATACGTCAAAGGGAGAACCCCTATCTGAAACCTCAAGATATTAGCAATTATTCTCTATATGGGGGTCGGCATATTGAAGAAGAATATGGAAGACTTCTCCTCATTAATCAATTGTCCTGAAGCAACAAGATATATGTCCAACACTAGCCTCAAGTTAGTAGCTTCCCTAATAGTAACCATCCCCATCAGAGTAGTATCATCAACAAACTACAAATGAGATTGCGGAGGCAAGTTTCCACCCCATCGCCAACCCTGAATGATGCCAAGCTCCGCCCTTCTTTTCAACAAACATCCAAGGCCTTCCACAAGAAGCAAAAAAAGATAAGGAGAAAGAGGATCCCCTTGGAAGAAACCCCTTGAGGCACCAAAAAGTTCAGAATGACCTCCATTTATCAAAACTGAGAAGGAAAAAAATGTGACACAACTCATGACCCATTGGATCCACTCCTCACCAAAACCAAAAGAAACAAGGATCTTCTACAAAAAAGACCATCTAACCCTGTCATAAGCCTTAGCCATATCCAGCTTAATGAACATAGCCTTCTCGTGGGAATTTTCCATGGAGTGGATGGTCTCGTTAGCAATGACAACCCTGTCAAGAATCTGTCAACCTGCCACAAATCCACTTTGTTCCTTTGAAATCAGCACTTTAAGCCACTTCTTCAATCTCTCAGCCAATAACTTTGAAATGATTTTATAAGCCACATTGCAAAGAGAGATAGGCCAGAACTGAGATAACCTATTAGCCCCTTCACACTTGGGTATGAGGGCAAGGAAGGTGGAATTCAGAGCACGAAGCATCTGTTTATTCCTCTAGGACTCAAGGACAACTGCCAGAAGATCCAACTTTATGATATCCCAAAATTCTTGAAAAAATTCAATTAGGAAACCATCAGGACCAAGAGCTTTACCCCTCTTCATCTGAAACACAATCCCCTCTAGCTCATCAAGAGAGATATCTTTCATCAGATACTCATTCGCCTCCCTGGAGACTAACTGAGGAATATAAGAACAAAACTGTGCTTCCTCAATAGAGCCCCCTCGTGAATCCTCCCTAAATAAAGTAGCAAAATACTGAGATGCCTCAGCAGAGATTTCCTGAAATGAGGCAAGACATTCACCCCTATCATTCACCAGAATAGGAATGGAATTACCATGCCTCCTGTCCTTCATAGAATTGAAGAAGAAGGCGGTGTTTTTATCACCTTCTTATAACCATTCAACCCAGGCCTTTTGCTTCCAATAGATTTCTTCCCGCAATTCAAATTCCTCAACCACTTTCAGAGTCTTAGCCTCCTCCCTTAGAAGATCCTCACAGGCCCCATTCTCACAAATCAACCGCATAATATTATTCAACTCCTCCTAGGCAGCAACCTTAGCATGAAAGATATTACCAAAACATCACAGATTCCACCTTTTATGTTGATATTTGAGAAACTGAAGAAGCTTGAAGAATGTGTACATTGCCATACCAAAATTTGGTCTACCAATCCGCCACCACTCAGCCACATGTTCATGAAGAGTAGCTTCCCGTAACCACATCAGCTGGAACTTGAATGAGGGAAAACGAGGCCCCCAAGCAGAGATAATACTAAGCTTAATAGGCCAATGATCAGAACCTCTCCAATCAATCAAGAATTTTAGATTGAGTGGACCATAAGTCTCCAACCTAGTAACAGGAAACCAAGAATCGATCCAGCCTCTCAGCAACACAACTCTCACCAATTCTCCTATTATTCCAAGTGAAGCGACAATTACTTGGTAGAACATCAATAAGATTTAATTCAGAAATGCTATCTCTGAATAACAGAGTAGAAGGCTCCAACCTAGGAATTCCACCTCTTTTCTCAGACAACTCCACAATAGCATTAAAATCAGTAGCCATAACCCACAGATGGTAAGGAGCTAAGCTACAAACAAAATGAAGATGAGAACATAGAATTTTTTTACCCAAAAACTGAATAGGAGCATACACATTAGAGAGGAGAATACACTCACCAGTCTCATACTAAGAGGCGACTAGGGATATAGAGGATCTAGAGGACATCCACTAGAGAGGGAAAATCTTCTGAGGGTTCCAAAAGCAAGTGACCCCTCTGGAAGCACCAAGAGCCCCCACACACTGGTATTCACCATATTTCCACAACTTAGGAGACATGGCCACTGTCTCCTAACCAAATCACGAAAAAAATTTTGTCGAGGGCCACTGTTCAAGCCCCTTACATTCCATGAGAGAAAAATCATTTCTAGGGGCATGAAAAATGTGAATCCAGAGTCTTGACTGACCCCGACTCCACCAAAGTTTTCCCAGTTAATTTAATATTATCCATATCCTTTTTCCTTCCTATCTTGGAAGTCTTGTCACCAACCCCTTTCTTTAGTTCATTTTGCTGAATACCCAAATGAGAGGAGGCCAAAGAGCTCTTCCCCACATCCTTTCCTCCTTTTAGGGGCAATGGGGAACCACCTCCAGCACTCTTTGAAGCTCCAATAGAAGATTATTTTTCAGTCTTGACAATCAATTGTTGATCCGTATCTATCCTGCCTCTCCCTCAAGGTCTGCTTCTGGCCTCGATTCCTATTGTGAGCCTTGACAGGGACATAACCATCATCTCCATTACCATCACCTAGAATAGGCTCCTTACGATATCAATCCTAAGTGGATTATGAGAAGGCTGAGAAGGTTGGGGTACCATAGGCTTAGCCCTAGGGCACCTATGCTACAAGTGACCATATTCATGAAAAAGATGACACCGAAAAGGTAGGGTTTCGTAATCTAGCTGTTGCACCCAAGTATATGATCTAGTACTCACTTCAATAGAATCTGGCAGTGGCTTCCTTAAATCAATTTCTACATAGATACAAGAAAAATTCATTACCTTTTTATACTGTGTCTGTTGTGAAGACACAACAGGTTTATCGAGCATTGAAGCCACCAAATGCAACACGTCATCCTACCAACACTCAACTGGAAACCACGGCAACCGAACCCAAACTGGGATCCAACTAGATATTGCCTCAATTGGGTTGAAGCCAGCATGCCATGGCTTGATAAACAAACCCACCTGGTTATAAAAATAGGGGCCACCCTCGAAGACCTTATTCTGATAAGCCATGCAGCCAAAAGAGACCATAAAAAAGTTGTTCGCAAGGAGCCTAATCTCCATCTCCCCCTTCGGCATCCAAGTCCACTAAGCCCAGGATTCCAAAAATTACAGCGAGACTCTCAAACCCATGAACTTGAAATAAAAAGAGTGCCTTGAATAGTATTCAATATCATCTGCAAGCATTTCCATCAGGATAATCAACTTCGGTCGCTCTTTGCATCTTTCCAAACACCCATTAATCTTCATTATTCGGGAACCACTAACCGATCCTAGATCATTCATCTCCATCTCTAAAGAAAATAGTGTATTATCAAAAACATTCACTCCATGCGCCGAAGGCTTCGAACCAAATACTGATCGAAAATACAATTTGGGGCTAGCCTTAGATGTTTTCCCACCCGACATAGCAAAAAACAAGATCCCCAGCAGGCATGCAAACCCCCAGGACACTTTTGCAAGAAATGGAAAAAAATAAAAGACCCCAAGGGAAGGATCAAAACCCTTCCACCCACAAGCCACCCAAACAACAGCAAGAAGGCCTCCAGAAAAGAAAAAACCCCACCACCACAACCCTGATCTGATTGATAGGCTAATTGAAAAACATCTACAACTTTCAAATGTTATCACATTTTTTCAATCTAAAACATGTCTCACATTCTATGCTTCACATACTATAGGATTCAAAAACAAAAATGAATTTCATGAATTTTTGACCAAGTTAAGGTGGTCAGACATACAAGTTTTTATATTTTTTAAAAGTTGTAATAAAAATTCATAATTAATTATTTACTTGGAAAAAATTTACAAAATAATATGCATCACATCCAGACATGAGTCCTCTATTTATATCTAAAATATTATAATTTTTTTTATCATTTTATTGTGGTTAGTGTGGTCAGACACACTACTTCTTATTTTTTCCCTAAATTTAAGTATTACTGCATTGAAATTTCAAATTTTCACCAAATAGATTTTTATTTTTTTAAAATATACCTAGTAGCTTAGAAAATACATTCAGTTTGCTACAAATTCTATTCTTACATATTTTTGAAATAATATAGATAACTTATTCAATTTTTTATGTCAAGTTTCCTAACTTTGATTTTTCTAAAAATTTGGCCACTTAAGAGCTTGTTTTTTCCATGATGATCCTGCACATACCCTATAATAGAAGATAAATTGTTGCATAATAATATGATTGATTTTGAAGCAAGCACAACTGTCATGCCAAAGCAAGTGGAGGATTCCTTAAAACTCAAGTATGAACCCCTTGAAAGAGGAATCATGCAGTTAGACGGGAAAAGGGTCCTAACCGTTGGTCAGATAAAGGATTTGTCTTTGACTCTTTTCTCCTGCCCAAGCCAAACAGTCACCTAGGAAGTGGTAGTAATAGATATTCCACCATTTTTTGGGATGTTTCTATCAAGGGATTTCACCGCAAAACTTAGCGGATATTTGGTGCTCGATTGGTCCCATTTTATTTTAAGGACTAAGAAAGGAGCAAAGATGAAGATTCTTTTGAAACCATTGTATCTCAAACATATTGCAGACAATGTGTTCCTATGCTTTGAAGCTGCACATACAACTATATGTCAACAAGAGAAATATTACATTGAAATGCTAGAAGATGAAGAGGATACAAGTGAGTGTACTCTTGAAGAAGAAGTGTTGCTTAACCAATTCATTGAGTCAATAGCATTTTGTTTCCACAGTCCATAATAGTTGTCTTTAATATTTCTGGATAAACTGTGTGCATCTTTTTAATTCCCCTACCTATAGACTGGTAGCTCATCTAGCCAAATTCATCTCGCCACTCATTGGAAAATCTAGCTCCTTTGTTAAAAACTCTTCCCATTTTGTTGACTTCATCAAAGATAAGAAACTAGATGAAAATGATCTTCTTGTTAGTTTTGACATTGTCTTTCTCTTCACCAAAGTCCCCCTTCTTGACTCAATCGAGATTATTAAACAAAAGACAAGCCATGAAATTTCTTCCTTAGTTGAGTTATGTCTCAGATCCACCTTCTTCTCCTTCCAAGGTGTAATTTATGAACAAGTGGATGGAGTCGCCATGGGTTCCCCTCTCTCTCCTATTGTGGCCAATCTCTACTTTTCATCTCATCCTGATGATGGATCATGGAGTATGATCCGAAATGTTGATCTAAAACAATGCACACAGTTTATCCAAAAATCTTAAAGAGAATTCATTGAGTCTGATCCTTTCAGAAAATTTCATGCAACTGGGCTCAACACTTATGTAATTTTTTATTACAATCAATTTTTTTTGAAACTAGTAAAAGAAAACAAGAAATCTGATGACCCGTCAGATAATTGGCTATGGACTCTTTTCTTTGATGGTGCCAAGTGTAAGGCCAATGCCAGTACGGGTGTCTATTTTCTCTCTCCAATAGGATTTGAGATGCTTAGAGCTTACCATTTCATGTTCTCATGTTCAAATAATGACGCTCAATATGAAGCCTTAATTTATGGCCTAAACCTTATACAAAGAATGGGTATAAAGAGAATACAAGTTTATAGAGATTCAAAGCTAGTGGTGAGTCAAGTTCCTGGTCAAGCAGTAGCAAAGAATACCCGAATGAGGTCATACAAACATTGAGTCTGGGACCCGATTAAGGTCTTTGAAGCCTTCAACATACAAGCTATTCCCTGATCACAAAATAGTATAGTTGATTGAATGGCATCGACCGGGTCACAATTTGAACCAAATTCTGACTCAATTAAGTAGAATATAGTTCAAGTCATTATCCGACCCTCAATTCCAGACAATGATGAGAATTGGAAGGTTTTCAATTAAGATACGCAGATAGGTAATTTTATACAAAAGGGAGGAATGATTCCTAATAGTCCAACCTTAGGAATGAAATTCTCTTAAGGGTAGGTCATCCAATTCAGAGGAAATTAAGCTTCCGAGAGGATTAATTTACCTCGAGAACCTTTTTGACTGTGAAGATGCAAGAAACAACAAACAAAGGTTCATGGTAAACAAAAAGGATTACGAAGAACTTGATGTCAGAAATGGCAGAAGGTTGAAAGTCGAAAAAGAGGTTCTTACTAAAGATAAAAAAAGACTAAGGGATCTGTGTTATGAATATGATGGGGTTATGGCTTGAACTTATGATGACCTTAGAGGTTACAACCCCAATATAATCCAACATACCATCGACTTAGAGGATGGGTCTAAACCTATATGACAAAAGAAAAGACCTGTCAATCCAAAGATTGAAGCATTAATGGCACAAGAGCTTACCAAGCTAGCCGAGTCCAAGATAATTGTGCACATCAAAATCTGCAAATGGCTTATAATCTAACACACACATTAGCATAGTTAGTTATTAAAACAAAGAAAAATTTTAACATCCATATGAGATAATCTAACATGCTTTTAAAATGCAATACAATAACAAGATAACTAAAGCATCTATACAAAAACATGAAGTAAATCATATCTCATATTGGATTATGCTTCTATGGAAAGAAGCCCTTTCCCAATCCTTGCTAAACTCTATGATATGCTAATATGAAACTGCTTCGAAGATGATATGAGGTGGAAAAAATCAGTTCTCAATTGAAGAGAGTGACTTTACATAATATTGTAGATGGGTTGATGAAGAATAAGCCTTCTATTTTTAGATTTTCAAGTTGGAAGAGAGCTCAAAATAGAGGAATGTGGGATAATGGTTTGACCAATGAGATGAAGCCACTTGTAACATTGTGATAGGTTGAGGAATGAGCACATTTTGGTCAATGTTCCAAAGAGGGGGAGATTTGAAATTTGAATTTGATGAAAGGATCAGTTAAATGCTAAGTTTGACTTGTGCAAGAGACATGTAAGAGCTTATTAATTGCTTTGTTGGATGTACATGCCAAATTGTGGGGAGATTCAAACTTGGAGAATATTCTCTTTTTATGCCAAGTTGAAAGAAAATGATGAATTTAATAAATCAATAAATTGATTTATTTGTGCAAGTGGGAAAAGCTAGAGGATGTGATGGGTGATTAGATTAGGTTAATCGGGATTAGATTAACTTAGACAATGATTAGGGGCTTTTGACCCATTTGACTTAAATATTTGGATTTAAATTAAATCAAAGGGAGATGAAAGGTGATTTTAGATTTAATTAAATAAAGGTTTGATTTATTTAATTAAAAGGATGATGATAGGCTTAAATTAAATAAAGTTAATTTATTTAATTTAAATTAATGACCTTTGAGATTGAATTAAATGAACTTGATTTACTTGATGAATGGATGAATGTGAATTTAATTTATTTAATGAGTAGATGAATGTGAACTTGATTTACTTGATGAATGGACCTAATTAAATGCATGATCCTAATTTTTCATGTCTACATTTTGCCCCTCTTTGAAGCAATGCACTTGCTGCATTGGTTCAAAGAATGAACTTGCCACGATCAAAATTCAATTTTTTTTTTTTTTGATTTTTTCTGATGACCTAGCAGAAAGAAGTACATCAATACATTTCCCCCTCGAGAGATTGACTGAAAAAAATTGATTTGAGGGTTGATCTCGTGATAAAGAGGTTCAAAATGGATAGTTATGGATGATGATGCAAATGAGACCAATCTATATTATCCTAAACAACTTAAATGATGATATAATGTGTGATGGATGAGATGGATGATGTGATATGCTATGATTATGCAATGGATGTTTTATACAAATATATGATTTATGAGATGCTTAAACTAATAGATCTATATTATGATGATGAACATGCATGTGGGATGATATGCAGAATAATAATGGTTTGTAGATGTAGGATGGATGCATTGGCGATGATGATTAACTACTCATGATGTGACATTAGTGCAGAGAAGAAGAAATGAGAAATGAGATGATGACAAGAGGATCCAACAAGCTCATGATTGGTCGAGATTTTATTAGAGATGATGATGAGAGATGGATGATGCTTCACTTATCAAGGATTGGGATTTTAAAATGGCTACTTACCTTATGTTTGATAACACACATAGATACGATGCATCAAGGTATAAAGAACAAAGATGGTGTTGTACCTAGTGCGATGGACTTTTACTTGACAAATAGATAGGAGTGTTCTTGTTCACACTTGACATACAGAAACCTTGCTAGGACATACCTAACAAAGAAAGTATTCACCAAGTTATTTTACAAGAACTTCCAACAAGTGCGACATACAAAAGATAATGATCATTGCCCCATTCCTATCTCTCTAAATCCTTCATTTGGATATCATCGAGAGGTCCATGGAATGAGCACAATAAGATAATCAAAAGAAAATATCAAGTACGCAAACAAGTCAATGTTCTTCATACCTCTAGCCAAAGGGATTTTTTTTTATAGGATAAGAATCCAAAGTGATATCCAAAATGATGCCCATTATTAGAATGATATATCCTAGGACATGAATTGTATAGGATGATGATGGGTTGATAAGTTGATTGATAGGCTATTGATATAAGCTCGATTAACATGTTTGAAAATGATCAAGAGTTTGATTTTGTTTTAATTGTTTGTTGTTTCGATTTTGATTTTATGATTGAAGATTGATTTTGTTGATTGTTGTGTTTGTTTTTGTTTGTTTTTCCAAAGGATGAAGGTGATGATCAATTTATTATGGATGATTGATTATTGTGGGTGAGAGTGAAATAGGATGGGTGGATTTTTTCAAATATTTGGATGTTTTGGATGTTTTTGGAATGTTTTGAGGCTGATTTTGGTATTTTCAAGATTTTACAAATGTTTTGATTTTTTTTTTTAATGTTATGGGGTTTTCTGAGATTTTACGAATGTTTTTGGATTTGGATGTGATTTTGGAGTTTTTGTATTTTCTTAGTTTTTTGAATGTTTTTGGAATTTTGTGTCTCGGGGGCTGATCAGAGATGAGCCTTGCCTACGTTTAAGCTCAGAGACAATGTAGTTTGGATTCCATGTTTTTGACGTTTTCTTCTTTTTATGAATGTTTTTTGGATTTTTTATGTTTTAGATGTTTTTTGTATTTTTTGATGTTTTGGATGTTTTTGGATTTTTCGCACAATTTTGACAATTTGGATATGGATATGTGTGATGATATCAGTTCTTTGTTTGGGATTTTTTTGAAAACCAAGCTAAGGTTGATCGATCGGGTCGATGGATTGATGATGATGATAACATTGTCGAGGATACAAAACAATGCAAAGATTGATTGATCAGGGTTGATGATGATAACATTGTTGAGGATGCACAAAAATGCAAGGATTGATTGATCAGGATTTGATGATGATAACATTGTTGAGGATGCACAACAATGCAAGGATAGTGTTAAGCAACACAAGGATTGAGATGTCGATCAGATTGATGATGATAACATTATTGAGGATACACAACAATGCAAGGATAGTGTTAAGCAACACAAGGATATCCCAAGATGATCTTTTGATTGGATTTGATTGATCATGATTGATGAAGCTTAATTTGGAATAAAATCTATTTGAATGATTTGATGTGACATTTGACGTGAAAATTAGATGCGACTGATAATGATTATTTGGATTGATGTTTGATGAAAGATAAAGCCTGATAAGGAACATCTTCTTGTCAAAATATGCCATGGGCTAGGGATTTGGATTCTTACTCACAAGTGGTCGAACAATTTTATTTCACGTTTTCCAATGTTCAGATCACCACATAAGTTGGAGGATATAGGTCAATATTTATTCTCGAAGCAAGATGTAAATATCTACCCCTAGTGTCTAGCAATGTTTGAAATGTCATGGGTGGATGTTCAGATAGGTGTATGGATGGATGGATATGGATTATCTTGCAATAAGATAAGGTGTTTGGATAAAGAATGCTCATTGGACAATGCTTTATGGCTCAGATAATGCTGCATAGGATAGGATCAATGAAAATGACCCATGTCAAGATGTTTACCATAAGCAAGTGTAAAGTGTGCCCCAAACTTTCATCAAGATCAAGATAACTTGGATGATGGATGCAGGATGGATGAAGATGGATTGAATAAATGGTTCATGGATGAAATGGATTTATTATGGTTAAGATGGATGGAATGATGGCTTTATTATGGATGAGATGAGATGCTTCCACCTGAACTAGCACACATAGATGCTCGATTCTACACATGATTCCTATTTTCTAGGTTTTCATCATGGTCTTTCCCAAAGCATCGCCCATGCGATTTTCACTAGAGGATGATTTCTTTTCACTATTTTCAATCCCTTTTCTAATTTTTTTGGATTTTCATATTTTTTTATTTTTTTATTTTTTCTGAAAGATTTTAAGCTCATGTTGAACCACTTGGTGGTATTGATGTAGATTCCCCTATCATAATTTGCTAAGATATCTTGCTTGAAGAAGCTACTTTGCTAAGATACGTGCACTTGAATGCAACTTTTGAGATTCCTGATCTGCTTCATCAATACTGGAGTTAACTTTGTCTTTGTGCACACATCGTGATAAAGTGCCTTCTAAATCCTTATTATGAAGGTCATTGCCAATACATGGTCAATGTGAGAATTGGATATCATGCGTGGAGGTGTGGATGAAGTGTGTTTAGGGATAGGAGATGGATTGGTTGATAGTTTGGAACCTTTGACTCTCTAAACTTGGGAAGATGAGCAATGATGGGTGGATACAGAAGTGTGCATGGAATTAGGACCAATTGCTTGATATACTTTGTACATCATTTGAAAAGCATGCTTTTTCTTTTGTGGACATCTTTGATGGATAATTTTCCCTTTCTTATTTTTTCCCATAGTTTCTTTGACTAATGGAGTTTGATAGTGATAATCTTTCTTTGTATTCTTTGGTATCCATGTGTATTTGATTTGTCCATTATTATTCTTTGCTTCTTTTTCTTTAAGAACATTCCTTGTTCTTTGATTCAAATCTTTCTTTTGACGTTGGTCCCAATTTGTGGATGGGGTGATGGGTTGATGAAGATTCATGATGTGGCTAGTTGTAGTATTGGCAATGGTTTCACCATAAGGATTTTTCATGATCCCTATGTTGACATTTTCTTGAGACATAGTTGCCCCTAGTATTGTGCAATTATTACCTTCATGCTTTGATTTTGCTTGTTTTGAGATGTGTTGTTCAGTAAGCACTCTCTGATAAATGACCATTGTAGATGATGTTGTTTCAATTCGCTACTTTGCTAACCCCATAATGTCATGTTCTGTTTGACTTATTTCCTTGAGCAGATAATGTTGGATATCCGCATACCTGATGTCCTTAGTCTAAATTTTGGATATATTTGATCCTAATTTTGATAATTCAGTTTGACTGTAGGAATCAATAACTTACTCTTTTTGTGTAACAATGTTAGGAATAATGGGATCCTATTCTGAATGACGATCATCTATGTTTCCATCCAAAGAAATAATCTCATGGGTATCAGATGGAGGAGTATGTGCTATGTGGATATGATCATCTTTCATAGATAGGAGATTTTCGATTAGATCATTGTAATATCTTGTAGATAAAAATTCTTGATCTTGATTTATTTTGGGATTGCTTTTGACACGCTTTGGATCAAGTTCTTGACATGGGTCAGTTTCAAAGGATCCTTGGATATCTTTATTAGGAATCAGAAGTGGCTCAATATCCTCTAGATCATTAAGTGGATTTGGATCAAATGTTGAGTTGAAGATTCCTTCAATATCTAAAAACATGTCTTGGAAAGGACCATTGCTAGACCCTGGTGAAAGATGTTGATCATGCTTTGGAATAAATTCTTGAGATATGTCCTCTAACTTACTAGGTGATGTAGAGACATTTTCAACATGATCAGCAGTCGATGGATTGTTGATTACATGATCAAATAATGTTAACACTCCTTGAAATGGATCACAAAAAAGTGGTTCTTGATATATGGCGGGTTGATCATCGGATGAAGTGGAAACATCTTCCATTCGCTCATTGATGGAGAGATCTTGAACATTGTTTTCAACAATTTTGGCAGAGAGATTGTCGATGTCTTCAACCATAGAGTCAAATGATGTTCACATTTCTTGAATTCGATCGTTGTCAGGTATTGTTCATGGATTTTGATCATGATTGAAAAGTGACTCTTGATGTATGTTAATTTGATCATTGGAGGAGGTGGAAACATCTTCAAGGTGTTCATCGATGGAGAGATCTTGACCATGTGATTGTTGACTTGGATCGATACATGGAGTCATTAACATTGTATTGGGATTTTGAAAAGAATTTTCTTGTTGGGCTTGGTATTGGGCTTTGTCTTGCACTTGCACTTGAGCCTGGGCTTGTGCTTGTTGGGCTTGTAGTGTGGCTTGGGCAACTTGAGAAGCTTGTGCAACTTGCTGAGCAACTAGCTGTGTAGCTTGTCAATTTTGGTTTTGTTGGTATGCCTTTTGATAAGTAGCCTGTTGAGCAGCTTGAAATGTAATGCTATATTGGTTTCATGTGTTTGGTTTGGGTGGGGGTGGTGGTGGATTCAAAATTGTATTGGATGTAGTGACAAGTGGTTGAGCTACACTTGGAGTGATCATGGTAGTGAGGGGTTGAGATATGATGGGTGTGATAGGAGTGGTTGGAGTGATCAAGGTGATAGGAATGGTTAGAATGACTAAGGTTATAGATCCTTGGGAGACCATATTTTGATTTTTCAGGATTGATGTTGTCATTTGATTAGATACCATCTATTGGTGTGATGTTGATGGTATATTCAAAGGATTTGATGTGATGGCTTGATTGGTGTTAGGTGGATTGATTTGGATGGAGTGATTGGTGCTAGGTAAAGGGGGAAGCCCTAAACCAAGGAATGATATTGATATGGGTAATGGTGGTGGAGATGTCTCTTGGCGCAATGACTCAACTATTTTGGTAAGTGTAGAAATTTGATCTTACCAAATTTGATCTTGATTTCAATCTTGACTCCCTTGATATAGTTGATTTGGTTTTTGTTCAAGTAGATTTGGGATGCATACTTGTGGTTTTTGAATGGGATCAAGGACAAATTGATTTTGAACAATTTCTGATTTGGGATGATGTTCAAATTTGGCATGATAGGTTGAAATTGAAAATTGTTGGTGTTGGGAATCACATTGTCTTGATTTAGGTAACTTTGATTTTGCATGGTGTTACCTTGACTTGGATTAATACATGGAGTTGTTAACATCTTGTTTGGACCTTGAACAACATTTGTATGATTCAAAAACATACCCATTTCAAAGTTTTTTGGATTCATGTTTGGTAATCTTATACTTGGTATATTCACTTTTGGCATGTATGGATTTGGTGGGATAATGTTGTTCATTTGAAGACTTATGCATTGATTGTTTGGTGGATAGACTTGTAAGTTTGGACTTTGATTTAAATCTACCATCATAAAAGGTGTTCTAAGATTTAAATTGGGTAGACTCACATTTGTTGTACCATTGAGGTTTGTAGGAGATAATGATCCCATGTATGGATTGTATAAATGTGAGTTTTGAAAATCAATTGGCATTGTAAGGCTTTGATAGTTTGGTTGACTTGGATTACTCATGATGTATGGATCAAGTTTATATTCCATGTTCTTCTTTTGTTTTTACCTTGTTGTAAAAGTGACCTCTAAGGTTCTTAGGACTAATGATGAGATGAAGGATGAAAAGGGGTGAGTGAGTGTTGAACGTTTAGAGATTTTGTATCAATGCTAGACTTAGGGCTTGATTTTGATTGTTTGATTTGGCTAATGAACTTGTAAAACTTAAGATGTTAGATGTTATCTTAGGATGAACTTGTTCAAAGGGGTACTAATTCAACTAGTGGTATGAGAAAGGATGCATTCCCATACTCCTAACTAAACAAGGTGATTTTGATTTTGATGATTTACCCAAGTCTAGAATGATGTTTCCAAAGCTCTAAAGTTGTTTGGTGGGATGGATTTTGATACATGTTTGGGATGGGTGAAATGTTTGATTTGATTCTAAATGAACCTAGGAAGGACTTGTTTCTGAGACCAATATTGTGAACAACATGCCTTTCTCTAAAAGTAATTGAAAACCAAAAGATCAATGTTTGCATGAAAACCATATGACCAAAAGATGCCAAGCACATATGTGGGGTCCAATTGATTAATCTTTGCTTAATGGATTCTTTTTACCACAAACACACTCTTGATTAGATTTTGAATCTAGATGTCTAATGTCTCAACTTTCCCCTTATCCCACAAAGTGTATTATGCGGAAACCAAGGAAATTTGAGGAAAGAGTTACCTATTGTTGACCTTAGTAGGAGAAAATTGAGATGAAATCCAAATTCTTAGAAGCCTCTAAGAATACAATCCCAAGGGAAAGCAATAACATGTGAATTTTTTCAAGGATATTTGCTTCTCCTAAAGGGTTTGAGATTTGATGCTCATGTTGAATGTTGGTTTTCCAATGTTTTCTATCAAAGCACTATTTTTTCAAACTGACTCACAAGCAATATAACATCCTAGCTCAATTGGTACATTTTTCTTGGTGGGCTTGCCTCATGCCCTTCATAGTAGAAGAGACGATTTTACATGTAACCAAGGAGAGAGTATAAAGGTATGTTAAGAATGAAGTCTTAATCTCTATACTTTAACCAAGATCGGACATGGCAAGTAACTTCTTGGAATCTAAGTTCCAATGCACCACTTTGATAAACTCATTGGATGGAATGGTTGGTTACTACAAACAAGGGTTTTAGTTTAGACTTTCCATTCTTGGAGATTGACCCATACAGTAAGAGTCCCTTTTTAGATCCATCTCGTATGAGCCAACTGCGCGATACTAGCGTTTACTCCAATACCCAAATTTATATCCCAGTTGGAAATACTCTTTTCTTTAGAGTGTTACCGGTTGAGTCATTCCCTTGGGTGGGTACTTTTTCCCCAAGGAAGGACCTCTAAGATAAACAAAAGTGAGCAAACATATTCATAATTCGATCCACCTTTGTTTAGAAATAAAGGGAGAACATATGCAATAGGTTCCACTCACACTCACAAAGTTTGTTGTTCAATTTTAGTTCCCAAAATAAAGTGTGGAGGCAATATTTAATGCAACTTAACGTCATCAAAAATACTTTTGATTCTCAAGATCACTGTCAAGCACGAGAGAAGTGCATATGCCTTTTTAGATGAGATTATTTTGCAAAAAAGATTACAAAGCATAAAATACACATGTTTGTTTTAAATCCCAAAGCAATGATGAGTTCGTTTTAAAGCACCAAAGGACAAATGAGAGTTGATTGTACAATTTTGACCAAATCGAAAAGCTAGTGAGTTTCTAGGGTTCAATTTTATCCCAACTTTGAAAAAATAAAAATAATGATCTAGTTGGCTTAAAACAGAAAATTAAAGCAGTAAATGGAGGCTCCAAGCATTTAAAAATGATTTATAAACTCCAAATTTAATATTCCATTCTCCAATATTCCAAAAAAGATTGCTTCTTGCAAGTTCCTTGTGCAGATGAGAATCCCTCCTCATTTTTCCTATATAAAAAAGAAGACCATTATATGAGGATTAAATAAATTAATTAAAATCATTAACTTCAAACAAGGAATTGATCTCAAGTGCTAAGACTAATGATTTTTAACTATTAAATGACTCATCAATAAGAATCTTTCCCTCTTTAATATTTCACAATATTAAAGTCTTTAGGTACAATGTTTGGTCAAAGAGCAATGCAAAATCTAAGTAGTGATTAAATGTAAACAAGTAAAAATTTGATTCCTTTGTTATGATGGCATCTCAATTCTCATTGAATGACCCTGCAAAAAGCCATAAATGAGTTAGTATAGCAATATTAATATTAGAAAGACTTTCCCACTCAGCGCAACCAATCCTAAGTGAACCAATACATTATGTTTTATTTGAATCCCAAAGACATACTTGATGATCCAAACTTCCACTTGCAAAATTTTTATGACCAAATGAATGAAGGTGAACTATGCAAATAACCTATCATTCATTCATTCCCTTTGGTAACCATATTGAAAGCTAGGAAAGATAGGCGACATAGGTAAGGTAGAATATGCTTGGAATTTCTTACCAAAATTTAAGTAATATTAGACACTTGGTGATATCGTGGGTATTGGGAAGTTTTGGATTGTGTATTTGGAAATGGCATTGACTTTCCAAAGGCATCGTATATCAACTTTTTTTACTTTCATATCACTCTTATAAAGATTGTTGAGTCCCATATATTAGTCACAATCTTCCTTGGTAGAAACCATACCATACATGGAGACAAAGAAGGAATGGCGTGGGACTTGGGTTCAGGCTTTGTACCACATTTTCCAGTAGATTTCTCCCATAGCTAGTGCCCTCTCAGTGCTTTGACAGGAAACCATCATATCTTCAAGTAATGTGTGCAAGTGTGAAGATGGGAATAAATGAGGCGCCATTATCATATGCTGCAAATAATCTTATTTAATCTTTGTGCCATAGTTGTAGGATATACACAAAATGGATTTATTGAATAGGCCTTAGAAATTTTCAAGCAAATGACATTAACAAGTGTAAATTCATGCACTTATCATGGTTGCAGGACATGCACATGTAAATCTATAGACATGAGTTTCAAGATGGATTTAAGATCTATTTAACAAAAATGCATAAACCTCAAGCACAAGTGCATTCAATGCCAACAATCAATGATTTTAAAACTTTCAAGCAAATGCAATTGAAGCAGCATAAGGACAACATTTTAAAGAGTCTTTTAAAAGTTTCAGGCAAATGCATTTGATAGGTGTAAAGAAAAATCCCTTAGCATTTTTCGAATCCTCCTTCCCTAGTAGATGTGTATGCAATAGGCAGAAGCATAGACAAGTCACATGAATAGCTTGGCATAATTCCTCAAGAAAAATGTAATCTCATAGATGGGGCTTATTTTGTTTCAAAAGATAGCACGATTTTCAGCTGGAAATTTTATTTGGATGACACTCACCAAAATAAGGTAATTTCTAACAATGGACATGTTGATGTTACTTTAAATGTGAGAAATTTAGACAAGAAGAGGATGTGGGAGAATGAGGACGATGCAGAAGATTTCACTGTGCTGATAAACCATAATGAAAAATTTAAAAACCCAATAGTCCTAAACCCTCTTAAAATCCTTTCTGTAGAAGTAGATGTTGTAACTCATAGTGAATTGGAAAATGGCCACAATAAGATAATTAAGAGGCAAGAAAACAATGGCCACAAAATTGAGACAGATGGCAATCGTGAAGAAATCATTAAAAATGTTGTTAATGCTCCTGTTCCAGAGTCAAAGGCTACACAGGAAGACTTGATGTTACGTCTGCACCAAGGGCGATATGAGTTACTGAAGAAGGATTTTTTCATGCAGTCAGAGGAAATGTACCAGTGTGCTTCTTTAGCAAGACGTCTCTTTCTCTATTTGTAAACTCTTCCATAGATACCTATAGTCTCAGAATAATCCAAGGATGACAGATGCATAGTTATTCATAATCGATGACTTGGATCAACAAATAAAGAAAGTTAAAATTTGAGACATCTCAGTTAGAGATTTGATTAGCAAATTTGGATGTACATCTAATGATGCATCAATGCCAGAATAGAGTGTGGGCGCCAATCCCACTTTCAAATAATCTCCACATACAAAATACGGAGAAAAGTAAGCAGCAATGGTGGCCATTATAGTTTTTCATTAGGGAAATGGCAGTCTCAAAACTATGTAGACTAGAGTAAAGGATACAATAATCATTTGCAATAGAAAATGATAAAAAAAGGACAATGTTGACTAAAAGAGGTAATTGATCTTGAATTGAAGTGTAAAACTTGAAGTAGATATATATAAAAAGGGGCTTTATCTTGTTGTTTAATGTATTGGTCAAAAACAAAAAACTTTAGATACCCATCGATACACAAATTTCAATGCCTTAATAGAAAGAAAAGACTTTGTATTCTATCAATATGGATCAAACAAAGGTGAATAGATACAAATAATTTTATATTTTGGCCCTCCTTCTAGCACCATTATGTGGACATCGAAATCTTCAAATGGATTATAATCTAATACACACATTAGCATGGTTAGTTGTTAAAACAAAGCAAAATTTTAACATCCATATGAGATAATCTAACATGCTTTTAAAATGCAATACAATAACAAGATAACTAAAGCATATATATAAAAACATGAAGTAAATCATGTCTCATATTGGATTGGTGCTTCTATGGAAAGAAGCCCTTTCCCAATCCTTGCTAAACTCTATGATATGCTAATATGAAACTGCTTCGAAGATGATATTAGGTGGACAAAATCAGTTCTCAATTGAAGAGAGTGACTTTGCATGAGATTGTAGATGGGTTGATGAAGAATATGCCTTCTATTTATATATTTTCAAGTTGGAAGAGAGCTAAAAATAGAGGAATGTGGGATAATGGTTTCACCAATGAGATGAAGCCACTTGTCACATTGTGATAGGTTGAGGAATGAGCACATTTTGGTCAATGTGCCAGAGAGGGGGAGATTTGAATTTTGAATTTGATGAAAGGATTAGTTAAATGCTAAGCTTGACTTGTGCAAGAGACATGTAAGAGCTTATTAATTGCTTTGTTGGATGTACATGCCAAATTGGGGGGAGATTCAAACTTGGAGAATATTCTCTGTTTATGCAAAGTTGAAAGAAAATGATGAATTTAATAAATCAATAAATTGATTTATTTGTGCAAGTGGGAAAAGCTAGAGGATGTGATGGGTGATTAGATTAGGTTAATCGTGATTAGATTAACTTAGATGATGATTAGGGGCTTTTGACCTATTTGACTTAAATATTTGGATTTAAATTAAATCAAAGGGAGATGAAAGGTGATTTTAGATTTAATTAAATAAAGGTTTGATTTATTTAATTAAAAGAATGATGATAGGCTTAAATTAAATAAAGTTAATTTATTTAATTTAAATTAATGACCTTTGAGATTGAATTAAATGAACCTGATTTACCTGATGAATGGATGAATGTGAATTTGATTTATTTAATGAGCGGATGAATGTGAACTTCGTTTACTTGATGAATGGACCTAATTAAATGCATGATGGTAATTTTGTATGTCTACAATAATATATTTGATCAAACATTCCACCTAGGTGTCAAACCTGGTACATGTCCAAAAGAAGAATTGTGATATGAAACTCTGCGTCAATTTCCTTGATCTAAACAAAGCATCACTTAAATACCATTACCCCTTGCTTTCAATGGAGAAAATTTTATAGATAGTAGCTGGGTTTGAAACATTCTCACTACTTGATGATTTTTTGGGGTATAACCAAGTATATGTGAAGGAAAATGACCAACACAAAACAATGTTTACCACTAAGTGGGGTATGTTTGCATATGCTACAATGCCATTTGGCTTGTCAAATGCTAGCACAACCTTTTAGCGAGTAATGGATATCACCTTCGGGTATGTGCAGGATCATTGTGGAAAAAATAGGCCCTTAAGTGGCAAAAAATTCAGAAAAATCAGAGTTAGGCAAATTGATGTAAAAATCTGAATAAGTTATCTATATTATTTCAAAAATATGTAAGAATAGAATTTGTAGAAAATTTATTGTAGTTTCTAAACTACTAGGTCTATTTTTTTATTTTTTAAATCTATTTGGTGAAAATTTGAAATTTCAATGCAGTAGTACTTAAATTTCAGGGAAAAAATAGGTAGGTGTATGTCTGACCACCCTAACCACAATAAAATGATAATATTTTTGTATAAGATTTTAGACATAAGTAGAGGACTTATGTCCAGATGTGATGCATATTTTTTGTAATTTTTTTCCAATTAAATAATTAATTATGATTTTTTTATTACAACTTTTAACAAATATAAAAACTCATATGTCGACCACCTTAACTTGGTCAAAACTTCATGAAATTCAATTTTTTTTTTTTAATCCTATAGTATGCAAAGCATAGAATGTGATGCATGTTTTTGGATTCCAAAAATGTGATACCGTTTGAAAACTATATATTTTTTTCAATTAGCCTATCAATCAGTACTTTAGTCATAATTGAAATAGAAAATGACTAATAATTATTTATTAAATTCAACATAAAGCATAATTTATATTGGTGGAAAGCTGAGAATCTCCTTTTAAAACTCTTTTCATTTCATGAATTTTGGGTAAACAAAAATTCGTCAGCAACATACCCTACAAATACCCATCATATCGCCACTTTTTGGCCCTTCATGATCCTGCACATACCCCTTCAAGGGTTTAATTAACTTGATCATTCTAATATATCTAGATGACTTAACAGTATTTTCAAAATCAAGAAATGATCACTTTGATCATCTAGAGAAGATTTTCCAAAAAATGTAAATAGATTGGGATTTCTCTTAATCTCAAAAAATGTGTTTTTAGGGTGCCTCAAGGTAAGCTACTTGGCTTTATAGTCTCATAAGAGGGAATAGCGATAGATCCTGAGAGGGTTAGGTCCATAATGGAATTACCTCTACCAGTGAACCAAAAGGGACTCTAGTCATTCCTAGGAAAGATCAATTTCATCAGCAAGTTCATTTCTGACTCCGTTGGTATTGTAAGGCGTATTTCACTAATGCTAAAAAAGAATCTACCTTTAAAATGGACCTTAGAGGGGAAAGAGGCCTTCGAGCAAATAAAGATAGCAATTTCCACTACTCCAATTTTGACCAATCCAGATTTTTCCAAAGATTTCTTACTCTATGTGTATAGTGGTCAGGATAGCATAACTTCAGTACTTACTCAAAAGGGTGATCAAAATGAAGGAGAACACCGTGTCGCATTCTGTTCTAGAACTTTGAAAGGGTATGACATGAGGTACAACTTTGTGGAGAAACAAGCTTTTTCTATAGTTAAAATTTTGAAGAAATTCAGGTACTTGGTGTCGGCCAATAAAATCACTATCCTCGTAGCACATCCCAGTGTGCAGGAGTATATTACTGAGGGCGAGATAACTAAAAAAAGAGCAAACTGGATCACTAAGATTCTAGATTATCATGTAGATATCTGACCAACTAAGTTGGTCTGAGGAACAGGTCTGTGTAAATATATAGCATAGGAAACAAGTCTCGCAGCTGAAAGGGAAACTAGCCAAGTATACTCAAATCAATTTGAGTTTGAGAAATCTTGGGTTGTTGATCAAACACGGCACATCCAAAAGGGATATTACCCAACTAGTATACCATCTAATAAAAGGATGTACTATCGGCTACAAGGCGCAAGGTATGTACTAACCAAAGATGTACATTTTAAAAGGAATTATGATTATGTGCTACTCGGGTGCCTTGATGCCCTATAGGCAGAGAGGGTTCTTAATGAATTTCATTATAGTCCTGAGTGTGGGCATTTTTCTACCAAGACCACCACTTTGAAAATAATGAGGGAATGATATTATTAGCCCTCTATGTTCACAAAAGTGCATCATCTAGTGCAAAAGTCTACTCAATGCCAATTTTTTGTTGGAAAAAGAATGAATGTCGCTCAACCCCTAAGCCTAACTGTGAGAGAGGAACCCTTTGCCCAGTGGGGCCTAGATTTTATCGATATGATAAATCCTATTTCCAGTGTCGGACAAAAATGGATCCTCACAGCAACTGATTACTTCACGAGGTGGGCAGAGGTTGTAGCCCTAAAAAATGCAACATAAGGAGAAATTGTTAATTTTCTTGAAGAACTGGTGACAAGGTTTGGACCACCCAAAACCATCATATCTGACAACACTCGAGATTTAGTTAGGTCAAGGATGTTATATTTTTCTATTCGACATGTAATTTTTTAGAAAACTTCATCAAATTACTATCCACAAGGGAATGGGTTAGCAAAATCCACCAACAAAAACCTAATTAGGTTAATTAAATGCATTAGGTCAGAATGGAAAAGAGACTAGCACAAGCATCTATGAGCAGCTTTGTGGTCAAACCAAATTACTCCCAAGCAGATTCTAAAAACTTTTCCCTATGAGTTGGTATACAGAAAGGAGGTAGTAATTCCCATTTCTATAGAAATCCCTACTCTACAACTATTGAAGACCCTATAATTTGAAGAAAATGGCAGAATGGAGGTGTGACCAGTAGAACTCATCAGACTAGAAGAAGATAGAGAAAAATCCCATGGAACCATGATCGAGTGTCAGCAAATAGTCAAGTGATGGTTTGACAAAACGACCTCTAGTCCAGAATTCAAGGAAGGGAGCTTAGTGCTAAAATATGATGAACATACTACAAAATCGGGACAACACACAAAATTTGAAGCACTATGGAAGGGACCTTTCCAAATAAGTGCATGTAAAGAAAAGAATGCATATGAACTTGAAGATTTGGAAGGTAACTCTTTAGGTGTACTGATGAATGGTATTTATTGGAAGATTTTCCATTAAAATGCATAGTTTTGAAAGCTTTAAATAGTTATGTATCATATGTAAAGTTTTGTAATTATTTCAAAGTTTTTAAATAAAGCCTAAGGGACACTAGAAAATAAGTAATTTGTATTATATCAGAAGTTCTACATATATGCAAGCCCAAAGCCCAGATTCAAACATGATACTTTCTTGAGTGAGCCTAAAAGGGTTTACAAAGAAATAGATAAACAAGGAAGGAGTAATGCACAAAATTAGTCCAGAGGTGCCCTTAGTTGTCACCCAGGAATCTGAAAAGACTCACTATCAGGCTATTTTTCTTTCTCTTCTCCTCTCAGTCTACTTGCAAAAGGAGGGTTGAAGAACAAGACAGACACAGACATAGGACCAAGGCCTACTCATTTCTACTCTACACCAAGAATTTCAAGTGTTTCCTCCAAGCTAGTCCTATAACCTGCTACATGCCGTACTCATGAAGCAACAAAAAAACCACTGTCTAAGAAGAATTTTGATGTGTCGCCACGTCCATAGTGAAGAAATCAGAGAGAAAGGGTAGCCAAGACACATCTATGCTGAAGTCCACGTGTCTCTGAAGGTCCATGGTTCTCGGGATGCCAACATTAGTGATAGCTACTTGCACTATTTCTTCAAGACCTTGCATCAGCGAAGTGTCAAACATCTCTCATCATACCTCAATTATCATGGGTTTGGACGTGTTCAAGTCCAGCAGTGTTGCCACAAAGTGAGAAAGCACATCATAGCTGTTCTGAAGCTAGTTCTCATCGATAATGAAGTCAGTACCCACCACCCATTTGAACATAGTCATGATAAGTGGGTCACATTTCTTGATCAATCATTTGATTCAGTCACTAAAGATTTCTCCTACAAATCTATATTGCAGCCTCTATGGAAGGAGTCGAATAGGGGTCCCCAAGCCAGCAGACATTTTCGTAAGGTGGTGAATTCTAGCAGAATGGAAAGAAATTAGACAAAAGTCCAGCTAAGTTAGAGAGCTTTATGTTCGAATGAATGTTGCAAAAGGTGGTGTGACTATATATAAAAATGGCCGACTAGTGAAAATGATCAACGAAATATCTATTTTTGGCCAAATGGTAGTGGAAAAATTTGAGGCAGAAAGGATCAGAATAGATAAATCATATGGAGGATCCTATGGAATGTCTTAAGAAATAAATTGGGATGTTGGGAGTAAATGCTTTAGCGTGCTAATTATTGACATGTGTCCATCACCATCATCAGTGCTAGCTATCCCATTAATGAGAAATGATGGGGTTAATGTGCTTTAAAAGAAAAATCTTTGGCAGATTAATGGTTACATTTTTCAAGGGTACTTTGAACCACTTTAGTACATTTGGTATGATGAGAAGCATGCTTCTCAAGGAAATATTTCTTTTTAATCAATAGGAAGCGAAAGGAATGTACTAATTTCATCCTCACAATATTTTTTGCATTCCCAAGGGATACAAATCTTTAATCCACACATATCATCCCAGTGGCATCATTTAATAAGTTCAGCAGTAATAGCACAGCCTTGAGTGCATGTACCAAAAAAAGCATTAATTATGCTCAAAAGTATATTTTTCTTTCCAGAGAAAAGGGTCCTTGACCTTTATCCCTAACAAGTCTTCTACAACTTTTGATACAGTCATGGAAGAACCCTCAACTGCTGGAAGATAGGCCACAGTTTCAAGCCAACGACCTGATTATGCCAATATTTTTGGACGAAATTTTTCGCCAACACTCCAGCTATAGAGGAATGACCTTTTGAGTATTGCAAGAGGATGCCTGTGGATAAGCCTGCAAAAAGAGAAGTGGTACAAGACATCACCGACAATATGTTTTATCCTAAGTTGTCAGTCAATCCTAAAAGCCTCAGGGAAGGCACATTTCAAAGGAAGGAAAAATATGGGACATTTGATAGCTTTGCACTTCGGTTATGGGATTGTAGCTCACCTCAGTTCATGTTGTCTGCCATACATCCATGCCCTAAATTGGTCAATGCATGTGTGAGGAAATTTGATGAGGTAACAGAGGTTATCTAAAGTGGCAGGGTTAGAGTTACCATATCTGCTCAAGCCATAAAGGATATGTTATGTATCCCTATGATCTGGGATTCATAGTGGTTCAACGAATAAAAGATGGATCTTTTTGGGGAAGAAAGGGCCAGAAGATTAAACTTTTATGAAGAAGAAACAAGGGAACAGCTGGATATGGGCCATGTTCCTTTCCCTCTATCATATGATATTTTCAAAAGGGACACTTAGGTAGTATTTTCAATGTTGGCCTAGGTATTTGGCCTCAACAATGACACCCAGGTTCTTCCTTTTCAGTTCAACCTGAATTTTGAGCTAAAAAGAGAAAAAATCTAGAAGTACTATGTTTTTTTTGAGGTGATAGCTAGGAACATGTTGGACCAACTAAAAAATTATGGGATTGATTCTAAATTCAAGTACCCTTCCTTCTTGGCTCATTTAATTTTGCATCAAAATTTTGAATATTTTGGGAAAAATGTGCCAGTGTCCAGGATAGATGAAAGGAACTACCTTCAGCCGGTTTCTGTATGGAACCATTTGCTTTCTAAAATAGGGGATTATTATGGGTTTGTGGATTACTTTTTGAGGCCCATACTCCAAGATTTTTTGCTTTTCCCTATGGTAATTTTTTCTCCTAAGGTTTTACAATGGATGAGGATCTCGTAAAATCCAGTAGATTACCTCTTGGGTGCAGATTTCACATTTATTAGGTTTCATGGTTTTCCCAATGAGTCTTTTCGACTCCCTAGGTTTGTAACATATAAGGTTTTCACACTAGAAGCATGTCACCAGTTGACCATTTTTGAAAAAATCTACGGTGCAGGAAGAAACAAAACAAGGTTGTATCTACTTCCTCCCAATATTGGTAATAGTCAGGTATCTCTCACAAAGCGATTTTGTGAAGAACTCAAGAATCTATTGGTGTTTTTTGGGAATGGTCCTCATTTGCGATAAGTGGGACTATAATCCAAGAGGAATTTATAGTGTAAAGAATGAGGAGTGGGAATACTTCAAAAGAAGGAAGAACATGACTCAAGAAAGTGCACAAGTATATATTGACTTGAAGCATATTCCTTTCAAGAGACCAGAGTGGCTGGGTTTCTATACGCTGAAGGTCCAATATGAAAAAAACCTTCCAATAAATAAATCCCTTAACACACAGCTAAAGAAGAGGGGATGTCATATTTTTGGAGGTTTCGACAAGAGTTGCATTGTCCCAACCTCCTTGTCGAGCGGTTCCCACAAGATGAAGAATTTGAGTATTTTATGATAAGGAGGCGAGCTCCCACAATAGTAATCCAGAAACCAGCCATGAAATCAACGTGGAACAAGTTCCACGGTGCAACTACCAACCTCAAGAATCTGGTGGTCAGAAATATTTGAGGTGAAAGGATTCATAGGCCCCATTTGCCTCCAGTTTCTAGAGTAAGGGAAAAAAACCTCGACGGTCCATAAGATCATCATCTGTTGCAGTTGTTGAGGGTGAATTTTCATAGGGATCGGTGGTTAGAAGAATAAATCATGATAGCTATGGTCAAGAGAAAAGAAGGAAGCTGGAAGGCCTAGATATATCTGGAGCGCTGACTCGAGGAGAAGAAGAAATGGAGTCTCCTCTCCAATATATGCTAACCACCATGGTTCAGGTAAGTCTTATTCCTCCTCTTCCTATTTCTACTTCTTTGATTACCCCCTCTCCTCCTCATTTGGGAAGGATTTCTCCATCCACAGACCCTAATTTAATAATCCTAAATACACCTTTCCCATGATCATAATGAAATCATTGAGATTACCCTGCACTCTGAACGAGCAATGTTTGTTTCAGCTATTGCGGACTCTTTATTTTCCCTATCAAGGGCCTCTTTTGGAAAAGTTGAAGAATTAGTGCTAACCCCCACACCCAATCCGACAACTTCCAAGCAAACACCTTTCCACCCGCCAATGTATTTGTTTACCTGAGCCACCAAAAAATCCCCTACTCAGTCCCAACTAAGTGTACCACCCTTTTCCATTATAACGCTCCATTTCACCTCTCCCCATGCCCATACATCTAAAATATTCCCCTCTGTTACTCTTTTTAGTTTTCCTCCTGGTGCCCCTATTACAGCACAAAACATTGATGTTCCTCAAACTCTCAAGATCATTTCAATGCAACAAATGTGGCTCAATGAAATGCTAAATAGAGATGCCTTATGAAAAATGTTGTGTTACCTGCTACTAAGAGGATCGAGGCTTGTTACAATGAGGAACATAATTCCATTTTGATCAGTACCATGACCCCGCTTGTGGCTAAGCCTGAAGGGAAAATGCAACTGGAGGATTATGACATCTAGACAATAGGCCTAGATCTAACCAAAACATGCCCACATGACAAGGTGGTCTTAGCTAAGACCACCCAGTAGGTGGTATGCTCAGACTATGAAAATCTAGGTAGAAGGTTGAAAAAGTGTGAGATGAAGCTAGTAAATGTAACGGAAATAGTAGGTAGATTACAAACAAAGCTCAAAGCTAAGGACGTCAACTTGGCCCACATAGTGTAGGTTTAGAGTAAACAAGGAGAAGACTCAAAATTGATTGGAGAAGCACAAAGCATGCAGGTTCGGCTACATGCTGAAATTGAAAGGTTAAAAGTTGATCTTGCCATCTAGCATCAGACCAACGCGGGATATAGAAGTACTCAAGAAAATTTACAGAAGGAGCTGGGTAATGTCCGATCTCATTTTTTTTATGCTATTTAGAAGGCATAGGGGGACACAAAAAAGTTGAAGCTAGAAAGACAAGAAGTCGTGTCTGCATTGTAGGCCTATGATTCAGAGAAATGAAGGCTAACCTCTGAATTGGTGGACACTCTCAAGAAAAAGGGTCAAATAGAAGAAAATACAAAGGAAAAGGAGACTCAACTCAATCAAGAGTTGGTTGTTTCTTGAGAGATCGGGTCTCTCCCATTACTGAAAAGACTGGTACCTTCGCATTGGGAGCGGATTGCAGCATTTATGTCTCTCCCATTATTGAAGAGATTGAAAAGGATTTTAATGTTTTGATCAACTATGGATTATGCCCCTTATTTTCCCCAAAATGAAATGTGCGAACTGTGGAGAAAATTACTAAGGCTATCAAATATAAGGACCAGACTGCGACTAAGCTTTCGAGTTTGAGGATGATGCATACAACTCATGAGGTTGAACACAATATTTTTTTCCTTTTTCACCTTTATCATTACCTTGGAGTTGTTACTTTCAGATGGGGAGTCATGTCTTTCAAAGAAGTTTTCTAGTTTGATCAAGTCTACAGGGTAATTTGTAGTATGTCTTTACCCACTAAGGAAGAATGGTAGGCACAACACTCCTCCTTCTTCAAACTTTAGGAATTTTCAGAGAGTTGGGTTCGTACCTCCACAATTAAAGGCCCCTATGAGTCACCAAAACTATGAAGAGGTCTTTCACATAGCCCTAGCCTTCCAATTTTTTGCTTCACTTTTATGTTTTGCAAAAGTGATAAGGGGTAAGGTAAGGTCGGTAAGGAAGATGGGCAATGTGCCACAGGGTGGCTACATAGTTTTTCCTTTATCATTTTTCTTTTCAAAGGAGCACCCAAGACACGTGTCAGGTCAAGGGATATTCACTACAAAAACATTCTTCAGAAAGCATAAGTTCCTGACTGAGTGACGTGTCACCTCTCTATCAAAGGAGGACTATATCTTTTAAAGATTGGGGGAACTTGTTAGTTTCTCTTTGCTTGTCTCAGAACTAAATCTTCCGGTCAATGCTTCGAGATGATGTGATTAAGTCAATAGAAGTAATTGCTAAAATATTATTTTTAAGATTGTATCCGATATTGCTCTATCTCTTCAAAATATATAGAAAACATTAATGCAGTAGCTGAAAAGTTAATGCAAAGATCTTTTGTGGCCTAATCGGGGGCTTACAAATCAAATTGCGAGCTATTAGGTGTCAACATCTGGAAAATTTTAATTTTGAGCAAGGTGGTGTTTCTTTCTTTGACGACTATAAAAGGAAGATGACAATACCAGAAAGAGGTTGATTTTTTCAAAAAACCTGGACTTTTCCAAGAGGAAACTGTTTTCTTTGAAAAAGGGAATTTTTTTCCTTTTAAAATTTCTTAAAGTTTATGAACTATATTTCATAAGCAAGTTATAAAACTACTTTATTTTGGAAAATTATATCTATTAAGGTTTAAACTATTGTTGGATTTCCATCTGACCTTTGTTTCAAAGTTTAGTTTTAATGAAAACACGAACTATTGAGGGGAATTTTTGAGACTGTGCATGTATGGGATTTTTCAAACTTTCTTTCTTTATATTATCATTTTTGAATGAAACATTGTGTCTTGCAAGCTATATTCTAATAGTTTAAATAGTGGATTTCTATGCTTTATGGTTGTGCTGTGAAATAGCAATTTTGGGAAAAATTGGACTATGTCATTGGAATTTTCCATTATCTTTGAAGTTGTTATTTTTTTGTGCTATGTTGTATTAGGAGACATAGCTCCCATAATTTCTAAAATATTATTCGTTTACTCTAAGTATTTTTTATGCTTGATCGGACCTCAATGAACACTTCTTGCAGAAAGATTTGAAAGTTTGTATTGTGCTTGAAGTTAGCATTTGTTGTTCGTTCTCTTTCCAACAATGACGGGTTGTGGCATTTTGTGTCCTTTATATCATTCATAGGAATAATTTGAGTTTGAAATGTTGTAAAAGCTTTGGCGTATCACCTTTCGTGTTTTATATTTACATTTATCTTTCTCCCTTATCTAAAAACCTCAAAAGAAGAGCCAAATTTCTATAAAAAACCCGAAGGTATTCAGTGAGACATAATTTGTCCCCCACTCATTGAATTTCCCGTAAGATTGTCAGAGAGGTGCAAGCTTTGATGATCAATAAAAGCTATAGATGTTTTTCAATTAGCCTATCAATTGGGACTTTAGCCGTAATTCAAATAGAAAATGAATAATAATTATTTATTAAATTCAAAGTAAAGCATAATTTATATTGGTCGAAAGCTGAGAATCTCCTTTAAAAACCCTTTTCATTTCATCAATTTTGGGTAAAAAAAGATCATCATCCACATGCCCTACACATACCCATCATATTGCCACTTTTTGGCCCATCATGATCCTACACATACCCAGAAGGTATTATATCATTTAATACATGGAAAAAGTGGAAGCATTAACATGGCACATGAACTGTTTGATAGAATACCTAAAAAAAGATATCATTTCATGGACTACAATGATTGTAGGATATGTACAAAATGGATTTGTTGAAAAGGCTTTAAAAAATTTCAGCCAAATGCAATTGGAAAGTTTAAAGCCAAATTCCACAATCTTCACTAGTATCCTCCCTACCTATTCCAATAGAAAAATATAAGATCACATTTCCCTCTCCTTAGCCACCACCATCTAGGATTCTCGGTGATGAATCTCGACTTGTAGGAGAGAAAAAAATAATATATAATTAGGGAGATAAAGGGCAAAAATACCCAACAGCTTAAAGAGAAAAGTGTTGTGATTATAGAGCCCTGCAACATGAGCATGAAGTATGGATGGTTTGTGTTAGTTATTCATATCTTTTCATTGATGTCAACATGGTGATAACTATATGGAAAGTCTACTTGGTTTACCAGAAGTTGTTTTGTATTAGTAATACCCTTTTGTGATGGATTAGTGTGTTGGTATTTGTGTTTGGAATTCACTGCAAGATCTGATATTACACTAATCTCTTAACCATGTTATCATGAATCATTCAAACAACTATATCTTGGATCTTGAGATGTCTTCAATTGTGAGTAGAAAGTTATCTCTAACATATTTCAACTCTATATCTTACTATTGTTTTTGGCTTGGCATACTATGTGGGAGACTCTCCATTTTCTTAAGGTTAGCATTCTTAAGCTGATATTAGTTAAATTGTTGGACATTCATTGATGTGTCTCTTACATATATCATCTCAGTGTGTGTTTTAGTTTTTCTACTTCCTTTGTAGATGATATGTTGTGACCTCCTTTATCATGCTACGGACTTATTTAATAGTTTTTCCATAGGAGTTCTAATCTTGTAATGGCTATAAACTAATGTCAAGGATATTATTTTTATAAATTATGCAAATATAAAGATTCAGTGCCAATGATGATAAAATGACCAGCTCTATCATCATTTTGTATTGAACATTTATATTGCAATTGCAAGGAAAACCATTTTCCTTACACTTACAATCAGGTACAACCAAAACAATGAAAAAATATAAAATGGTCTAACAACCATAGAAGTTTCAATATCAAACCAATTAAATCAAACATTTGTAAAGCTTTAAAATGGCTCTTTCCTTTCCCATAAAATAGGCCAAACCAACTCAAGATGGTATGAGATGTTAGAAAGCTTGTCATCTCTACCAGTCAATTGATGAAATCCCAAATTGATTCCAATATCAACAAGAAGATATGCAAGTTTATTGGCTTGCATCCTTAATATATCTAATGATGTGAAACAAGGTTCAATCTTTTAATATTTTCAACAATTTTATGCAATCTACAATGAATCCAAACCTTACACCACTCTTTTGGTTTTCCCAAATTAAAGACAAATAAGACTATTGTCTTTCCAAGAAACTAACTATACGAAGAAGGTCTAGGATATCAAAAACCTTGTCATCTTTACCCATCAATTGATAAAATTCTGAAATGATTCCCATATTAAGAAGAGATACCCAATTTGATTTCCTTCTATGTAAAAATGAATAAGTCTACCATTGTGAAAAAAAAGCTTTAGATTTTAATTTATTCCAATGTTCTCGTCACTCTTTTGACTTTTCTCAATGATCTAATAATTAAAGAAGAGTTAAATTATTTGTTTCAATTAACAGTTATCCTCACGGTCTTGTTAAAGCCTTCTATGGAATACAAGAAAATGTATTTATAATCTTACCTATTTATATTTATGGTTGGATACTTGAAGAGAATTTGGATGTTGTAACAAAGCCAGAAATTGTAATAATTGGTGTTGCAGAAATTGCAGCATATAGACACCCAACTTCTTGTTTTGTTGTAATGGTTTTCAAAATTTTTGAGTCCCTCAACTTTGCAGAACCTTGTAGGAAAAACAACGACAAACAACTAAGGGGGGGGGGTTGAATCAGTTCTCATAGAATATTTTAACTTTTTCAAAATATACTTAACTTAATCTCATATCTGATGATGAAACAATAAACCATAAACAAAATTAACACATCAGAAACATAGAGAACACCAAAATTTTTACGTGGAAACCCTGTTAGGGGAAAAACCACGGTGGATGTTAGTCCACAATATTATACCCTGTTAAGTCACATGTGGACAAGTGCTTCCCTTTTTAGAACCTTGTCTTGTCCATGGGATTCTTCCAAGCATGTGATTTTTTAATTCACATTTATTTATCCTAAGCTTTCCCCTTTCCAATGTGATCATTGAAAGGTCACATCAAGTCACATTTCAATGTACTTGCAAGTACCTCCATCACATGTCATCTTCCACCTCATGTGTCCTTGTGACACATCATCTGCCACATGGCAAGATGTGAGGGCTTGTGAATCCTCAACTCACCTCAGCCCTACATCTTGCCTAGTGGATCACATTAGAGAAATGTGATCAAGTAAAAATCCTTGTTCCTAAATGTGGAACAAAAACAAAAATGTAAGAAACAATGAATAACATGTAAAACCTCAAGATTGGGAAAAAAACGTTAACTTAACAAACATAGATGAAATGATTATACCTTGCTAAGTTGCTCCTTTGGTTGGACCTTTGATCTTTGATGTTGTGTATGCTCCTCTTGATGGAAAAAGATGTGAAATGGGATGCAAAGATGGTTAAAAGTAGATGAGTATAGGATGCAAATGCTATGGTGATGGAAAAGTGTGAAAATTGGCTATGTATGGCTCAAATGTCAAATTGGAAAGAGTTTGATAGAAAAATCATGAACCCCCCAAATGAGAGAAAAGAGGGCATATTTATAAAGGAATTTGAATTCTTTAGAGAATTCAATGGTTGAGATTTATCAAACAAGGCCAAGATGAAGTGCTATGGTGAGTTGAGGACTCACAAGCTATCACATCTTGCCATGTAGAATGTGAAGTGGCAAAAAATGTGATGATGTGTAAGTGAGGTGGAAGAAGGGTACATGATGTAGAAGGACAAGTACTTGGCAAGTACCTTGGGGGATGAAAATATTTCCTCAAAAAGGAACTTCTTGTCCCCAAGTGAGAGTGAAAGTGACACTTGAGGAATTTTATAATTCCTCAAAAATCAGCATTGGAAATGAGAAAGTAGTTGGAGAAATAAATGTGAATTAAAAATTCACATGCTTGGGAGATTCTAGTGCATAACAGAGGGTTTCCAAAAAGGTGGGAATTCGCCACATGTGAATGATGTGACAAGTCAAAGATTCTAGAAGATTTGCATGGGGAAGAAAACATTCCTTGGAGGAATAAATGTGAATTAAAAATTCACATGGGGAATAGAGGAGCCTTGGATGAATAAAAAAGAAATAAAAATTTCTTGGGGGATGGGGAGAGTTGACCAAGGCATTGATTAGGCTTAGCTAATCAGTAATTAGAAGATAATTCGTGGTTAAGGAAGATTAGAGGCCAACTTGCAAAATTTGGAGGATGTGACACATCCTAATCAAGGATTAGGCATGTGCACATCTCTAATGATGAGATTAGAATATGGGTTAAGATTAAGGAAAAGGATGTGACATGTGAAGAATTAAATAAATTTCAAATTTATTTAATTCACTTGATGAAAGGAGGATTAAAGAGAAGGTATTTAATTATTAACTAAATACCTTAAGGATTTAGAAGAATTGAGGGTATTAATTAAATAATAGCAATACTACTTAATTAATGCAAATAAGAGGATATTAGACGAAAAGGGATAAATTTGGACAAATGCAAGTGTCCAAATTTAGGTGTCTACAACATCATTTCAAACTAGAGAGAGATGAAAGAAATCAAGGAGAGGCAAAAAATAAAACACAAGAAATAGCATTCATTGAAGAAAATTTTAGAGTCTTGGAGCAACATTATTTGATATTGGAAGTGTTATATCCTATTTTCAGATTTGATCAGGCTTTGTCACATGATCGAAGGTTGTTGCCTATAGAAGAACATGATGGATTATAGGATTGGGAGATGCATTTGGCCACTTCCCTCTACCTAATGACTTGTTTTTAATTATTCGCATCTTCAAGATTCACTCTATTTGTAGCCTAAGAAAGGTATATTTATATTTTTAGATTTATTTAGGGTGTTCTTGACTTCTCCATAATTGGATCTCATCATTATCATATATGAATCACACTCTAACACACTTGAGTGGATTTTCTTTTGATTTTAGCTCTTAGAAACCTTTTGGCACACATTAGGTTAGAGATCACACACTATTCTTTATCACATAATTATATTTTTATCAAGGTTTAATTAAAAAACTAGGGTTTGATTAAGGAAAACCCCCATTCAAACAAAAAAAATATATCTTTTTGTAGATTTATTACAAGTTTGGATTCAAAGACAAATATTTATAGGTACAAGAATAGAGAGCAGACATAGGACTACAATCGCAAACTTGGAAGTTTCAATAAGGATCTAAAGGACCCATTTTCCCAAGGGTGACCTTTTCCTCTTGCACTACTCAAAAATATCTTTTGGTGATAGGTACATACCATCAAACCCTTCCTAGATCTACCTATAAAGTTTTGTTTCCATCTTTGTATGTTCAAGAATCTACAATCTACATTCTAGGTTTCATAGTTCAATTAGTTGCATCACATGAAATCATTCCTAATCATAACCTACCATTGTCCTCAAAGAATCTCTCCCATCAACTCAGATCTAAGGGATTGTTATTGAGGTTAAAAGTACCTTGGAATTTGTATTGTTGGGAGATTCTTAATGAAATTGGAAAAGGAGAGACCACTAAATCTTACTTCAAGGGATTAGGGTTTAGCCCCCTCCTTTTTCACCATTTCATTTTGATGATCTTGACATTTGACATCATACCTTTATTGATTTGGAAGTCTTTCAAACCTTAGATCTACGTTTGCATCATTTTGTTTGTATTCATCATTTAGGGTTAGATCTTCCATGTTTGCATCATGAAAATTCATAAAAAATTCAAAAATATTGCATATATTTTGCATCATAGATTGTATTAGTTTATGTTTCAGTCATTTAGATCAAAATTTCATTCAAAATTGTCACTTTTATTCACATTTTGTCTTCCATTTGCACTTGTATTTCATTAGAAAATTCTAAAAAAATAGTCAAATTTGTAAACTTGTTTTGTAACTAGAAACAAAAATCATAAACAGTAACTCAGACACTCAATTTTTAATTTTCAAACCCCTATACAAGGACTCATTCACCCCTAGGTGACCCTATCCTTCTACAGGTTTGTAAATAGACTTTTGCACACATTTTCATTTATATATGCATCTGAATTATTTATCTTCTGATAAATCTCTATTTAGGAATTCTAAGATAGCATTTTTTTCATGATCAAAGTTGTTCTTTTGTTTGGATTAAAAGAATTTTCCTTTTTATCATTTCAATTTTTTAGATTTTTAGAACCCTTGTTCAAATTTCTTGAATCATTACATAGCTTAAGTAGATTAGTTTTCATTTTACAAATATTCAAAACCCTAGGGTACCCCAACATATTGCATTAAAAAAACCTTAAAGTATACATTAAAAATTTAATGACTAACCTTGGAGAAACAATAGTTATCTAATCATGCCAAATCTCTTTCTACAAGTTAATTTAACTCCCAAGCCCTTTACTAGTGATGAATTTGACATGTTAGATGAAGCCCTTGAGGATTTCATCTCACTAGGATCATCCACTAAGGCTTGTAACAACACAACACAACAAAGAATAGTCAATGCAATCACACCTCAATTCATAATTTACCCACCTTCTCAATAACCTCAAATCCAAACAAAACATGTGCTTATCATAGGGCCACCTCAAAATAAACCAAAACCTCAAGGTCATATCTTCAAAGGAGAGCCTATCACTCCTCACTACTCTAGAATATTCTAAAATGTCTACAACTTGCTAAAGAAACATGTAATAATAAATTATTTTCTCCAAATATCTAACTCTCTACAAATTATTGAATTAAAAATATTGTATGGTGAGTGAACTAGTAGATTTTAAATCCTGTAGTATTATTTATATTGTGGTTGAGTGAATGAAATTTACTTACCACCTAAAAAATGAATACTCTAACTATTATTTCCTCCATGCAAGATTAATAGAGTTAGGGGGTGTTAAATATTTATTAAATATGAAATATCTAAATTTTACATACAAGGAATGCTCATGCTCCTTAGTCACAATCTCTCTATAGATCATTTCTTAAACAAAAGCCTAAGATTTCTAGCAATACTAGAAAAGCATAAAGGATTTTTTTTCTTTTATTTATAATTTTCCTCTATATTAATAGTGAATTAATTATTTATGTGTTGAGACATGGAGAGATACCTTAAAAATTATAGAGATATTCATTAAAATCAGGTGATATTACTCCTAGAGGATATAATTATAAGAAACTAGAAATTAAAGAGATAAAATAACAAGCACAATGAACAACCCAAATATGTATTTAGTCGAACCAAAATACAATGATGAGGAAGCATTGCATATATAGGCAAGGAAGAGGCAATCCACCTATCATGTAGATTGAAAAGTGTCCCATGATGTGGAAAAAGTTAGTAGACAAGTGTCCTATAGATGTAAAACTTAGGATCAGTTGGAATGTGCAAACCAACAACCTATTTGACCAAGTCATCAAATATAGTGGCAAGTGTTGAATAACTACAAAAGTGACCTTTGAGGTGGGAAAAAAATTCTTCCAACCTCAAATTATATGCATATGAGGTTTACCAAACAACTAGGTAAACTCTAGAGGCTTAAAAGGTTGCACATTTAGTTACACTAGATGTTGTCTAACCCCGTTAACCTAAGTACACTTAGGCTATGATGAATAGATAAATTATTCCCTCTAACACTCTCATTAAGTGATACTTGGGATATCACAAAAGTGTAATAGATACAAATAAATTGGTCCCAAATATGATGCCTAGTGAGGTACCCATGTGCAATGAAACCTCTTGTAAATGGAGAAAAAGGAGAAAACACAATGGGAAGAAACCTCCTCCCCAAAAAAGAGAGAGAAGTATAAGACCTATTAAAAATATGTCTCATGGTGATAGGAACATGATGATGAAGAACTTCTAAAGCATATCCAAGTTGTAAACTATGTCAAAGGTGAACTGATGTTTACTAGAATAAACAAACCTCCAAGAAATGTATCGATCAATATAAGAAACACAAAACACTACATGAGTGAATATATGGAACACTGTACTGAACCATGAGTACACATAGGCAATCAAACACTGTGAAGTTGAAAATATAGATAGTACTTTGATTCTGTAGTACTAGAACCTCACAAAATATAATCCACTAGAATAATCCCCCATATGAGAGATCAAGATACAAGGTCTATGAGACCCCCCAAAGTAGAGGGTTACTCTCCTGCTCCATTGAAAAAAGATGCTCCATTAAAAGAAGCATTAGCATACACTAGTAGAATTTGGAAAATAAATGACTACGTGACTAAAACTTTTAGTCACGTGACTAAAACTTTTAGTCACATGACTAAAAATGACTAAATTCTAATTTTTTTTGTAATTCACAAGTATAAATGACTAAATAAATGACTAATTTGGTCATCAGGTAAAATCACAACTAAATAATTGGTCAGACAAATAAAAATGACTAAACAAATGACTAAATAAATGACTATTACTCTATTCTTTTTTCTTTCGAATTTGATCATAATCCATAGAGCTTTAGCCCCCCTCATGAGACCTCTACCTAAGTGGGCCATTTGGTCGCCTAGGTTGCTTGGCGCACCAAAAATACCCATTGTGTGGAAGGCATTGCCTCTCGATGCAGTCTTAAGGCCTTCACATATTTTACAAAAGAAAATTAACATTTACATTCTTTAACTTTTAATACTCATTATGTTAATGAATCATTAATGTTTTTATATATGATTTGAAACCAGTTTGATTTTCCTATTGTGTTAGCATGTCAAATGTATCAAAGAGAAATTGTGGTCAATTTCACTAATAAAATATGATTTAAACAATCCAATTGCATTTTGAGGGCTATCTTGTAGACACTCTCATTTCAAAAGGTCATGTAGTTATTTCTAGAAGAAAATAGATTCAATTTACATGGATTGTAGAAACGTAATGTCTATTAAAGTAATTATTTCTAGAAGCAATGCCTTAAAAACATAAGGTGAAGTAGTTATTTCTCAAAGAAATTAGATTCAATTTACATGGATTGTAGAAATGTAATGGTTGAGTCTACTGAAAAAGAACATTTTTCCCTTAAAAAAAGAACATTTTTCCCTAAAAATGAAGATTGGTTCACTTCTATCTTCACTTGCTGATATACTCGACCATCTTAATTATGTGTTGATCATTTTTATAGATGTTAGCTTTTTATACAAGTTTGAACTCTAGTAATTTTAGGAGCACATCATGCTTATCTTAATTTTCACAACCCATATTAAAATGACAATGTAGATAGATGAATTTTTTTCCCCTAAAAATGAAGATTAATTTTCGCATCCCTTCCGCAATTTTTTTTTGATGCATTTTAGCAATAGGTATTTTTGGTGTCTTGTTAAGGTCATGTATGCATTTGGAGGGAATTTTAGGCAGTTGATTTTTGGCGTTAAACATCATGATTGCACGTTGGAGGAAATTTTGGAAGTTTAATCAACAATTTGGTGTTTCAGCTCCCGTGTTTTATGGTTTTCCCTTGGTTTGTAAAGTAGAAAATCGGCTTAAAAAAACTCCATTAATATTAAAGATGTCACTATTAAAAGATCATAAAGTGGTTTCTTTGTCATGAAGAACAACAAAGGTATCCATCCACCAAGGCACTGTCATGAGGGCATGATGCATAGCAGCCAAGAGAGTTTTGTAGTTGGGGTTTTAGAAGTATTAACTTCACACTTTCAAGAGGAAAAAACCCCATAACAACAGATATCAAGAAAAAGCTTTAGTCTGAGAGTACATTGCAAGTCTGATGAAAGAACCAACCATTGAATGCAAAGAGTGGTGGTTTCCATTTTTGTAATGTTAGAGCTTGTTGAGCAACATTTTTTGAGTTGCAACACCAGTATCATTCAAGAAAGGGCGGGACATTAAACAAGGTTACAATCTAAAAGTAGGGTTTCCAAGTGGAAATTTTGAATCCTGAAACATCATGCTTCCCTTTATTTTTTTGAGATGCATTCACTTTTATCAGTGGCCTTTTCCACCGATCTTGAAGAAAGGATATTGAGGAGGCATGCCCTGCTTGCCAAAATTGTAATTGTAAAGCATGCCTGTGTGAAAATGGCCATGTGAAATTAATGGTTGGTGTTATTCTGACTCTCAAATTATCAATTTAGACATTCATTGTAAATATGACTTGGGTTATTTGAATACAACTCCCACAAATTGAAACAAATGACTCTGAGAAGCTGCTTCATCTGAGGTATATGCTATCTATGGTTTCTCCTATGCTTAAACATATTCGCACTAAGCAGTCTTCGGAAAAAGAGATGGAAGCCAAAATTAAAGGTACATAAACTAGTGCGCAGAAGTTGTATTACTACTTTCTTATATTTAATAATTTTAATGGATGTTACACTCCTGATTAGGGGTAGAAGCAATGACAGATGTTGAAAGGGAAAAACTAAATCAAGATGAGCGGTTGTATTGGTACGAATGTGCAAAATACTAATATTTATATTTCCAATAAAAATATTGATTGCATGTGTTTTTGTTTCGATATTGACACATTATTTCTTTCTAAGACTTTTTATGATTTTTTTTAAGACACTGACCATTAATTAGTTTATAAGATATTTTTCCATTCAACTCTTTTTATAGTAATAACTGTAGTACATCTATTGTTGATTACCATAAAAGTTGCCTAGAGTGTTCATATGACCATTGTCTCACCTACTGTCATGAACTTCAGGAAGGGTACCATCTTGGAGGAGATGAAGTAGAATCAGCTCAGCAACAGTGTAAGGAGAGAGCTTATGCTCAAGTTAGAGGTGTTTTTGGAGCTAGTTGGGAGAGCCAATCCCATGGTATAGCTAGTAGTATTGAGAACCACTTGTTCCCATTACCTGATTGGAGAGAAAATAGTGATGGTAGCATATTGTGCCCTCCTGTGGAACGAGGGGGCAGTGGAAATCAATTGCTAGAATTAAAATGAATTTTGAAGTCAAACTGGGGTGTAAAACTTGAGAGGAACACTGAAAAAGATGAAAATATATATAAAGATCAAGAGCTCTCAGAAGATTCAAAAACATGCTCTTTATGTCTTCAATACGATTGTCACATAATGGAAGAGGTTTCCAGTGGCATGTTACGTCGATCAACTTTCATAGAAGGTAGCAATGATAACTTTTTGTATTGTCCAACTACACATGATACATATGATGGAAATTTTAAGCATTTTCAGAAGCACTGGCTCAAAGGGGAACCGGTAATATTTCAGAATGTTCTTGAAGATACATCAGGTTTGAGTTGGGAACCCATGGATATGTGGTGGGCTGTTTGGGAGACAACCAAAGGAAAATTCAAGAAGAGATAAAAATAGTCAAAGCTCTTGATTGCTTTGATTGGAATGAGGTAATGATTTTTAATTAAGCTTGTAACTTTGTTATTTGAATTTTAATGAGATGTTTCTTTCTTTCAAATAGTGTCTTTTGTCCTACTTATGAAGCACCCAGTTGTTTCTGTCACAGTTATCCTAAAATTGTAGTTATTAAATAGGTCATGCATGTACCAGGTGACATTTATATGATCATCTTACATGTGGCCAAGACCACCAACTCAAACTTGTAAACTTTTGAGCTTTCAGAAGCTTTAAGAACTAAATTTGTAAAACTCTTTGGACAAGGGTACTTTATATTTACCTTTAGAGAATAGCTTGAAAACTCTTTATTGTTTGTATCTACCCCTTCTTTCCTTGTATTTGATATCTATATTATCCTTAAAACTTGTTTTTTAGGTGAAAAGGTTGTCTGTAGGTTCTCTGGGATTTAAATTAGAATGAAAAAGTCATCAGCTAGAGATTTTTCACATATTTTGGTAACTTACAATTGCCCACAAAAAGTTAACTGAAAGTTTGTGATTTCAATCATTTGCCCCATACTCATCCATTATTGATTGACTAAATGAGATGATTTAGAACTACCAAATTCTTCCAGAAAGCAAGAATTTGAGAGCTTCCTTACAACAAACATATATTATAAATCTTGCAATCATTATAATCCAGCAAGTCTCTTCTAGAGGATCTTTGCCAAACAATCATGAGCTCTTGGGCTGTGACCACATTTTTTGTTTGAGTCATAATGGGGATAGCGTTAAGAGTATGCTGCACTTTCTAGCTCAAGAAATAATCAAAGCAACACTATCACCATCACATTATGATTGAATTTAGTGACAGAGTTCTCATGCAAAGCTCCATGTTTGGATCGATATATTGTAAATACTTTAGTTGCATTGTTTGGCAGATGCTTTCTTTTGCTAGAAATTATTTCTTTAGCTGGTGAAAATTTGTAGACAGTAAAAAAATAAAAATTAGTAGAAATAGTAGACCATAAAGTGTTTAAAAATATGAATATTAGAAAACAAAGATAATAAAATCTCGAAGCTTAAAATTGGTTTTCTTGCTCTTTCTTGTAATGTTTTTCACTTGACTGATTTTAATTCCTTAGTGATATCAAATACCATTTGTAATGTCAAAAGGATTTTTTCTATTGAGTGATTAGATAATTACCTAAATTTGTATGTCAGGGCATGTACTATGTATTATTTTGATATATTTACTATATGGTCCCATGGGGGACTTGGGCTTCTATTTTCATGGATCAAGCGGTCCCATGAAGCAAAAAAAATAATGCTACAGGGTTAATTGGAATCTTTTCTAAAAAATAGCATCCCTTACACTTCAAGACTGTAAATTTTAACGGGTGAAATTGAGGTGGGGCTAAAATTTCCCCTACATCTTAGGAATTTTTTCTACCACTTGTCTAACACTTAAAATTTTAAATTCCTAAAGAAAATAAAAATGAGAGAATTTTTATCAAAGTACTCCAGTTCGTTCCTTAAATTTTGGAGCTCAAACTTTAAGTTGAATTGCAAAATTGAATTCATGGGACCACCACCTTTAAAATATTCCTAAAAAATCTCAACAGCACCCACTAAAATTTTTTAGGAAGCCCTCCTCCATGGGACCTTACCCTTAAGCATTGTCAATTTCTGGACAATGTCCCTCTTGGCTGCTACTCTTGGTCATTAATGATGTTGGACAATTACAAAAGTAGAAATCTCTTGTTTTTTTCAACAAACAAGAAAGGAAATAGGAAAACCAGAATTGAACATCAACCATTCTCGATATGAGAACCAAAATTATGGAAAATTTTCACCAAAACTTTACTACATTAACCAAAGGAAACCTATTTTCTAGCAAACATATTAAAGCATGACATTTGACATTGTTACATTCACCACAATATTCTGGAATGAAACCAAACATTAGCCATTCTTGTTTGCATAACTGAGTTTTTTTTAAATTCTCATTATATGTTGACTACACTATTAAAGAACACCTAGTTTCCATCAATACATAAGGGCACAAAGATCACATACCTACACTCAAAATAGCACTCTAGTTAAATTTTAGTTTTTTTTTAATATTGGTATTGGTATGTGTAAAAATGTCCTCAAATATGTTCTATAAAAAAGCAATTATCATTCCATCCAAACGTCAAGCTAGCTTGCAAAGTACAAAAAACAAATCAATGACCTGGGCTGTTTAAAGTTAGCCAACCTCTTATAAAAGAGGTAACACCTTTTTAAAAACTAAACTAAGGACAAAAACACATACAGCTAATATTGCAGCATCCTTCAAAAGCATGGGAGTTGTCACGACATCTATCATTATTTAGTTTAAAGAAACTACCATTGCTACTTGATGTCTACCTCTTGCATTTTCAGTAATCCTGTCTCAATAGTGTTTAGAACCTTCGACTTTAACTCTAGTATAATTATTATTTTTTTGTAAGACAACTTCAGTACAATTTTAGCACTATATTGAACCTTTGAAAACAAATGAAAATACAAACCTAAATTGGCCATCTTTTATCACATTCGAAATGACATTATCCTTTACTTCAATAGCTTGGATCTGATGAAGAGCCACTTGATGACTACTCAAATTTCTTGTCTTTCACATTGAAACAAAGATTAAAAGCAAAATTTTGGTTGTTGGTGACTATGATTGTAGGTTTATTTATTCTGTATGAAAGCTTTGTCTTAGGTTATCAATAATTTTGTATCTTATAATCAAGCTATATAGGTGACTTGGAGGGTTGAGGAGGTTATCTATATAAGGGTATTTTTTTATCTTTTTCTTATTTTTTATTGTGTTGAATTTGACGTTTGCTTCAATGTTTGCATCTCTGGAAGGGGAAAATATTGTTAACTTTGTCAAAATATAAGTAGTGTTCATAACATGATGAAAGGAATGATGAAGTAATGATTAAGACTTTCTCTTGGAATTGTTAATTATCTTATTTGTAGAGTCTAATTTGTCGATGCCTTTAGACTTCTGTTTTGCTTTAGGGTTATAAATTCTTTTTCTTTAGGTCAAAGTTTGATTTGCAAAATATGTTCAAGATTTTTCAAGACTGTGAGCTCTACTTAAGACATTCCTTTTTTATTTATTATGTTTAAATCAAGCTGTTTTATTTGGGAAATAAGGAACAATTGTTGATGTTGGCTTTTGATTACTGAGTAAATAGGAGATATTTGGTTATACAAAGAATTTTTTTAATTATAGCATCTATGACTAATCAAAGTAGATGAAATGGGAGGAAGCTACAATAACAAATTGGGAGTGCTAAAATACAATCCAATAATAGAAAATAAAGCTTCTACAGGCAAGAAGTAAATTACCTAATAAAATGGGGTAAATCAGTATCAGGTGAATTTTATTTGTCAGAATATACCAAACATAATTAATAACAGTTCTATGAAAGGATTATTCCTTGTTGAAAAAACAACTCTTGTAGCTAAGAGAAGTTGGGTGATATAGACCAGTGTACTTTTTGAGATCAGAGTCAGGAGTACAAGTGTTTGGATCCTTGTTGATGACAATTTAGAGTCTAGTGATGTCCTTGGAACAGTTTGGGAAAAGATTCTAACTGAAGAAATGATGCCACAGTTTGAGTCAAATCTAGATTACAGTATTTCATTGTTAAATTATTAATAAATGTAATAACCTATTATATCTTTTAATTGTTTAATAATTAATGTCATAAATATACTTTTAATGTTTTATTTTATATATAGTTTTTTATGCACCTCAGCAATTTTGATTTTGATAAGTGTTGATATCTTCTACTGTTTGGGCATAAGGTCATTCCCAAATTATTTATTTATTGCAAGGAATATGCAATTAAGAATTTGAGTTTCTACTATTTTGAAGGTTCTATACGTAGTGGAGGTGTAAGATTATAAGAACTTTGAAATATACATATTATTTATAGTTGTGTTGACCTTTATGTTATTTGTAATTACAATAATGGCCTGTAAAGTTTAATTTTGTGTTTTGTATTGCAGGTTGAGATCAACATTCATCAATTTTTCAAAGGATACTTGGAGGGTCGTATGCATAAAAATGGTTGGCCTGAGATGTTGAAGCTAAAACATTGGCCACCATCAAATTTATTTGAAGAGCGGTTACCTTGACATGGAGCTGAGTTCATTAGTGCATTGCCAATTCATGAGTGTATGCATCCTAAATGGGGCTTGTTAAATATTGCTACCCAACTTCCTGATACTTTCTTGAAGCCTGAATTAGGTCCAAAAACATACATTGCATATGGGACCCGTGATGAACTTGGCAGAGGTGATTCAATAACTAAGTTGCACTGTGATATGTCTGATGTGGTAGGCTACATGACTTTAAAATGCTTGAAATTGTTGAATTGTGCCAGATCTTCTTATAATTTAATAAGTCCTTGATATTTAAGCAAATTGCTATGAGGTTGTTGCAATTCCTTTTTATTTATGTATTATTGTTTGTTCTCGCATGTATATACATTCTTACTTTTGACTTGATTTTTTTTTCTTTGGCTTATCTAGGGAAGGGTTTCAGAACCTTGTTTGTGGAACATGATTATGCTTTCTCATTTCTGATAATCTTAGACTAGATAGGCTAATGATGAGTCAAAAGTCTACTTTGAACTCTTTCTAAATAGAAAGTTGACACCATATGTAGGTCTACAATTGGTAATATGGTATACTGTCTAGGGATAGGGGTTAAGAACTGAATATCTTATGATCTAAACGCTTCATAATTACAATGTTTTCTTTTATTGCTATTATTTGTAGTAAAATTATGTAGTATTTGTCAGAGATGCCACTGCTTTTGTATCTATGGTACATATTGCTCACATTGCATGATAGGTCTTTACCAAGTTTGATCTTATCTTAGTACCTTCTAATGATCTATCTACATTGTTGTATCACTCCCATTATTGCTATTTAATATGTTATAAATTTATTTTCCAATTAATGTTTCAAGTAAATGTACTAACACACATAGGCAATGTGAAATTCCCATGTTGGCAACAAGATAAGATAGAAAAAATGCGGAAGAAGTTCAAGGCATGGGATTTAAAGGAACTACATGGATACTCAAATTGGAGAAGAAATGGAATTGATGGAAAGGGTCAAGATAAACCAGTAAATTCAAAGCCAAAAATAGGTGAACTTATTGGATCCAAGGTTGCTGATGAAAAAAGACCTTGCTCATCTCCCCATGAGGATAAAACAGCTTGCTCTTCCTCCCTAGTTGAATTGAATTTTGATGAAATTGAGGTCAATGCGACTAGAGATTTAGTTGAGAACTTGGAGGGATAGGATTCAAATATGGTTGAAAATAAGATTTCTTGCCTGGGAAAAGAGAGATTTGAGGAAAGCATGGCAACAGAAGTTTATACTATGTGCGAAAAGAAAAAAGAAGTATTGACTAGTAAAGAGAACAACTCAGAGGTTGCATATGGTGGGGCTTTGTGGGACATCTTTTGTAGGGAGGATGTGTTGAAGCTACAAGCCTATTTGCGAAAACATTGGAAAGAGTTCAGGCATCTCAATGGTGCCTCAGTAAATTCTGTAAGTTTTATTTCTCATGTTAAAATTATTTCTTAAAAAAATTATGTTATTGCAAAAATGGCATGTACAGTATGTTGGTTTTTGAATTTTTTAAAAGAATATATTTTTGCTTCAGGGTGTACATCCCATTCATCATCAGACACTCTTCTTGAATGAAGATCATAAAAAGAAGTTGAAGGAGGAGTTTCATAAGTAGCATTTGAGGCTTTGTGCGGTGTTGTTTTTTGACTAGGCATGATGGAGCACATTTTTTTGCTACTAACTATTCTTTCTGTGTGGTCAATTTATTTTCCTTACAAAAGTGGAGCCATGGAAATTTGAGCAACATCTTGGTGAGGCAGTATTTATTCTAGCAGGATGCCCTTATCAAGTAAGAAATCGCAAGGTGAGATACTGATATCGAATAATCTTTGATATTTTCTTCCTTTCTTCCTCTTTATGTAATGTGATTATTACGAGTTTCAAGTTTAGATTGCAAAAAATTCTTTAGTGATTTTCAAAAAAATAAATCTTTAGATATAGCAAGACTATCAAAGATAAAAAGAGTTATCCTTGGGTTTAAATATTACATTTTTTCTTGGAAACATTAATGTACTTGTTTATAAGGTTTTAAATCATGGTCAACTAGGTTGGGACCATCAAATCCAGTTTTGAGATTTGTTGATAGGTGCCATTCCCAATGTTCTTGCATCCACATGTTTTTCTTTCGAATGAGAGAAGGATGTCAAAACATTGGTTCTCCACAATAACTTGACATTTAGAATCACAATTAGATGTATATTTGTTCATCCTGCATTTATATATTGAGTACGCTTTGAGTGATTTTGGAAAAAAACTTGAGCTATTTCAAGAATTTTAAATATTCAAAACAATTAACTTGGGTATGAAAATAGTAATGTTTACTTGGACACACGGTATGCTCAGAACCATCAAATTCAGTTATGAGATTTTCTGACAAGCACTACTCCCAATGTTCTTGCATCCACTTGCTTGAATTTATAATTAGAAAGAAGGATGCAAAAACATTGGTTCTCCACAATGACTTAGCATTCAAAATCACAATTAGATGTATAGTTGTTGGACCTCCATTTATATGATAAGCATGCTTTGAGTGCTTTAGAAAAATGATCTTGAGATATAGCAAGACTTCTAAATCCTCAATCATGTCCTGCAGTGTTGTAGGGGCCACGAGGAGCACTACCCTTCAAGTTGTAAGGGTTTTCTCTATGAGGGAGCAAGGGAAATGTTTCTTGCTGCTTCTAAAATGTGTAAATCTTAGATTATGGAAGTACATACAATCTCTGAGCTGCCACATGGATCAGATGCAAAGAATGGCTCTAAAGAATAGAACGGAACCATAAATTCCAATAACCAAATTCCCATGTTCAAGTGCTTAGTCCAAATAAAAATACTCCCACTGGAGTTTCACTAGCACATACTTTGACTTATGATGATGATGACATATTTGAGTGAAATTCCTATATGTATATGTCTAATAATTAGCCGATAGGCTATTATAGGTGGGAATTCCACCGAAAAAGTCTTACTGTCTGATGCCAGAAAAAATTTCAGGCCTCTCCCTGCCAGATTGTAGGCTATTATGGGTGAAATCCAGGAGAATCAACTCCTATCTGATGGTGAGAAGTTTTCCTACCGGTACTTACTACATTTACTCCATTCACATTGGATGGTGGACAGAAGTATGAGGGTGATCCAGGGGTGCCATGCTTATTAACTGGATGATCTTGTATGTGATTTTCCTATGTGTAAGGGGTGTCTGCCTCGTACAATGCTTGATTTGGATGGGAACATCAATTTCCACAACACCATGTCGCTGCTACTAATTTTGGGAACCGCAAGACAACTCTTCCTACTAGAGTCCTTTATCCTCACTCGGTAGCAGACATTTCCACTCTTGTTGAATCCATTTATAAGTTAGGCCACTCTTCGAATCTCACTGTCGCAGCAAGAGGCCATGGACATTCACTGAATGCCTAGGCTTAGGTGCAAGGTGGAATTGTGATAAACTGGGAGTCGTTGAAGGATGGAATAAGAGTTGACAAGAAAGGAATGTATGCAGAAGTGGGAGGGGGAGAGTTGTGGATTCACCTTCTCAATGTCACGCTTGAGGTTGGATTGGCTCCCAAGTCCTGGATAGACTATCTATATCTCACAGTTGGAGGGATGCTCTCTAATACTAGCATTAGCGGCCAAGCCTTCTGCCATGGTCCCCAGATAAGCAACTTTTATCAAATCGAAGTCCTCACAGGTACACTTGTTAGCCGATAGGCTATTATAGGTGGGAAATCACACCGAAATCGTCTACTGTCTGATGTCGGTAGACTATTCCGGTGGGAAAACGTATGTGTGCATTCAAAGCCTGCAATAACAATAATGGTAGGGGGAAAAGACATTTGGGTAGATGCAAAATCTTCCTAATGAGGTCAATTCTCATTATGGTAATTAGGCGGTGTAGGTGGGAGGACCACCAAAGTCATCGATTTGGCAGAGGGCGTAGGTATGGGCGCCCTAAAACAGGGATGGAACCCCTCTATCTCTACACAGAAGTATGTTGATTTTGCAGAAGAAAAACAAAAAAAATCTTGAGTCATGGTGGGGGTGCTGAGAATTCTTGATACGAAATGCTTGGGGGATGCATAGAAGCTGGGGAAAATGAAAAAAGAGGAGTGGATTATGTTGCAAGGAGGGAAAACAAAGAAGAGAAGGCGAAGAATACAGAGAAGGAAAATAGGCAAGGGGATTCAATGATGAGGGGATAGGTAAAGCTTGTCACTGAGGAGGCTGCTCTCCCTACTCCCAAGTGTGGGATACCCATATGCGTATCTCAAAGATTTGTTGCATCTTGAGGTGAATCACTATTTATCTCTATTGTTTTGAGGGCGCTTCTTAGATGAAATGAATAGATTGAGAGTGGAGGTGATGAAGAACAAGATTCTTTCCTAAAATTCCTTATGTCCAATTCAGTCAAGATGTTTCTTGAGATTTTAGTTTCACAATGTAAGTCCACATCAGTACATCGAACCCAATGTGATTTTAAAGTCTATTTCAGGGACTGTGAGGGTGTTTGTTCTCAGCATCTTAGTCAATGAAATTGTGGAGGAGGCAGATGCCCATTGCTAAGTTGTTCCAACAAATGCAAAGTGGGGAAATCTTCCAAAAAATAGTTTGTGTGCCCTATCCATGCATCCACATCGTCATATATATCTACCAGGGTAGAGTGGGTACTGGCAAAGGTTGTGGAATCTCAACTACGTAGAATTGTGAGGTAGGTCACTTACCATGATTTTAGCCTAAGAAAAAAAAAATGGAAATTGGAAATCTATATATGGCCTGATCTCACCTCTTTTATCGTGTATTTATCTCATTCAAAAGCAATCATGTTGTTGTTTGTTAAAAGAGAGTTTTGGTTATGTTTCCTTTATCTGTTGGTGGTTCATATACGACATGGGTTACTTTTTATTCTACACTTACCAGTCCAATTCTTTTTCCAACTAAGTTCATGTGCCTTTTATATGCTTTGCATTTTTCATGCATGACAAAGATGGCAGTTACTACTTTACAATCTGATAAAAATACAGCCCTGCCCTCCCCCCTTTTATCATGTGTTGATGGATGTTCGTACCCTGTTTCGAAGCTCCCATTCTAGAAAGCGTTAGGAGATAGGATTTATACTAGCCAGTTGCATTTTCTTAAGAGTTTCGAAGGCGTTTCAAACAAATCCTTTCTGTGCATATCCTGTAATTATTGCAATTCCTGAGATCACATACCTTTGAGGAATTCGGTCAAACACTTCGTGTGCCTTGTCTATGCATCTGCATTTTTGCATACACGTCTACTAGAGCATTGCAACTATAAGATCTACCAGAAACCCTCCTTCCATAATTCTTTAAAGGATCTTCAAACCCACTAAATCGCCCATTTTGGTGTAGGCAGGTAGGATGTTGGCAAAGTTGTGGAGTCTGGCTTTACACTTGTAAATTGCATTTGCTTGAAAATTTAAAAATAAATGTTAGCAAATAGGGCAACGGCAATACGTTCTTGAAATGGTGCAATTCAAAGTTAGTATTGTTCTATGTTGAGAGTACTTAGAAGAGCAATACAATACTAATGTTATTTAAAAATAAATAGCTTGGAAGAAAAACAAAAAAATGGGAGTCTTACTGGCATGTTATCCCCCACCATCTCCTTTGTAAACAAAGAAGAAATAATCTAAAAGCAAGAAAAGAGGAATCTTTAACTACAAACCAGAAAGAAAAAATAACACTTTTAAAAGCCTTTAAATATATAAAAAGGAAATACAAGATTTTGAGTATGGGAGGGCATGATATAAGTGAGATTCTCTTGAAATATAATATTAGTGAGATTTTCTTAAAGAAGAGAAAAAGGGGAGATTTATTTATATATAATTTATTTTATTCAGAGAATTTCATATTATTATCAAAATTTTATTAATTATTACATTCTAATATTTGTATATAATAAAAATATAAACAATTTATTTATTAAAGAAAATTAAATTAAGATTATTTTATAATATTGGACCAGTACATGAATTGATTCAAGATAGAATAAATTATGAAGGTTTATTTATCCAGTTTATTTGATATTATTTTCTCATAGAAACATGTCACAAAATTTTCTAAATTGGACATACTTGTAGTATAAAAAAAAGAAGCATAAAGATACAAAAGGGTGATTTATCTACCATATTCTTTTCATGTTTGGAAATATTATGTTATTACATGTGCATGCAGGTAAATATAACATTTGTTGATAAACAGTTAAAGATAGAGGTGTTTGAACACATGTCACATCTCCAATTTAGATTGTGTAACTGTATATCCAAACTTTAGTCAAAGTAATACCAAAAGAAAACTTCTTGCATTATCATTGTCAATGTCTATTGTTACAATTTGTCAAACGTGTCATGTTTAGCTAGAGGATGTACTCTCCTAATTACCAAAGCTTGTGTTTTGATAGAGGAGCAAAGAGGTGATTTATGGCAACGAGTATGCTTATATTAAAATAAAATTGGGTTTCTCTGTTTAAAATGGACTTAAAATGACTTTAGAATATATTAAAGTTAGCTCATATATGAAACGAAATGTGTATCTTAGTTCATAAATTGGGGATGGATTAGGGTTGACATCTCTTATTTTGTTCTACTATCTTCACCCCTTCCCGATGGTGTTTAAAGTGGTTGAATTACAAGTTTATGTAGGTAAGTGACCAACTTTAAAAGAAGGAAAAAGGAAAAAAATCACAAAACTTAGCTCTCTTTATTTTCATATGAATCACATTATATATTTATGATCTTTTTACTTTATACATGTTTTATCTTGGTTCCTATGAATGCTCTTTTTAGAGTTAAGAATGTAATTTAAGATTCCTTATGTATTCTATATATTTAGCATTAAATATGACATTTTATTAAGGTTTCATTTTAGTCAATAAATATATATTAAAAAGAAAACATGAATACTAAGTTCATCACTATCATTTTTATAATAATTGAATTACATATTATCATATATGTATATAAATAATTTAGACTTCTTAATTTATAAAATAAAATGAATATGGAGATAATATTAATAATACAATTAAATATGCATATATGATTTTAGAGATATTAAATGTAATATTAATGTCAATATTAGTATTGTTGATATTAGTAAGTAAAGCATTGATATTAATATTTAGAGCCACATTACTAGCATTATCGTTAATAGAAGTGAAAGCCATATTAATATTAATATTAAGGGAAAATAATGGAACATTAATATTATTACATTGAAAAGGATTAGGGGTCAATGGTGTATCATACCTCCTCAAATTTCGAGACGACTAAGTAAGCTATTTAAATAATGTGAGGTAAGCTAATTAAAGGTAAGGTCAAATATAAGGACTTGACCATGTACAAATTTAAGTAGGTCCCAATTGTTATTAATGTAACCTAATGAATTGTAACTAAAGGTTTATTAATATTTAACAAGGGGAGATGATTATTCCTTGATGCTAATCATGTGTAATTTAGCGCCTCCTCATTGTGGGGTTATAAATTAAATAATTGGTATTTGCCTAATTAACAAGGCCAAAAAAAAATTGTTGGGATTTTCGCTAACCATTCCATTGCTTTTGTTTTGCAGGTCTTGAAAACAAATAACATATATCATAGAAGCTCATCGTCAACCACCAACAATTGTATTATACATAACCAATCTCTTGAGTTAGTGATTTTCATGTATCATAAAATAGCTTTTGTATTATAAAAACATTTCCCCACAACATGCAGTTTTCCATTATGTTAATTTTTTCACAAGGTATACATTAACCAGCAACAACTGTACTTAATCCATTCAACCTTTTAAGTTATAGGTCTTCTTTCATTGTACAAAATATATTATGTTGTGAAACCATTTAGCATAGCACACCAATTTAAATAAAGTTCCATTTGTTCATATTCAAATCTTCTCACATCCCATCACCAATTGAATTTTGCTATAAATACTTAGTCTTAAGAAAAACAATTTACATTTTCTTACAATTTCCCCCCCTACACTTCAATATATTGCTAGAGTATATCTTGCTATCAATGTAACAATTGCACCTCATTGAGGTACAAGCGCTAGTAGTAGGTGGGTCATATCCCTAGGTAATGTTCAATATATTTGTGCTAACATGCTTCCCCTATTATGAACCAAGTAGTTCACTTAGAAAGGAGATGATCAACTTTGTATTTTAACTACTAGAAGAAATAATGGGTTAGGAGAAGCAATGAAATATGGAACTTACACCTTGGGATGTTAGTGATATAAAGATCATTTTCCTATTTATCATGTATATCCTGACTTTTTTGAGTGTAAACTCATCTATTTCCTTTGTCTAGAATCTAGACTAATATAGCATTTAATGCCTATTAATAAGGGTAAATTATTGGCTAGATTAATTGGTACAATGCTAACATCATCAAAGAAAGATGCATACCCTTCATAATAAGGCATAATTCAAGGATGGTCTTCCCACTACAAATGGTGGGTTCTACTATAATGTCACCTACAAATAATTTTTCCACCAAAAGCAACTACTTGATGATGAAATTGAGCCAATAATTATGGGAAAATATTAATAGTTCCCAAGAATGATGATGGCTTAACAAGTCATTTGTGACAAAATAGTCTTCCCCCTCAATGCATGTGTCCTCTTTTGTGTTCGTGGTTTAAAAAAAAATGAATCACCAACCATTTATTCCATCAATGCTGCCAAGAAGAGACCAACATGGTTGTAAAATCGAGAAGACTGAATAGTATGATGTCCTTAAAAAGAACTCAACTATTGATATGACCAATCATCAATCCATCCATTATTGGTCCTAACTTTTGGCACCATTACATGACTTTGGCATATGTGCTTCTTCATAGCCAAATGATAAACCTAATGGAAGGAATTGTGATACTTGGATTGAGAGTGAGAATGTATCTCTTTCCAAAATTTTGGTGTCAATATGGCCAAGCTTTGGATGAGTATATTTCTATTTCTGACAATAAGATGAAGAATCTATTGGTGGTTCAAGATCTCATTCCTTTGATGAGGAGAATCAACTGATGGTACATGATCTATTTTAGTTTTATCAATGGTAGAACAATCACAATGACCAACATCTATTGATGTAGATTCAAAACATTTGTTGCCTACTTGCTATAGTCTTAGCTTGGGCTTGATAGGAGTGACAACACCCTATCCATATTTGATTTTATCAAGTTCACCACTTGCATAACTCGTTTGTTGAAGTAATTTGAATCCAATACCTTTCATGTGCTTCTCAAAATCACCCAAAAAAAGACTTCTCTTTTGTGACAATCAAAGCGTGATGATCTTGGAAAGTTGCTTATAAAGATGTGGAAGAAATTTTATCATTAGAGGAACTAGATCCTCCTACAATATTTTTATGTAAAGGGCCAAAAGTAATGAAGTCATTCTTTGATATAGAAGAAGATATTTCCATTCTTTTGTCCTATCATTGCTCAGGCTTTTCTTTGTGTATCTTCATTCTAAAGCTTCTGTAGAACAAATTTAATCTAGATGTAATTGGAAATCCAGTTGACAACTTTACTAAATTGCAGAAAGATAATGTGTAATGAAAGCAATGAACTGAATTATAGGAAGGATGAACCAGAAGAAAATGAGAGTTATCTACAAGAAGTTTACTCTGAGAAGAGATGTGAAGCTGCAATGTTGATTTTAACATTTGGATGATCCTTTATAGTTATTTCTGGCAAGAAATGAAAAGTATAAAATTAGGAAATGAAACAATTCACCTGGGGATGTGAAAAGCCATGTAACGGTTGCATTTGAAGGTACCTATTGTGATATTTCTATCTCACAATTCCCAATATTTTTTGGGGCTCCTATTTTCTTGTCAAATGCCTAAGAAAGATTATCACAAGAAACCTATAACAGATTCTAGGATTACTGATGCATATTACAACTTCATATTTTTAGCAACGATGATGAAACAGAGCCCCTAACAAGGTGGGCTACTAGTTTTTTGGTTATTTTGTTTTTCAAAATTGTCGCTAAATGCAATTTGGGTCAAATTCAGTGGGGTTTTATAAACTGCAAATTTTAAGATTCCATTTATTAACACACCTATTCATATTTTTGACAAAGATTAGTAGCATGTCTAGAATTTTTTTATCTTCAACAGCCTTCGATCTGACAATTTCCTTAGTAACAAGTCTAGATATTTTTATCTTCAGCAGTCTTTAAACCATAATTTCCTTCACAAGGGATGATTAAGGAGTTGTAAGTTGTAAAAATACTCATCCTTGTTGGCAATTTATTTCCAAAATATACTCACCTTTTCAGAAGGCTTTGACATTGATAGCTTCTCAAGAGTCTCCCACACCCGTAAGTGATTAAAAATTCTCGAGATTGAACAGCAGATCAAAGAAAAAGTTTTGATATGATAAAGAGCTTTTCTTCCCTATTTATCCACCAGACTATCTCACTTGTCCTGTTAATAGGTATTTCCTGTGATAAAATCCCACTAGCCATAGTAATACTTTGAGTTCTCCATTTTCTGCAAGCTTAATCTAGTTGGAAAACAACACGACTAAGGGATGAAAAAGTTTAATCTAGGGTGCAAATTCCCTAGCACCACACATAACAATTTAACCACAAGAAAATGAAATATACAATCCAATTTTCCTTTATTCTTGCCAACTTTTTTTGGAGCCTTTGGAAAAACCAAAAATACCCAAATCTTGGCACTTGCAGGACACAGTAATACTTTGAGAAGGGATTACATATTTAGATATAGTTTTTTTGCATTCAAAAAGTATAGGGAAAAAAGAGAAAATACCTGAATTTGGGCTGTGGTAATGAGAGGATGAAGAAACCTTGAAGAAACCTTGTTTCCTCGTAAATATTTCATCCAAAATCAAATTATCTCTAGAAAACACTTTTGGAAAGCTATTGAGATTGAATAAACAATGTGAAGACAAATTTGGGAAATATGTAACAGATTTTTCTCAATCCTCAAAAAATTTTATGATACCCTAAAGTTGTCAAGTCAATATCTGATTGAATGATGAAATCTAGAAAATAATTTTTTTTTGGAATTCTCTTTTGGAGGATAATTATATTAGTAATAACCTACGAATAGATAATTGTGAGAATCTGCTTGCTTGCTCCAATCAAAAGAAGACTTCAGCCTCTTGAAATAAGTTTCCACTTGTTCACATCAATTGACACATCTCTGCTTTTCCATGGTCATGACTAGACTTAACACATCTTCATATTCACAAACATCGTAACTCTTTCAACATCTTCACTTTACAATGCAGACCTCAAAACCATGCTGATACTAATATAAATATTATAAGGGTTGTGGGATTCACCTTTTAGCCATGCATGAGAAATCACTTCTTCTGGGTTGGAATCTTGTGAATATGCCTTATGAGAAAAAAAATTGGAATATGCTTCCTTTGAACCTTCAAGATCTAGAATTTGACTATGGAATCTCCATTTTCTGAGACCTTCCTACCCTTTGACATTCTTATCTCAATCATTACAAATTCCTATTAACTTCTCACCCATTTTACCAATGCAAGATATCATGGAGCAGCATGGCGTCACTACAAAGCTTTGCCTGTGCATTAAAAAAAATATAGGTAGAATAGGGGAATGAGAAAATATGTTATGAAAAATGGTTGTTTGAGTCTCTAGCCTCATCTTTCCTAAATGGTTCACAAGGGTAAGGAAAGTTTGGTTTATGTGTTACCATTTTTCATTAATTGGGGTACATGACACTTGGGGTAATAGAAAATGTAGTTAGTGCACAATTCCTATTGTCATGTTTTAATAATATGGTTTATCTGACTATGCATTAATTTTTTTTCAGATTCAGGTGTTTATAAGAGTTAGTTGATGGTTGTGTTCCTCTTGGCAACTGTCAGGTGCTTTAAATAGATTTTGTATCATCAAGGAAAGTAGTATGATCTAGTTGGTTTGACTTTGATTCTTGGCTGACCATCTCATGTCTTCTTCTGTAATAAATTCATGTGCGAATAAAGATATACTTTTACTCCTTTATCTGGTATGCATTACTAATTCCGTTCATTATTTATAGCATTTATTTTATTATATAGGAGAGTAAATAGAATACAAGTGTCTAGTGGTCACTTAGTAATGGACTAACCTAAATTGTCAATAACAGGAACCATAAATTAGATAGACATGACAATGTAATGGTAAATGGGGTTGGGGGCCCTCTATAAGAGATTATATACTTGTATGCTTATACATAAGTGCAACTGTTGTAACATACTACTAATTTGTTTTTGAAATATCTTGACAAATTCATATTGACAAATTCAAACCTGAAGGCACGAGACTCAAAAGCTTTACTTACATACTACAACTAAGAAGTATTCAATTTGAATGATAGAAACATATGTAGTAACTAGTATCCCTCTGGCTACCTTACAATCAAACAATATAATGTGAAACTTGAGGTTTGATAAAGGATCATCTTGACTATTTGTCAACTTCAAATTGATGTCTGTGTTCGATTAGAGGTAAATCAAACATCGCTTTTGGCTAAAGGCGATCATTTGATCATAACTCAAAAGTAAGATGCATGTGGGGATCTCATCTAGGTCTATTTTAAATCTATGGTAGATTCATGGATTCATGTAGGTTGAATCCCAAAATCCCAAAATAAAGACTTAACATTTTTCCCCAAGCCCACCTCAATGGCATTGGCTTAATCATGCCTGCTCACTCCATCAAGGATCAATATCTGGTGCTTATTTTCCTTAGACCTTTGGGCATCAATTCCTAACTGTGAACAACCAATTGAATAGACTTGGGATAGTGGGATCCACTAGTTCTGATTCTGAAAGTCCTTTCCTTGATTGACATGTGGCAAGATCTTACTCACCTGCAGTTCTTGCGGCAAAAATGTCTTGCTTCAAGACTCAAGCTTCCAATGATGTGATTGTGCAAATGGGTGACACATGCCCCAATCTTTCACGTTGAGCTCCACATATGGCATTGTCTTGCTTCTCCTAGCTAAGCTTGTAGGTCAAGTCTGCTTAACTCGAGCTTAATTAGTTAGATGGGTTTTGACATGTCCTAAAACAATTGAAGTAATCTCCCTAGATGTTGCTATTTCTAGCTATTTTAGGAAATGTGATACTTGAACCATAAACTTAACAAGGGTTCAAGAAATAGAGGATCTAAATGGCAATGCTTTTCATGTCGCAAGAAACAACACATACCCTAGGTTGTGTTTCTCTTTTAATGAACTTGCAAGAAGAACATCTCTATCCATCAAATGACAAGCACATAAAACAGATTAAGTAGCATCCAGGGAGCACATGGCATCCTATTTTTAAGAACACATCTATTATGTATTATGGAATGAATAGTAAATCTTATGCATGCCACTTAAGAGCTCAATGCTAGGCTTAAGAAAACATATCATCATAATTCATCTCCTTATCAACCTCATCTATTTAATAGGTCAAAGGGTAATGAAATATACTTCTTTCTACTATAAAAAATATATATACATTGCTTTCCTACCTTTATAGGGTGCATCATCTGTTTGTTCATGTCAATGACTCTATAGATGAAGCAATTATCATTATAGAGAAAACAAAAACAATAAAGACAAATTTAATTTCCTCTATTGATTATATTAATGGTGTCAAGCCACTTAAATATCATTCTCAACATGGATACTTGTGCAAGGACTGTTGATGGCTTGTGGTTATGTGCAAAAATTAGTCTAATTGTGTTGGTTCTGCATCATTTGAAAGTTTATTTGTTTTGGTTGACTACATTCTATTGCATCCAACAGAAGGTAGGTAAACTTGGTATTCAATTAAATTTCTTTTACCATGTGTTTTCCTTTCCTGCTCTTGTAAAATGAAGTATAACCCAAGAGACATCATTTTCACCCTATGAACTAGCCTGGATCTCGTAAAATGGAGTCTTCAGTAAGATTTTGGTTCTTAAAAAATACGTATCTAACATGTTTCCCAGATAAATTCCTATACTATAACTCTTCTTTGACAACCCATTTGTTCAATCACTCCTTATTTTCTTCTAGTCAACAAACTCCACAACTAGTAGTAATTCAATTAACAACATAAAGTTTCCAAAGTCCTTTTTCCCTAAACATAAAGATACTAAAATTTCTTTTATTATATTCTTATTCAAATAGGTTAAAACTGTAAGCTTGTTTTTCGTCAGCTTCTTGCCCCTCCCCTCCCAACTATTTATCTACTTGAGTCTGCTACTATTTTTTCATTCTCTTGTCTATCTCTTATTCATCCTGATGATGGATCATGGAGTACGATCTGAAATGTTGTTGTAAAAATTATCACAGTTAAATCCAAAAATTTCATTATGTTAGTAGTAATTCACCATGTGAGAGATTGCTTAGAATGCTTAGTTTCCTATATCTCTTCCAAATGGGTGCTGCTCTTTTCCATTGATGTTTCCATTGTATCATATTTATGTTTGAATTCTCTAAAGTTGTTCACAATATAAAATTGTTTAAATCTATATGATCTGATTTGTTTCATTTTTAGTTTTTTTGTTTTTAGGAAGCAATTATTTGCATGCATTGCATTTTACTTCTGGCAATAATTTTTTCAATTGCAACTTGTAATATTATTTAGTTTTTGCATTTATATCTCACATGTTGGATCAAATTCTTTACAAATGTTGTAAGTTGTACCAAAAACATTATTAAATGAATTATAGGATATGTCATGTCAAGTTGTCAACTAATTGTTCTTTAATTAAAGATTAATCTAAGCTGGTTGTTGAAACTAAGTTCATATTTTTATTTGTCATTTTGTGTAATTTGTTACATGGATATTGGATTTCAATCATGGTTTGTGCTTCTGATGCTAATATGCTACCATAGCCAGTTTGTGAGAAATGTTAGGAAATTATATTACACCATCGTATTGGTGAGGTAAAAAAATATTATGGGGGGTTCTATTAGATAGGTCAAGCATCAAGATAATGGTGGGGTAGGGGAAAGGGGGTTATAAGAATATAGTGCCAGTACCTATGTACAAAGACTGTTGTGGGTGAAGTATATTTCTTGACTTGATTTACTTTGTTTTATGAATAGGCTATGGCTGGCTTAATGGAGGATGTCTTGAAAGGATCCTTCAATCCATCTCAAATAGTTTTTACTATCAAGGCTTCTACAACCACTGAAATCCTTGGATTTTGTGTGGCAGAGCCAGGGAATGCATTTTTGTTTCCATCACCATATTATCCAAGGTAGGTATTGAACATTTTATAAGCCTTCCACTATGAAATGCTATATTCATAAACTACAAATGTATTTTATGCAGTATGCGAATTATGATGATTGGGTGCATTTAATTTTATGTAGTGGTTTCTCTATTTGAAATGCTCAAAATTTGTCCATTTTCCTTTCACAATTATGTTAACACACACATGCAATTACTATTTAAGTAAATAATGGTTGTTTTATTATGCAAACAAGGGTAATCATTACCTATGTAATATAATGTTTTTTTTTTAATTCTTTTTGCAGAAATGTATTGATAAACTCATAGAAGGGGATAAAGTTAGGGTGTTGGATCTGTTTGATGGTGATGTTGTGGGCATTGAGCGGATTCACTCCCTATCTATTGTACATGGAATCAACTTGAAAGGAACATGAGATGCAAATGTAAACATTTTAAAGGTCACAAGTAACATACCCCTTGTTTATGAAGACAAAATAGATGGAGTTGTTCATCTGAAAGAGAAAGAGAGAATTTTCACATGATGGCCACTAAAATATTTGCGAAAAATGACATAGTTCAACATGTTTATCATGTACCAGTTGTTAGGAATCTTCGTTCATTGCTTTATGTAATATTTTGAATGTGTTGTTCAAGGATCTTAATTATCATGGCGTATTTGACATCTTATAACTTGATATATATATATATATATATATATATATATATATATATATATATATATATATTGCATTAATTTTTAATTGTAGATTACCTTTATTTATCATGATGTTGAATCAATCTTTTAATTCTAGCATGTTGTAGCTTGTTCATATATGTAATATTTTTATTTTCTTTTATGTTTAGTTCAAATTTAATATTATGTTAGTTCTGCATTATAAAATTTATGGTATTTAATAAATTATTTATTTCATGACTATATTTACTACCAATTAATAGAAACCAGTAAATAAAATTGAGTAAATATATGATTAAATAAATGAGCAATTAACAATAATCAATGACTAAATTAATAACTAAATATATGACTAGAGTAATGACTAAATATATGACTAAATAAATTACTACAATGACTAAATAAATAACCAGTTAACAATAATCAATGACTAAATTAATGACTAAATATACAACTAAATTAATGACTAAATAAATCACTACCATGACTAAATAAATTACCAGTTAACAACAATCAATGACTAAATTAACGACTAAATCAATGACCAAATCAATGACAAAATCAATGACTAGATAAATGACTAAAATAGTTTAGTCATAAATTTGTTCACGTTATAAATGACCAGCAATAAACTACTAATGGTCACGTGACCAAAATTAGTCATTTATATGTAATTTTTAGTAGTTTATTTAGTCATATATTGTTGTTTTTGTACTAGTGATAACAATGTCATAGTCCCCCCTTAATGCTAAGAGATGTAAGTAGACTAACTTAAATCAGGCGTGAAGGTGTGCAAGGAAGTTAGACCTAGAATTAGGTCCAAAAGATGTACAAGAAACTTAAAAAGGTTGTGCATCAAGGCTTACACGTATGAGGTGAGAATCACTATGATCCATTCTTGTGATGGAAAACAAAGGAAACATGCATATTTCGTAAGAATCATAGGGATCCATAATAGTGATGGCTAATCAAGGCTCTACACAACCCCCAATTACACTTTATAATTCAGTGTAAGTACAAAATTTCCAAATTCCCTACCTAAAGAACACATTCAATTTTTGTGGAACTTTATGTGAGTACATTTACAAACTTATTTCCTATTTTGAGTTCTTATAGTTTTTTGTCATTATTTGAATAATAAAAACATAGATTAAGTATTCCTTTCAAACATCAAGAAAATGATAAAAACACAAAATGAAAACCCCCATTATGACTCCCCTCATTTTCAAGTTATTACAAATGGAAAAAAAGTCCCCCTTTGCCAATTATGCTGAAACAAAAAAAAGACCCCTCCTTTCCAAATTGTATGTTTACTCAATTCATCAATCCAAAATTTACTTAAAAGTAAACTGTGATAGCTAGGAAAAAAATGTTAATACAAATAATTTAAATGCTGATTGGAACTGCCTTTGGAGATTTGATCAGATCTTTGCTATACTTAGTAGAGGAGAAGTTGGCTAAGTGAAGTAGAATCCTACTTGGACTTGGTCAATTCAAAGGGAAAAAGGTCACTGGTGGAGGTGAGTGGCTGAGCAATGACAGGATGGACCAATACAATAGATAATGAGTGAGTCATCTAAAATCATAATTCTAAGTCAAATCGAATGGCAGTGCCAATTTTGATGCCTATGGATTGTCGAGAAGCATCCAAATCTGAAGGGGCGGGCTGGATAAATTGTATTCATGCCAAACCATGCAAAACCAATGTGTGAGGGTGGCTAGTTCAAATATGAAAATTGCACAAGGCCAGATCCTAGTTTTGTAATCCCTAATCTACCAAATAACAATAGCACATAGTTGCACAATGCTAGAGAAAAATTGCATGATGGTTGAGGGCTGCCATGCGAGGAATGAATTTGGGTCTCTGTGCCGGTTGAATGGTGTCTTCCTCTGTCTGAATGGGCAGGTTGACTTGCATGGTCCACCATCATGTGAGTACCAGTGAATGGACCGATCGAGTAGCACGAGGAGCAGCGACCTAATGTAAAAGTCACATTCTCTGTCCACACCCAATCTAGATGAATCCAACCAAATAACCATGGAATGAATGGATGAATGAATGGCCTCTAGTTGAGGCTTGTTCTTCATTCCTCCTCTCGAGATTGTATTAAAACAAACTTTGTAATGTTGATATTTGAATGCTACCAAACAAATAATATGACCCTCCAATATCTACTCCTTTTGTGCATGATGAATGGTACATAATTGTCTAGTGCGTGGCATGAATTTTGTGCTTTCCTCTAAAGAGAAGCAATCTCAAACACCAATGGCTCATAAAGGGAAATAGGATAAACAATATATAATCAATTATCTTCACTTTCAAGCCTACAACTATCTCCAACTTGCTCTGATGCCATATAAGAATCTAGAAATTTGGAGATCAATATTAAGTATTGTATTAAGTCAACCCAAAATATAATGATAAGGAAGGCTTGCATATATAGGAAACGAAGAGGAAATGCACATACCATGTGGATTGACAAGTGCCTCATGATGGATCACTTGTAATGTACAAACAAAAAACCTATTTGACCAAGTCATCAATCTTGGTGGCAAGTGTTGAATGACTACAAAAGTGACCTTTGAGGTGAGATTGAAAGTCTTCCAACCTCAAAAGGTATGCATATGAGGTTCACCAAACAACTAGGTTACCTCTAGAGGCCTAAAAGGTTGCACATTCAGTTAGACAAGATGTTGTCTAACCTCATCAACCTAAGTACACTTAAGCTAAAGTGAATAGATAAAATTTTCACTCTAATAGAAATACCTTATAAGTTAACAAAAATAGTAGAATAACAAGTCATAGAATTTGAATGCTCCTTTTATTTCCTTTTCCTATCATAAAATTTTCACTATCCTTACTTTCTCCATTAATATTTGAATACTTGAGATCTTCCAAAAATGCTTTATAATTTTGACAATTTCAATAACTTACAAACTCATCAACAACCCATCTTCTTTTTGTTTATCACTTTCATTTCTATCCTTCTAGAGAGTTCAAGAACTCACAAACTTATTAACATTTTGAATCTGATAGTAATTTTTGAGATTTCGAGACTAATTTAAATCCTTGAAACACTTGTTAGTATTTTCAATTAGTTAGGTTTTCAGTGAGTTTGTAAACTCATGGACTTACTATTGTTTCAAAGATGGTTGATGATTCTTTCTCGGTTCAATAATTTTGGCTTTCCTTTCTATCCTTCTAGAGAGTTCAAGAAATCACAAACTTATTAAAATTTTGAATCAGATAGGAATTTTTGAGATTTCAAGACTGATTTAAATCCTTGAAACACTTTTTAGTATTTTCAATTAGTTAGGTTTTTGACGAGTTTGTAAACACATGGACTTGCTATTGTTTCTGTGATCAGGAATAAACGTCGTCCCAGAAATGAGCAGCAACAAAAAACATGCAAGAAACCACCTAAACACCTAACACCTTGAAATTCGTCTAGAAGTTAAACCTAACAAAATAGATAAAACAATAATACCTTGTTAAGTTGCTCCTTTGGTTGGCCCTTCGATTGTTGACATGATATATGCTCCTCTTGATGGAAAAAGATGTATGAATGAGATGCAATATGGATGGAAAATAGATGAGGATGCTATGTTGTATGCAAGAAAATGAGAATTCTAGCTAAGTATAGCTCAAATGAAAATTCTTCAAGAGTTTGGTTAGAATAATAATCAACCCCCTAAATGAGAGAAAAGAGGGGGTATTTATAGAGGAAGTTGTTGAGATTCATCCAACAAGGTCAAGATGAAGGGCTATGGTGAGTTGAGGACTCACAAGCCCTCACATATTGACATGTGGAATGTGAGATGGCTTAGGAATGGTGATGTGTAAATAAGGTGGAAGGAGGGCACATGAGGTGGAAGAAGAACAAGTACTTTTCAAGTACCTTGAGGAATGAGAAGATTTAATCAAAAAGGAACTTCTTGTCCCCAAGTGGGAATGAAAGTGACTTTTAAGGAATTTTAGAATTCCTCAAAAATATCCATGGTAAAAGACAAAGTAGTTGGAGAAATAAATGTGAATTCACATACTTGCAAGAATCTCATTGACAAGACAAGGTTCCAAAAAAGGAAGTCTTTGTCCACATGTGACTTGATGTGATAAGTCAAAAGATTTTAAAAGATGCATGGGAAGAGGAGATTGTAGGAGGAATAAATGTGAATTCAAAATTCACATGGGAAAGAGGGTCAATACCAAGAAAGACAAATGAAAAGGTTGACTAAAAAGGCATGCTAAATGTGGCTAATGACCTTGATTAAGGTTGTGCAAACACATGATTAAGATAATTGACTAAATATTATAAACAATTGGAAAATGTTGGAGGATGTGATACATCCTAACCATAAATTAATTAAATTAATTATGATTATAAGAGGGTTACATTGTTAGGAGGAATTAGTGACCAACTTGTAAAATTTGGAGGATGTGACAATGAGAGAGAAAAAAAAGAATTAAAAATTGGCCTAAATTCAAAGAGGTCACATGATTAAATTAAATAGAGTGGTATATTTATTTAATTTAGAGAGGAAAGAAGATAAAAATATTTAATTATTAAATTAAATACTTTAGGAACCTTATGTAAATGATGAGATATTAATTAAATGAATGATTTAATTAATATCTGCAAAGGAGATGAGTAAAGGGATAACTAAGGAGATGACTTTGACTATATGGAAATGGTCAAATTTGGATGCCTACATTTTACCCCTACTTGAAACACTATTATAATAATAGGGTTTCAAAGAAAATAAAATGCAAATGACTCTATAGAGGAAGAGACCAGAAAAGAGATGCCCCAGCATAGGAGAGACTAGATGAGTTGCCCAAATAGAAAGAAACAAAAAGAGATTCCCCTGCCTCATGAGAGAAGACTCGTGACAGAGGAATGAAAAAGAATGGTAGGGTATGCCGCCTCGAGAAGGTGGACGGGGAAGGAAAAGGAGTCTCAGGAAGCTTCTCGAAAGGATAAAGTGGTATATGTTATTGGAAAGAGCATGAAAAATTGAGAAGATTGAATTTTGAATGGAGGAAAATAGAGGCACAATGTGCAAATGGTGGCACCAGAAAGATAGAGGATGGGGGAATTAGTTGGAGGAAGAATTTTGTTAAATAAAGGGAAAAAAATCCCTTCATTTAAAAATGGTTAAAAAGGGGGGAAAGGTTATATAAGGTAATTGTAGGAATTACCTCTCCTCATTTGAACAGTAATCAGTTGACGAAAGAGGAGAAGAGAAAAGGAGAGTAGTACAGGATAGGATGCTAGAGTACGACACCAACATTATCCACTGATCGGATGAGGTGCAATGGTTCTTTAGTGAGTGTGTCATTTCATGCCAAGGTAGCCTCAAACCCAACTTTGTGCTTTTTTCCATTTTGTTTGAGTTTTAGAAAATTTGAAAATATGAGGAAAAATGGGTAGGAGGAAAAACTTAGATTTTTTATATTTTGGTTGGGGTGGGAGAAAAGAGCTAGCCTGGGGAGGGAGATGGGCATGCCCTAGAAGAGGGCGAGCTCTCATGCGAAAGGGTGGATTCAGAGCCAGGTCCCGCAAAGGGGTGGGTCTGCCTATGCTCAGGCAAGTCTGCCCACGCACGGGGGTAGGTCCGTCTATGCCAAGGCAGATTTTCCCACAGACGGAGGTGGGTCCACCCATGCTCGAGCGAGTTCGGCCCACACAAGGGTGGGTCTTCCTACACACGGGTGAGTCCACCCCATATGGGGGTGGGTCCGCTCGCATCTGAGCGGATCAGCCCGTGCACGAGGTGCGGTCCACCCACACCTAGGCGGGTCCACCTGTACGTGGGGCATGGGCTCACCCAAGAGCCTGGGCGTGTTCGCCCGCACCAAGGCAGGTTCACCCATGCTTGGGTGGGTCTGCCCAGGAGCTTGGGCAGGTCTGCCCATGGCTGTGGCGGGTTTTTCTGTAGCCTAGGACTGACAAAGGGGAAAAAGGGAATAGAGAGGAAAGAAGAAATAATAGGGAATGGGACCCAAGATAGGTGAAAGGAAGAGAAAATAGTAGAGAAGGAGAAGATGGGAGAGAAAGATTGACAGAATTAGCATGTGATGGATGCAAGATTTTTGGCTGACAGTAGATGCAGGAGAGGTGGTCCGAGGTAGTGAGGAAATGTATAGCAGCTATGGCAGGTGTGGATCACTAGGCACTAGCGGAGGCAGGACTGCTGCACATGCTATCATATTCGACAATTAAGGCCCACAGGGCTATGTTGACAGCATTGATAGAGTGTTGGGACTCAACCATATCGATATTTCATTTGCCGATAGGGGAGATGACGATGACTCTAGAGGATGTTTGGAAGATTTTGAGGCTCCCCATAGAAAAGCTCCTGGTTAGTGAGTACATGGTAGAGGACGAGGCACTGGACGAGTCCATGTAGATTATATTTGGTGATGACGAGCTACCAATTCAGCGATAATAGTTGGACATGGACAGATGTTTGTCTTGTAGGGTACCAGCATTGTCGCTATACCTAGCAAGGTTGATGAATGCGATCCTATTAGTAGACAAGAGCGGTCAGTTCCTATCTTTGAAGTTTGTAGGGGTAATTCAAAACATCATCGAGGGTCGAGATGGTCAGTTTGCATGGGGTACCTGCCTGCTAGCACAACTATACTAGGATATGCATGTTGTATGCTACCGAGAGTCACTAAGTGTGACACATGTTACATTACTACAACAATTGGCCTAGGAGCATATCAAGGTTACCAAGTCGATTGTGTTGAGAGCAAGAGGGCATGATGACAGAGTAGTAGTGGCCTGGGGATGGAGGATAGAGGCGGGAGTGATATTGCAGTATTGGGAGGTTCGGGATGTAGATGTCTGGAGGAGATTATTTAATGAGGTGCGGGCTAAGATGATAGTCTGGTGTCAGTATATGGTGCGGCAATTTAGGGACTGGAGTGAGGATGAGGGGAGACACATGGACTACTTCTACACCTGATGTAGAAGGATCTGCACATAGTTGAGTTCCACAGGCCAGATCGGGTGATGAGATAGTTTGGAGTGAGGTAGGATATTCCCACGGGGTGAGTGACATTCTAGTGATTGACACGAGAGTGGCCGTAGAGGGATGAGTTAGATTTGGTAATAGTGAGGAAGGAGTTGGAGACATTGCGATTGGTGGCATACCCTAACAGGAGGGAGGGGCCGAGAGATGTGCGGGATGATCGATTGATATGGTTAGTGGTTTCAGTGACATCCACCTCTATGGATTACACTAGTGGTGCCTATTAAGGAGGCACTAGGGTTCAAATCAGAGGATGAGAGATGACTGAGTGCGGAGAGAGAGGGACAGGGTTTGTGGGGACAATGAAGAGGAGAATAGGAGAGAGGAGGATGATGGAGAGGAGGACAGGAGGTGGCCAAAGTAGTTGAGGAGCTAGTGAGGGTAGGTAGGAGGAGGAGATGGAGTAGAGGAGGGAGAGGAGGAGGCCAGGGTTGCAGTGCATCAGGATAGGGGGCAAGATTCCCAGAGGGAGAGGAGACATGAGGCTCATGTAGCCACAAGAGGTCAGAAACAGGAGAGACAAGAGGCACATGCAGCCAAAGGAGGGTAGCATCGGTAGAGACAAGAGGAGGTCGAGGCTAGTGGAGAGCAGGAGAGGATGACAAAGGGAAGGAGGAGGGGAGCCCCCATGGTGATTGATGTGGAGGCGGTGGAGGCATCGACATAGATTTAGGGGTATGAGCCATAGGAGATGGACATTGATATGGAGGTACATGACATCTCGCCACTGTCAACAGCACCACCTAGAGGAGAGGATCCAGCAAAGGTACTGAGAGGGGCCCTGGAGAGGCTGCAACTCAGTGAGCAATGGTTACTATAGTCAGAGGCCGAGTAGAGAAGATTAGCGGAAGAGATGACTGAGCTAGAAGCACAGTTTTCCCAGAGTGAGAGGGAGTACTCAGATCTAGCCACGATGGTGACAAAGGTGGAGAGGAGGTTGTAGAGAGAGAAGGATGAGGAATGAGATGAGGTGGTTGACCTACAGGCAGAGGTAGAGAGGTTGCGAGTAGAGGTGGTCAGGGAGCATGAGGAGGGGGATGCAATGAGATGGGAGAGAGACTATTTGGTGGCTGAGGAGATGATATGATAGGCTATTGGAGCAGGGATAGGGCAGGGGCCTATAGAGATTAGGGCAAGGACCGTAGGAGATATAGAGGGTTTACAGAGAAAGATAGAGCGGTTATGGAGAAAGAGCAGATCTGCATCAGGAGCGGTATGAGCTCAGGGATAGAATGTACTGTTTAGAGAAGATAATTGGAGATATGGGATTGATGCAAACAAAGAGAGACATGGATCAGGTATAGGTGCAAGTTATGGAGGTGGAGAGAGATGTAGCTCTGGCATGAGTTCAGGTGTCACAGAGTGAGCTAGAGGTGGTAGGGGCACAGGTATAGTCTCTTCAGAGAGAGAGGGATGTGGTAGTGCCATAAGTATCAGCTCTTTGGAGAGAGCAAGATGCAGCGGAGTTGAGACTTAAGGCATTGCAGAGGGATAGGGATGCAGTGGTGGCTCAGGCATAGGCCGCACATAGGTAGAGGGATGCAATAGAGATGCAGATGCAAATGTTGCAGAGTGAGTGGGACACAGCATAGGCTCAGCTATAGACAACGCAGGTCAAGGAGGGGGAGCTAGGGGAAGAGGTACATGGATTGTAGTCAAATTTACAGGCTACACAGGTTGAGAGGGATAGGGCCACATAGCAGGTACAATAGCTGATATTAGCATAGGAGGCTTGGGGGTAGGAGAGGAGAGCCATTAGTGTGGATCGAGACAGGTACAGACATGAACGAAATGTCACTAGATATCAAGCTATGTAGAGGGATGACTACATGCAAGAGGCAACCTATTGGAGGTGTGCCTATGAGAAGGCAGCTCCAAATTCGGTGCAGTGCACAACACTCTACATCAAATAGGTACCTCAGATGCCAGCACCATCCCAGTCATTAGGGACACATAGCAGGGGGTATAGTGACTATCGATGGACTACTTCTCCTTACGGTGGTTACCAGGGGACTCCCACCTATGTGTACCAGGGGAGCCCCACACATAGAGGGCCAGTACCTTACTCACCTCAAAGATCAGACGTGGGTAGCTCATAGTAGAGTAGTCAAGGACCAGATGACAGGATACCAATTTTTTGATAGGTGCAGGATGGAGGATTAGTACATATTAGCAGCTAGAGTAGATGTAAGCTACATCTTTGGATTTTGCACCTTATTTGATGGTATATGTTGACATGCAAAATTAACATTCTGCATTTGATTAGGTTCATTCATTAACTAAACTAGATTTCGTATTAGGTCCATTCATCGATTGATCAGATTCACCTTCATTCATTTATCAGGTAATTTCATTAATCTCCATTTCCTAAGGTCATTTATTTAAAATCAAGCAAACATTATCATCATCCTTTTAATAAATCAAACATCCATTTAAATCAAATCCAAAATCATATTCCATCATTTTCTAATTTAAATAAATCAAATATCAAAGTCCTAAAAGTCAACTCACCTAATCATCATTAAACTAATCTAATCATCATTTATTTAATCTAACCATGATTAAATACTAATCTCACCCACTTGCATTCTCTAGATATATCCACTTGCACAAATAAATCAATTTTATTGATTTATTAAAAACCCTCATTTTCCCTCAACATGACAAGTTGATTTGTCCCTCCAACATTCCATTTATTGCTGTTTTTCTTGTCCCCCTCTCAAAATTTATTGCAAAATTTGAATTCAAATTCTCCTTGTCATGGGAACTCTTCCCAAATCTTGCACATCCATTGACCACTCACCACTTGAAAAGTGGCCTCTTCTCACTGGAGGATCTTTAGTCCCACATTCACCATCTTGGCCAATCTATCATCAAGAAAATCTATAAAAGAAGGCCTTATTTCTCATTCATGGATCCACAACTTTTATGCAAGGTTACTCTCTTGGTTTGAGAAATAATTTTGTTCTTCATCTCCATTGCACTTCATCATTTTAGCTATTGATCAAGGATTGGGAAAGGGTCACTTGCACATGTGACACCAATCCACTATGGAATATGTAACTTGTGGTTGCTTTCATAATGCTTTTAGTTTTATTTCATCCTTTGTTGCATTTTTGAAGGATTTGCATGGTATTTCATAAGAGTGTTTCTTAAGGGATTTGTAGGTGCTAACCTTGTTTGACGTTAGTGTCTGTAGATTTCAAAAGCACACTAACATATTGGTGCTAGAAGGAGGGCCTGTTTGCAACCAGGGATATAGTTTGCAGTAACTTTTGTTTGTTATTTTTTTTTGTAGGAGTAATAGTTGAGTTCTTCATTTAGATGCTATATCAGCACTCTCAGCCATTTCTAGAAACTTGTCATGGATATCATTTAAAAAAATGAAAATGCTTTCGGATCTCTTCTCTAGCACAAAGTTGTCCCTGTTTTAACGTTATGTGATCCTTGACACAGAGGCAGCAAAAGGTGCCTTCCCAATCCATGGGTTTGTGCATTTAAATGCCTTGTATCAGATATTAGTTTTAAGATTTGTGTAACATTGGTTATAAGCTTCAATGCTATTTTTTTTTCCACTGATAAGTCGTATTTCACCAAATGAATGTGCATAGCAATAAAATAAAAGTATTGTGTTTATGTTGTTCCAAAATGGTGAATGGAAGGATGTGTTTGATAGGAATGGCATCTTTTGATGATAACATCTCTTAATATCAATAAGGCATCTCTGTTTGGTTGATCATATTCATGTATTTCTTTTAAAAAATCCAGTATCTTGCATTGAGTGTGCTCCAATCTCATGTCAAATAGCCTTTAGATTTATAAACTCAGACAATAGTTGATCAGCTCCTCACCTCTCAACCAATGAATGGCATTAAAGACCTAGGCAGTTCTATCTATCATGTGGCAGGTTCATGTGGCCATATCATTCATCATGCGCCTTTTGAGAGACCAAACTTGACGTACAAAGCAGATCATGATCGAGCTAAATACATGAGATTCTTTTGATACATCCATTCTGATCTTTGACTTCTTTCTTTTCATACGCCTCACTTATGCACAGGAAAGAAACATGGAGTAATTGTTATTAAGGTCCGGTTGGGTACAAGTTATAGTCATCTAGCAATTCTGAGGATAAAGGTAGCAAAAAGAGTTTAGTTGTGGTCAAGAAATTTATGATCGTTGTTTTCTTTTATAATCCTTTTTTCTCTAGGAATTTGTCAAGTAGAATAGTCCGTGCTAATATACCCATAGAGTATAAACATGGAGCATGATCTGGCATTTACTAACTATGTACAGTATAAGGATCTGTCATGATATTATGACCACATTTTCAAGCTTTGCTTTTTCAAATGTTTTTCATTCACAACGCATGATGTGTGAAATCGACCAATTTGTCCCATTTTAACTGCATATTATCTCTCTGTCATTGCATATTCTTTCTCCATCTGCTCTTAGAGGGAACTTTAAATACCCTTGGGTAAAGATTACGAGGCATGGCGGCCCATCTTCCATTTGTTGTGACAGTTCCTTTTCTTGGTTGTTGAGAATAAATGTGTCTTCATGTGAGATAAGCTGCATAGGGAAGCACTAAATACAGGCGTGTGCTTTACACCAGATCAAACAGTGGCTCAAAACTCTCTAAGCATTTATTTGCTGCCAAACACTCTTTGACTGGAGGTCTGTTGTTATAAACTCTTTCTTTTTTTCCTTAGCATTAATTAGAAGATACGCTGAATAAGAAGAAGCTTACAAATGACAACCAACTTTATGGGAATCTCTACAATTGATATGATAAGATCTACATTGTTTCTAGTGTAAAATTCAAATCATACTTAATCTGCCATAAATTTTGTGGGATATCTAAAATCTCTGCTGGACTTTTAATGTTTTGTGATAGGTTGCTAAAGGACATCAATGTGAAAAGGAGAGGGACGCATTCCATGCAAACTTTTTTCATCTTTGTACTATGTCTTTATTACAGCCGTTTGTTGGTGTAAATCTTGATGGATACAAAAGATCTATAAGTAGAAAAAGAGTTGTTTTATATAGACATAGCTTCTTATTTTCATTTTACAGGCCTTAAATGACATTTATGGTCATAACCACATTCAGTCTTATTGAGGATCAGGACACATTTGTATTAGAATCTTTTTTCTTTAAAAGATTGTTTTATTTTATAGTGTCACTATTTACAAATATTTGATTTGTGTTTTCAAAATAATGCTTTCTTTATATTTGTGTTCAAGGGAGAAATTTTCATTTAAAGATTAAAAAGATTGAATTATTGGCAAGATCCTTATTAAGTGCTTTAACTATCATGATTATTTTTTTTTTCATTTAATTTGATCTTCACATCATTTATCTTTCCTTTTTTTTCTAGGAAAATAATGAAAGCAAACAAGGAAGGAATAGGAAAACGAAGGCACAAGGTACAACGAACAACAAAGGCACAAAGGTACAACGTGAAAATGAAGGAAAGCAAGGAGAAGGCTAGCAAAGGAAAATGAAAGGAGGAGGATATTTTAAAAAACCAAAGTGTTTTTAAACTCTTTAAGTGTTTGTTCAATGCTTCTTTACAAAATTGTTACCTTTTCGCTCCTAGGATACTAATTTTCGTTTGGGTCTAAACAGAACAATTTGATTTTTTCCATTCGCAAAAGGTTAAAATTCAAGCTTAGACACTTACTAGATTTCATTTTGGGCTAAAAATTGGACAAGACATCTTCATATTTCATTTGGTGCTTAAAACGAATCAAACAATTGCTTTGGAAGGATAAAATGAATGTGTTTGCCTTATTTTGTGGTTACTTACTTAAACTAAAGTCATTGAAAAGGACGTATGCACTTCTCTCGCACTTCCAAGCGATCTTGAGAATCAAAAGGCCTCTTTGGTGATTTTGGCATAAGATAAAGTGATCACCTCCACACTTCAATTTGGACTTAAAATTGAACAATATCTTGTGCGAGTGTGAGTAGGGGCATTTTCGCGTATATTCTCTTTCTTTGTGCCATCAAAGATTGATCGAGTTACAGATAGTGTCTTTTCTTGATTTTCTTTATCCTAGAGGGCCTGCCTTGGGGAAAAAGTACTCACCCAAGGGAACAACTCAACCAGTAACACTCTAAAGCCAAGAGTATTTCCAGCTGGGATATAAATGTGGATATTGGAAGAAACGCCAATATCATGCGGTTGACTTCGACAAGATGGATCCGAAAGGGGACTCTTGCCACGTTGGGTCAACTCCTACGAACAAAAAGTCCTTACTAGAAGCCATATGCTAGAATTTGCCAAAATCCTTAATCTATTTGTTGGTGCAAGAACGGTCATTCTGAAGCCGCCCCACACTTTTACAGTCTTTAGTAGAAATGGAAAACATGCCATGGGAGTTTCATGGGTGTTGATGCTTGGCTACCCCGTATAAGTGAGTGCCATGGAGGGGAGCTAGTGAGGTCAAGCATCTAACCATTCACTAAAGATAAGCGTAGCTAGACTTGTCCAAGTGGGGATTCAACAAATATTGTCTTACACATCCATAGGGTTTGTGCTTGTTTTTGGTTTGAAAACATAGTGTTGTATTTGAAAACATTTGCAAACAAACACTTAACAATATCATTCAAAATTTCAGACCCTTTTGGAGATAAATATCATTGACTCAATCCATATGTTATTGCTTTCCCTTGGGACTCATGTCTTTAGAGGTTTCTAAACATTGGGTTACATCTCGATCTATCTCCTTAAGTAAACAATAGGAAACCCTTGCCTTAATTTCATTAAATTTCCACATAACATATCTTGTGGAGTTTGAAGAAATTAAGACATTGGACATCTTAGTTTGAAAAATTAATCAAAGAAAGTGGTTTTTGTAAAATAAAGCCATTAAGCAAAGATAAGAAAAATGAATTTAATGTGTGATTGGAGACTCACAAATCCCAAAGCAAAAATCATTGTAAATCCAAAAATGAATGTTCAAATGAAATCATTTCTTGGTTTCAAAGGTCTTTAGGAAGCATATGCATGCTCTTCAATACCTAGGTCTAGGAAAACAAAGTGTCTTTTTTAGGTTCACCTAAGGATCAAAACAAATCAAACTTTTCATCCATCTTTCAAAATGTCAAATCCATCTCACAAATCATCTTTTGAAAAACCTTGAAATCATCCTTGAAGTGCTAGGCTTTATGACAAAATCAAGCAAAAACCAAAATCATTGAGACCAAGTCCTTGAAACATTTATCAAAACACCTTTTGGCTAGGCATGTGTAGATGCATCCTTTTGCATATACTTAGTCAAAATTATCAAAAATCATCTTGTCTAGCTTAGTGTATGTAGATGAATCCTTCTTCATATACTTAGTGAAACAATCATCTTGTTTGGATAGGTGTGGGTAGATACATCCTTCTCCTCACACACATCCAAAATCATCATCCTTTGAACAAAACTATCCTTTAGATCATTATCAAACTTCTTAGGGTCTTTTTCCTCAAAATCAAAATCAAAATCCAAATCAAGATCAAGGACAAAATCTCAAAATCCAAAAATCAAACCAATAAAAAATCCAAAGTCCTATCATTTTGTTCAAGATTTATCAAAAGCCAAAAACACCATCCATAACATCCTTAAACATAATCATCACTTTTGATCCTAAAAAGCATCCTAAAAACTTTCACTTTGGGACATAAAATAGATATTAATCCAAGGAATCAAGAGATTCATCTCCCATATTCTCGAAGATTGATCCTCGTTTTATGGTTCTAACTAGATCTCAATACAAGAAAAGTATGTAAGCCAAAAAAGAAACACCTGATTCAAGTGATCTTAGCCAAACCACTCCTGAAATAAATCCCATTGAGGATGGAAATGTCACAATTAGCCTTCCAACATCATCGCAAAACCCACAAGAGGAAACCCAAGGGGAGGATCTTACCTTTGGAATGTCTCATGAGGAAATAACTGAAATTAGATGGAATGCGAAACTTTTAACTAAAATTTGCTGGAAACAAGAAACACTAAGAGGGGAGGTGAATTAGTGTTCTACAAAAATTAACTTTATTGTTCTGACCTTTAATCAACTTAGAACATTTAATTAAAAATAATATGCTGAAAAAGAAAGCAAGAAACCACACAAGGATTTTTTACGTGGAAACCCTGTTAGGGGAAAAACCACGGTGGATGGCCAATCCATAATAAGTTCTATGTATACCCAAAAGAAATATTACAAAATGGGAATGCACTTGCATTCAGGCTCACTTCCTAGAGCTCACTGCTCAAAAGGATGGGCTTAATGTCCTTACAATGTTTTGGAATAGATCCAAAAGAAAATGAACTGAATGGATAGCATCTAATAATGCTTGATTATAGTTTTGGTTAAGCTCTAATGATGAACTTCTATCTTTTTGACTGATATCAAAATTCTACTCCGCTCTACTCAAGTTTGCACACAAAATCTTTATGAGCAAGTGAAACTATGCATGATATCACTCAAATACTCATTAGATATTCACAACATAGACCAATACACCTTCTTCATTACAAAAAATGATGTAATTGATCCTCTAAATATATTTGTGACTAGGGATTTAATTACTACAATTAGCTCAATAAAACTTAAGAATATTTACAATTTATTAGCACAAAACATGAACAATTTGATGTGTAACCAAACAATTCAGCTAATCCATAGCTAGGACCCACAATTAATCATTTGAACATAAAAACATCTTATATTATTTCACTTAACACATCTAAATCACTCCACATTCACCGAGTTGGCTACAACAAACAAATAAACAAAAAATATCCTACTGGACCCCCAAACTAGTATTGCAACTAATGCAACACCAGAAAAATCAATGATAAGAAGATCCACGTGCTCAACAAGCAATTGTAGAGATCCACAACACAAAATGATGATCTAGTGAAGCTATCTGACCATATACCTTGTTCCTTAAGTAATCTGCCGGTAATAATGAATATTTCACTTTATCTGCCTATATGACTAGATACTAAACTACGGACCAAGAGGATGACTTTAGTTGCCATCAATGACAAAACTTGAAGCCATATGCCAACAATCTCCCCCTTTGGCATTGATGGCAACACTTAGTGAAAAATGACTAAGTGTCGAAACTGATAAGAAAACTGTCAAAATACAAAATACTGCTCCCACTAAGAATATCAAGGAATTTTTCACTTCACTCTCTCCCCCTTTGACATCGATGATAAAATTGGGGAATCCAAAATTTCAAAAACTATACGAACATATCTGGACACTTACAAAAATTTGAAGACTTCTACAAAGAAATTCTTCAGTCCACTTAAGGTTGAGTCCCACACACTTTTCAAACTATCCAAAATAGTGATATGACCACAAAGAAGATATGACAAGGTTTTTGTTGCTTCAAGACTTACCAGATCAGGAGCGGTCACAACACCTTTAGCTTCTTTCAGAGCATTTACCATTGCATCAATTTTTGGAATTATTAGCCCCCTGAGTTCACATCCTCTGCTAATAATCCTCTTATTTTCAAGCTTCAAATTATTTATTTGGTTGAGTAAAGACATTACCTGACTTTATTGATGACAAAAACGGCAAGCTAATGGGTCAAAAGTGTTGGAAGTAGTAACCAACTGCTACTCAATGTCTTTCACCTGCTTCTCATTTGCTTTAGTAAATTTTCACAAGACTAAGTAGGACTTGTACACTTTTCCTCCTTTAGATATAACACCTTGAATATTCTCTATATAGGAGCCTAACAAATTTTTGTCTTTGGCAATCAATTCATTTAGGCTACCAACTCTCTTTTCCTTGAACTCCTTTTTCACTTTAGCTAGAGCTAATTTATCAAAAGATTCAAAATGAGAATCTACAAAGTTTATTAACTTCTTCAACTCACCAGAGGAGGAGCTTGATGGGTCCATAACATAAGTAGGAATCAATTTATGTAGCACTCTAGATGCAATTTTTAGCAGTTCATTATCCTCAATGTGAGATTTCAGTATCCTCTCATTAGCTTTAGCTTGAGAAATTTTGGCTACTTTCAACATCTGGATTGGAGATAGAGTGGAAAGGTTAGTTTAGTTTACATCCAACTCAAGATCTGACTCATCTTGTTGCTCCAATAGAGATTCCTTCACCTCCTTTATTCTGATTTCTTGATGCTTTCCTTTTTCAACCTTAGATTCAACTTCAGGATTGACTTTAGGCATTTCAGTTCCTTCAGTATGCACCTCTTTTTCTTTAGTAACCACCTCAATTTGGACCTTAGTCACCACAGGTGTCTCTGAATTTTCCATATTAAGAGAAGTTAAAATATCCTCAAATACTAGAGGATTAGACACATTCATGTTCTCCTCATTCACATTCCCTTCTTCTGATTCATTTACCTTCACATTCACTTCCTCATTGCCTTGAACATGTTTAGTATTGATCTCCTCAATATTTATCATTTCCTTTGACAAAAATTCTTCCAAAATTAGCTTAGTTTCATTGATAACAACATCAGTGTCACCAATCATAAGTTTATTTACTCTTGACTTACTTCTAAATTCCTTTTTAGATTTTTGAAGAAGTAAATCTATTTCTTCAATTGTCATTTCTGGGCACAAAATGGAAAGAACTCTTTTCCTCAAATTTTCTTCCTCTAATTTGCAACTCTCTCTCCTAGATTCCAAAGCATCATACAAGCGTGTAGGCAAGCCAAACATGATTTCAACCAAAGTCTTATTGAAAACATTCAAGTTCTTAATTGTATCTTCTTCAAAAGTCTTTACTAGATTCATCAAAAGTCTCATTATCATTATATTTTATTTAATAATTACCAATTTAAGAGGATAAGTTAATAGAAAAATCAATTACGAATATATGACAGCATTGTTTATTTAATTCTTGTTTAAGTGAATATTTTTGGGAATAGAATTTATTATGGGGTTAAATTTAAGTTGTGCTTTTTATTTTTTTTTATGAAATTTCATCTTGTAGTATTGTTGGATTCTTAGAATAGATCTATTCTCTTATTACTTTCCCTCCTCAAAAAGAATTAAAACATATATAAAATGTAGTGGTTTTAAAGGGTGTTTTTGTGTGTAAATTTATTTAGATAGATTTAAGATTTTAAGGTGGTAAGTTCTAATATGTAGTTTAAATATCTAGAGTATTGATATTATTGTCATTTTAATGTATAAACAATTGATCTTAAGTGGTTTTCACAATTAATTTAATATTGGAAGTGAGTGTTACGTTAGTATGATGAAAGGAGAGTGGAAATAATTTTTTGAACATAAGTAGGTATGAAATGATAATGAGTTAACCACCCAATTATTAAGTAGCTTTCAATTATGTTGATAAATGAAAGGGGAAATTTAAATGTATGGGCATGGTTAGAGATTGATTAGGATATTCTCAAATTTGATAGTTTATTAGTGAAATGGGATTTTACTCTTTTGAAAATTGACTTCCTTTATATTCATTTAATGGTTGATTTGTAAGTTATCTTTATGGATAAGTTTTTTTACTTGTGATGGTTATCATGAATTGTTTTAGTTGATTGTGTAATTTAGATGGAAAAGTTGTAAAGTTATTTAGCTTTGGTCGTTAATTGATTGGTTAATAAATATTGTTCTCAATTGAATTTTTGGTTGTTGTTTATTATGTAAGTGTTTTGTGGAGTTGTGAGTGGTTGAGTATTTAAGGTTTTCTTAAATTTGGTGCCTTGGATGCCTGGTTGAATGCTTTTACCTCTGTTGTCGAAGGATTGTTTTTGGATGGTTCCATGTTGGTGTGAATGCCTTTGGAGGTTAGTTTTGATTCAAGGAATCCTTTGCCATTTAATTTATGTTGCAATGTAATTGGGAACTTGTATTTTGTTGATGAGTTGTGGAAGTTGATCTTCTTGGATTTCTGATTTATTTTGTATCAAAGTTGTTATGTGGTTTGGATGGAGTTGTTGATCTTATTTTAATGTATTCACTCATTATATTTGAATTGAAAATAGTTCTTGTGGCCTTGCAATTATTGTTGTCATTGCTATGTTGTTTTTATGAAGGTGATTTGCGTACTATCATAAGGGGGTTCTTGTGAGGAGAAAATTGAGGTCTCCCATGGAATGCCTAGTTGGTGGCTTTTGGTTTCATTAAGTGATTTCGTTGAATTAAAGGTTGATTTTATTTTGCGTCTTCCTATTTGAGGTGACACCATTGTTGATTTGTGGATGGGTCTTGATGAATCTTCTCTCTTTTATGGCTTTTCTGAGTTACTCTCATATTTGAGGAAATTTTATCCTTGTGTTGGAATTATTGGAGAAAAACTCTTCATGCTTTATTTTACCCTCATTTGTAGGTTTACATTCTTTTGGCTTCTAGAGGCTTGAGATGATTGAATTTTGATGTTCTCTCTCTCATTATGTGCCCTTGATGTGGCAAGTGTTTTGGTTTCATGATTTTGAAAAGGGTTGTACGGGAATTGTTGAGACTTTGATTATGTATTTATAGCGAGATGGGTAATGCCTCGCATGTTTCTCTATTGTGATCTAATGTTCTTATTATGATGGTACAACCCTTGGTTTCTTGGTTGTTATGTTGTTGGGTCTCTAGGGAGAGTGGCTCCTCATGGGGGCTGGCGCCCCGCTTAAGGGGAAGGGCACAGGATAACCCACGAGTGAGTTAGTAATCAAGTGAAAACCTAATAATTAACTTAGGAGGGTTGGTTAGTAATATCATTATAAGATAAAAAAAAATGGATGCCTCGTCTTCATTAGTGCTTCCACAGACTAATGGAAGGCTGAGAAGGCCGTGGCTGGCAAGGTCGTAACCTTGTCCTCATGAGAGGTTATCGGCTCCGCATGAGCTACCCTATGGTGCTGACGCCTCAAGTAGGAGGAAGGGCCAGGATATCCATAGATGGGGGCCGGAACCTCAGTTTGGAGGAAGGGCCAGGATAACCCATGTAGGCTATGTGATGACACTCTCCCCTAGTTGCTCATGTGTTTTACTGTATTGTGTTCCTCTGGAAGTAGGTTATGGGAATTGGTTTAGATTGTTGTTTGTATTGATTTAAATTGATTATTGTTTTAATACATCTTTAGTATACTTTGTGGTCTTGTATGATCTCAGTTATATTTGATTTACGATCTTGTATTCTTATGGTACTGTGTTATGATGTTATTGTATTATTGAAATTTGGAATTGTATTATGTTTATTAATTTAGTTGGCTTGGAAGTGTTTCATGATCATCCTTTGATTACTTGTTATTGGTCATTGCTTTGATTTATGTGATGAGATTTGTGATTTTAAGTTACTTTAATGACTCTTGGATGTTGTTGATTATGTCTTTGTAATTCTTGAGTTTTATGATACTTTTGTATGGCATTGAGTCTTGTGGTTCCCTATTTGGATGTTCTTGGTTGTGGTCTCTTTCTTGTCAGCTCCTAGCACAGGGGGTGGGTCTTCAGACTCACATGGTCAGGTGGAACGTGCTAAGCACCCCATTGGGTCCCCAGCTGAGGATCGAGAGGTGCAGATTGATGCTGCTACAGTGACTCCAGTGTTGTACTTGTCTTGGACCCAGTTATGATGCTTTGTATTCATATATTTATTTGTATCATGTTATCTTGTGTATGGTTTCCATTTATGTTGGAAACACTTTTGTATCATTGTACTTCTTAAACATTGTACTGTAATGTAATGTTAAACTCGGTGTGGATATTGGCCATGGCAGTTGTTATTCATTGTGTTGAGTTAATTATGTATATGTTGTACTTACTCAGATGGTTCCTTATCAATGATTTTCATGTATGTGTTATAATTGTTAATGTTTATTTTGTTATGGATTATATCTTTGGATTGTATTCTTTATTGTCGTTGTGTGGATCTCAGCCTCGTAATGACTCCTCGTGTACCCCAAGGGATGTTTGTGTTAATGAATTTGCTTAAATGAAATATATGATATGACTTAATGTGTATTACATGTATGTTATGTTATCTTAAAAAAAAATTAAAAAAATTGTGATGTAGTTATTGTTTAATTGTCCTTTGGGGTTCGCATGACGGGGCGTTACAAAATCTATTTCTTCAATTGTCATTTCTGGGCACAAATCAGCAAGAACTCTTTTCCTCAAATTTTCTTCCTCTAATCTGCAACTCTCTCTCCTAGATTCCAAAGCATCATACAAGCTTGTAGGCAAGCCAAACATGATTTCAACCAATGTCTTATTGAAAACATTCAAGTTCTTAATTGTATCTTCTTCAAAAGTCTTCTTACTAGATTCATCAAAAGTCTCATACAAGTCATAGAGTGGCTTGGGATTTCCATCTTTTACTATTGCATACTCAACTTCCTCCACAGACATACTGGACTTGTTAACTTTGGTATTTTTCTTTGCTTCTTCACCTTTTACGAGAGGTTTTCTCTTGTTCAGTCTGAAAACATGAGTCCCAGTAGCCTTTATCTCTCTTACTACTTCTTTTGAGTTAGTTTCTTCCTCTTCATTTGCAAATACAACTTTGTAAGTTCTTGAGCTTTTATTCTCCTTCCTTCTTCTGGAGGCTTTGGCTTGATTTGACTGTGCTGCAGGGGAACTCCTAGTAGATCTAGTGTTAGCAGAAGATGTTCCTATACAAGTTGATTCTCCCTTTTCTTTCTTCTTAGCTACTTCAACTTCATCTCTTTGCCTTCTTATTTCTTTCAATTTTTTTACTGGAAGACCCATACTCTCTACAAAAAGCTTTTGTCTCTTTTCTTACCTTTCTGATTGACATGGGATTTTTCAATTATGAATGAACTTGTAAGCTTTTCTCTGCATAAGTACCAAAGATTTCTTCACTCTGATCCAGTGGTGAATTTAGTAGGTGTTCTTCATACATCCTCAAAATGTTTTCATCTACTTCATAACCCATGGGCATGGTCCAAATATTTCTAGGATCAACAACTTCCATATGACATTGGTCAATGTCTATCATGAAGCATATAGTGTCTTTATACTACTCCATTACTGCAGTAGGAATTCTCTCTCTGGTGTGCATCAAGCTTTGAATTTTTTATAAATTTCCCCATAGGATTTTGTTCTGGGTTGGTCAATCACCAAGTCCAAATAACATATCCTAGATTTGAACAACTATCGATATATCATTCCGCTATTGAGCTTTTCCAACTTCCGGTACCTCACCCGCAAATTAAAAATATAGATAGATCAATAGGTTCCCAAACTTGAATACATTCTTCTTGTCCTTCATGATTTTTCTCAGATTCTCCAATAGTTGACCTCTGAGCAATCCACATAGATCATAATTTGCATTTTGTTTAATCATTTCATATGTAGCATAGATGGCTATGGTAGATACATAATTTTCCCAGCTCGAGTGGTAAATCTTGTAACCTATAATGATAGACTCAAATTTTACATCCACTATGGCAATATTATCTATTTGCATTTCCCTTTTGTCCCAATGCAAGTGATTTGCTTTAGCAACCTCATCATTCTTCACATATTTCAAAACTGGAAGTCTGTCGATGGAATTTAAGCCTGTAATTTCACAAATAGCTTCCTTGGTGATTTTGAATGACACTTCTAGCCACATGAACTCAACATGGGCATGGATTACTATATATCGAACCCACTCATCTTCTTCAAATATAGGAAATTTTGTGAATTGTGTAAATTTATTATCTTCTAGGGTTTTGAATTTTGATTTCATAGTAAAGTATTCTTGAACTATGTGATGAGAATACAATTCCAATAACTATGAACTACCCAAATCTTCAATATTTGCATGCACATATGCCTTAATATCTTCAATATGCAAAACTTCATACGACACCATTGAAAATGCACCTAAGGGCTCATTATCGATAGACTTATACATATGCCATTTGAATTTTGGACGTGGCCTATCCTTAACTTTGACTAACATAGGAGTAAACATAATTGTGAGCACACAAATTTATAGGGTTTTACAATAAATACTTTTCAGAGATGAAATAGAATTTGATCACAGATTCTCCTTTATGCTTGAATATCTCTCAATTTGGAAATGATCTCTTCAAAGCTCTCCATACCTCTGTCCTCTAATGCAATGTGGAAAATGAGGGTGGAAGCCATTCTTTTATTTTCCTCAAACATAACTCCTTACTTTTGCAATAAATCCCCTTGCCCTAACTCGACCGATTTTTTGTCCTTTATGTTCTGGGGAAGATAATTCTATGAGGATCTCCAATATTCTTTACTAACTCATTAGATTCAATTCACAATGTCTGGGAAGTATCACATTTCCTATTGAAGACATCTGAATTCTAGTACCAATCACTTGTATGGGTTTTAGTAGTTTTTCTTGACAGCTCCCCCAATGACAAAGACCTAAAATTAATTTTTTGAGGTATTACCAGAAGTGGCTTCTAGTGTGGATCCATTTCCTTCTACAGAGGGATTCTTCTTCACCCATTTCTTTTTCATTTGATTCTTGATCTCATCAGTAGTGACTTTCCCTTTTCCTTTAACATCTAGTTGCATGTTCTATTTTACCAGGCCTATTCTATTCCAATAGAATCTAGAAGTGTGACCAAGTTTGTTGCAACTATAACACACAACACTTCTCTGTCCAGCCCAATTGTTCCACTGACTTTATCTTGATCTGCATTGGTTAGCAATATTTCCAAATCTATTGCATGCATAGCATCTGAAATCTCTCTGATATTTATGCATCTCAGCTCTGCATTCACTTGACTTATAACAATACTTATAATAATTAAAACACTAACCTTAGAATGATGGTTTACTTGTGTTTTCCCTATTCCTACACTGAGAAGCCATATCACCAATTTTTTTGTACGCATAGAAATAGACATTAAATCTTTGAGCATTAGGTTTCCTTACCGGATTTCTTCTAGGTCCATTCAACAGATTTCCTTGTATGAATTTCCCTTGCCTGGAATTCCTTTGTCTAGAGCTCCTTTGTCCAAATTCAGAGCTTTCTCATTCCTCATATCCAAGACCTCATTTTTCACCATCAATCCTCTATCCCTTGATTAGTTCATTGAGTTTGGCTAAGCTTGCTTTGAATTTCTCCTTATACTTATTTGCAGTAGCAAGTTCATCTCTGAGATCATCAAGTTGCTTTTTAGGCTCCTCTTCATTATTCTTGGATTGTTCCAATTCATTATCTAGTGGGCTGCATTGTTTATACTTTTCTTTCAAGGACTCTGTAAGCTTTTCTTCATTCTTCTTTTTTTCGTCAAGCTCTTTGGTCATTCTTGTCATGGTGGATTCCATCCCTCGCTTCAAGGTAGCATTTTCCTTGGAAATTTTTTCTCATTCTTTTATTTTCTCTTTCAAGGCCTGACTGAGTTGTTCATCTTCCATGGTTTTGATCTTCTGTTTCAGCTGACCACATAATTCCTTTCTTTTCTCCCTTGATTCACTGATCTTGTCTTTCAATGACTAAATGATTTTTTTTGCATTCTCAAGATTTTCTTATAGTTCTTAGATCTCAATTTTTGACTAGTCAAGATCATCCAATCCCACCATAAGTTGATATTGAAGACTAATTGTATCAATTGAGAACACTCTCCAAGATCTCCCCAAGCTATTAGAATTCTTTAGAGGAACTAGCTCTGATATCAATTGTTAGAAACAAACAACACTGAGAGGGGGTGAATCAGTGTTTTGCAAAAATTAACTTTATTATTTTGACCTTTAATCCACTTAGAACATTTAATCAAAAGTAATATGCAGAAAAAGAAATCAAGAAACCACAAAAGGATTTTTACGTGGAAACCCTGTTAGGGGAAAAACCACAGTGGATGACCAATGCACAATAAGTTCTGAGTATACCCCAAAGAAATATTACAAAATGAAAATGCACTTGCATTAAGGCTCACTGTCTAGAGCTCACTACTCAAAAGGATAGGCTAACTTTCCTTACAATGTTTTGGAATAGATCCTAAAGAAAATTAACAAAATGGATAGCCTCTACTAATGCTTGATTACAGTTTAGATTAAGGGCTGATGACGAACTTTTGTCCTTTTGATTGATATCAAACTTTTTCTTTCCTCTACTCAAGCTCACACACAAAATCTTTATGCGCAAGTGAAACTGCTCGTGATATCGCTCAAATACTCCTTAGATATTTGCAACATACACCAATACACCTTCTTCATTTAAAAAAATGATGTAGTTGATCCTCTAAATATATCTGCATCTAGGGATTTAATCACTACAAGTCAGTGCAATAAAACTTAAGAATATTTACAATTTGTGAGCCCAAAACATGAACAATTTGATGTGTACCCAAACAAGTTGGCTATTCCATAGCTAGGAACCTTAATTAATCATTTGAACATAAAAAACATCTTAGATTATTTCACTTAACACATCCACATTGTGCCACATTCATTGATTCGGCTACAACAAACAAATAAACAAAAAATATCCTATCAGACCTCCAAACTCATATTGCAACTAATGTAACACCACAAAACACAATGATAAGAAGATCCATGTGCTCAACAAGAAATTTCATAGATCCACAACACAAAATGATGATCCGATGAAGCTATTTGACTGGATACCTTGATCCTCAAGTAATCTGCTAGTAATACACAATATTTCAATTTTTTGTCGGTATGACTAGATACTAAACTGTAGACCAAGAGGATGACTTCAGTTGTCATCAATGACAACACTAGAAGCCATATTCCAACAAAATTAATATATTCTTCTACCTTTTCTTCCAAGATAAGATCTTAACTCTTAATAATCTTGAGAGAAGGGGTATGGCTATGCTGAATAGGTGTTTTTTTGTGTAAAGAAGCTATTGAGGATTGTTATCATCTCTTGGTTGGTTGCAGTTTCACTTGGGATGTGTGGGCTCATATTATTCAAAGGTGGTATATTTCTTGGGTGTTTCCTACTTCTATCTCAGAAATCTAGTTTCAATGGGTGGCTCCTCAAAATATGACTCTTTCGATGGTTTGGTCTTTTATCTTGTCGCATGTGGATTGGGGAATGTGGAAGGAATGAATAACTATTTTTTCCATTAGCTTGAGCATCCTCCTTCAAGGTTGGATTTCAAAATTTGTGAGGCTATAAAGGAAAATTCTTTTTCTAAATTCTCAATGATTTCTACCTTGGGTTCTAAGGCTCTTGTTTCCAATTATGATTTGTTGGTGGGGAACCGTTGGAGCCTCTCTTGTGATTTCTCTATTTCGGTGAAGAAGATTAAGGCTTCAAGGGAGGGGGCTTGATGGAAATCTCCCTCTCGAGGCTGGTTCAAAGTTAACTTTGAAGATGCTACTAAGGGGAATCTGGGACCTACTATTTGTGGGGGAGTGTTATGTGATAAGAATGGTAGTTTTATCTGTGTTGTGGTGCTCCCTTTGGGAATCCAGAAAAATAACTTTGCAAAGGCATCAATAGCCTATTATGGCCTCTTATTGGCTAGAGAAGCAGGGGTTACTAAACTATGGTTAGAAGGGGATTCCCTTAATATCATTAATTTCCTCATAAAGATAAGTCTGCAATCTTGGTCTATAGTCGATCTAATTAATGATGTTATTTCTATCACTAATTTTGTTGTTGAGGTGAGAATTACTCATGTTTTTTGGGAAGCTAACTCACTTGTTGATGGGTTTGCTAATTTAGGAGTGTTGGATTGTAATTATTGGAATACTTATGATTCCATGCCACTTCATCTTCAAAATATCAATAATTATGACCTATTGGTATGTCAAGGAAGTAGTTAAGAGGGGAGATAAGTTATTTTATTTCTTCGTCGGCTAGTTTTTTCACTTTGAGGTAAGTGCCTTCTCTTACAATAATTGATTTTTAGATGATTTTGAGATCATGGGTTTGGAGTTGAGGTATGGTAGTACTTGGCTTCTCAGGATTACATGAATTGTGGGTATTTTTTTTAATTTCCTTATTGTTTCTTCGCTTAGCCATTTATGTGTAGAAGAACAAAGAGTAGGTTGTGAGTAGATTGTTGTAGTATGCCATGGGAGGATCTCGGTGCAAAGTGGAGCTAAGATCTTGTGATGAATTATGTGGTAATGAGCCCATTTGGGAGCACTTGGAGAATGGTGGAGTTTTCCCTTATTTGTTGAGGCTTCACGGTTCAGACCCTGAGGTGAAGGAGGATTTTGCGAGTGGTTGGAACAATAGGGTCTTATGTTCCCAAGGTGTGGAGTTCAACATCACTGAGGACCTCATCATTGAGGTTATTGGTCTTCCTTCAAAGGGTAGGAAGTTTTATAGGGACAAAGTTGTGGCCAAGATGACCTTAGAAAATTTCTTTAAAGGTTTGGAGAAGCATAAGCTTAGGCTCATTGGAAATGGTGGGTATGATCGTAAATCCATTAAGCTGCTTTGGAGGGACATTTTTTTGGAAATTATGCAAATTTTCACTTTGGAGGGTAGGTACTATGTTATCTATGGTTATCATTTCATGTTACTTATTCACTTCTACTACAAAAATTTGGTTTTTTTTCCCTTTTACCTCCTTGTTTCCATGGAAACCAACATTGAGGATTATAGAAGGAACCCCAAGAAGGCTATTCTACATGAGGGCCTTATGAGTCTTATATTTGATCACATTAAAATGAAGGTGCTACTAGCTATCCCTAAGCTCTTTTCTCGTAAAAAGGGTGGAAAAAATAATGGGTATGAAATTGGTGAGTTGGTGGAAGAGTGGGAAGGGGAGTATGAGGAAAAAGTCTCTGTTTATGATGAATTTGCAGAGGATGAGGGTGAGTCTGCTGATGAATTTGAGGACTCAAAATCATGGTCCAAGGGTTACAAAACATATATTGAAATGAGGGAGGCCATTGTCCCTTCGGTGGAAAAGAATTTGAAGAGGAAGAAAAGGTGCCCTAAGAAGGGGAAGCATGTTGTTAAGAAGGGTGTCAATGAGTCAAAGGGTTTGGAGGATTCCCCTGTTCCTATTGTTAAAGGGGTTCAAGGTGATGTTAATGAGAGAAACAAGTAGCCAATGGTGGATATTGGGTAGGAGGATGAGGGTTTTGTGAATTCCATGGTGGTTGGTCCTAGCCAGGATGGTTTTGAGTCTCCTATTGGCAATAATGTTGAGCAGGTTAAGCAAATTGATGTCAACGTGGAGCAACTTGAAATTCTAGCTAATTTGGCCAACATCCTTGAGAAGCACTAGGTGAAAGTGGAGGTAATTGAAATTAAAGACTCCCATATAGAGGAGGATTTAGAGTGCAAAGATGGGGTTCTGGAGGAACCTAATGAGAATGTTGATATTCCTACTATTGAGTTGATCAATTGGGACAAAATTAATATGGACCTATTTTGAGCTGATCAATTCATAACTTGCTCTCTCTTGTGAATTGTCTTTTCTTGGAAGTGAAGGAGCTTAATTCCAAGCACAAAAATTGGCAAGATGGTTTTGTTACTTTAGTGAACTATAACCGAAATGAATGTGCTCGGAGAGAGGTAAGGTCAAGACAATGAATGTGATTCTTGACAAATTAGTTGTGGACATTGAAAAACATGGTAAAAGCCATGAGGAAAGGTTGACCTCTCTGAAAATTATTGTTCAAAGGATTAATGAGGAGCAAATAGCGAGTATGGAGGAAAGAATTAGCAAGATCAACAATGATTTAAAGACTATGGTTTGAATTAGTAATCAGTCTCTAAAAATTAGTGCTAAGGTCTTGCCGGTTTTGAATGATAAAGTCATTAAGTGGACTGGTCAATCTTTGGATTTGGGTGAACATGAGATGACTATTTTTGAGGTTAACTGCATGAGCTTGGAGGATAGGAATGAGGATTATGGTCACGATGAGGAGAATAATTTGGAGACTAGCCCTTGCTTGTGAACAAGAAGCAAGACTAAGAAAAGGGCAACAATTTCGTTCAAGGATCTTTAGGATGTGGTCAAGACGTAGGATAGGGTCATTGCTAATAATGTGGAGTCAACCAATGTACTTGATAAAATGCTACATTTTTTTGCTGTTGTTTTTGGTTTTTAAGCCTAAGTGTTGATGTTTCACTTTTGGGTTGCTGATGGGTTTTCTAGCATTGCCTTTTGTTAGAATTTTTGAATTTTGTGGCCTACGGGTGTTACTGTTTATTTCTTCTTAACAAATTTTCTCCATTATAAAGGGTCTTGGGGCCCCTTCAAAACCTACTTCTCCTAATAAAAATAAATTAAAATGTTAAAAACTAATATTAGATATTCCTTTATTTGTAAACACCAACATTTTCCCTGCAGGCTATAGAGATCCATGTGATTTCTCTATTGTTGCTAAGAGGAAAGCAACTATGAAAATAATGAACAAATCCCTTCCACATTTATTAATTTGACAATTTGTTTATGGTTTTATATGTTAAAATATGAACAGTTCAAGCTTGTGAGGGAAAATAGTTTTCATCTACGTAGCAATTAGGATTTAGATGAAGCATAGTCTACAACTATGTAGTAAAGAAATCTAGACAAGGAGATAAAATGTGAAGTTAGTTGTATGCCTACACCGAGTTAATTCCTAAAAATGTATCATTAACAATTTCTAGTTTTTGGAATCCTATTATAAATGCACAATTTTGAAATGAATAGAATACCAATCTTACCTTTACATATGACTACTTCATAGCATGCCTTATGATAGGGAAGATAACTTGTATTCTCAGACTATTGTTGGAAATGATCTAGCTAGTTGAACATAAAAATTGTAATTTCAATAACAATTCTATTTTTAGAATTATCATTTATCTAGCAGAAACCTTACTATAACAGGTAAGATAAACTCTCTTTTTTTCTAAAATTCTCATCTACTCCTCAAGCATTGAAAAAAAAAAATTTAGAGCTTTGCAAATCAAATAAATGGGAAATGGTAATTGAACCTACCACCAACATGCAATACAAAAGCCAAATGGACAACTATAGGAATTCCAACCATGTAGTTTTCCCCAATATTAACATAAGCATGAAATTTTGCCACCCACATCTTCTAGCAATGCCTAAAATATTATTTTCAAAAACCCATTACATCTACAAAAAGTACATTATTATGCTATCATGACTTCAAGATGACTATGTTCTTAGCTCCAAATATGCCTATAAAGGTGAAACCTAGGAATTAGTGTTCCACCTTTTGGGAGATGAAACAAAGGGGTAAGGGTCTCCTATTTCACTTAAGTTTCACTCAAATTTTGCCACCCACATCCTCTAACAATGCCTAAAATATTATTTTCAAAAACCCATTACATCTACAAAAATTCTTATTATGTTATCATGGCTTGAAGATGAATATGCTTTTAGCTCCAAATATGACTATAAAGGTGAAACCTAGGAAATAGAGTTCCATCTTTTGGGAGATGGAACAAAGGGGATAAGGGCCTCCTATTTCACTCAAGAAAACCCTAGAGATCTCAATCCAAGGATGGAATAGGGGAAAGAGATATGCTAAAGGTTTTCCTAGGGTGTGATTAAAGAATAAAAGGGGGTTCACCACCATGCTAGGGCTTGGAAAGACATGAAATGTAAATGAAATGCAAAACCTAACTCTATGACCTGGATTATGAAACTGAAATGCAAAACAAAAGACTAAGAACATATAGAGGTGCACTTGGAAACTAAAGATGGCTTGGATGAAGGTATGAAATGTTGGAAATTTATATTTTGATACACACTAGGACTCATTCAATTGTAGGGGCAATTTAGTCCTAGTTTAGGGTTTCAATTCGAAACTAGAATCTAGAACTACTGAATCATGATCTATTGAAAAAGTCTAAAAATAGATATACTAGGACTCATATGCCATAAATGGTGATTTAGTCCCATTATTAGGGTTGCCCTAAAACTCTGATATCATCTAATGCTTTACTATAACATCCTTCCTATCAAGTCTCTAGTTTTGAAACACTTAATTCTGCTTTGTAAGGTGACAACTTTGACAACTTAATTAACTTTTTGTGATCTTACAAGTAAGGTGACAACTTTGACAACTTGAAAAAATTTCTCCAATCTTTCTCTTCAATGGATCTTCAACCTAAATTTGCAAATCACACATTAAAGAGAGGGGAACATGTTTTTTTAGTGGATAGGGTTTTTCCTTGGTCAAATGTCGTTTTGGTAATCAAACCTTGAAATAAAATGAAATAGAAAGGATGAATGATGAATGAACAAATATGTAATGTTGCAACCCACAAAACCCTTGAATAAGATGCTACAAACATGTATGAAATGGCTAACATGAATTTGGATGTTGACTCTTTCTTGAATGATACAAATTTTCATTTGAATGCCTTCTTGAATCATAAAACATTGCATCACAAATTTTAGCTCAAAAACAAACAGGATTCATGATAACTTTGACATGATGCTTGATACTTGAATAATGCTCCAAAATGCTTGATAATCACTCTTGAATGCTCTTGTGAACTCAATTTTTCTATAAGGATGCTTATTCAACTTTCTAGGTGAAAAATGAGTGAAATAACCTTGTATTTATACTTGTTTATACCAAATTTATTGAAATTATAACGCTGCAAGACGACATCAGATCTAGGAGAATAAAATATTTCCAAGAATTTGAATTTAATATAGGTTCAAACTAAGTGGGATTGATATGCCAGTTGGGGCATATGAGTCCTATTAGGCTAAGCTTGGGACACTTTTTTCAAGAAATGATTAGTTTAATTTTAAATCAAATCTAGACCTCAAAACCTAGGTGGGACCCATATGCCTAAGGCGGGGTATGAGTCATAGATTACTAGATATGGGTCATACAATCCAAAATCATTAAATTATGATTGGTCACTTGATATATGTTGGGATTATCCTTAGAAAGATGTATTAATTAAGGGTTGTGGCTACAAAATAAGGCCAATTAAAGCATAAAGAAGCAAAATTTTAGCAAGGGCCCAAACAAGTGTGAAAATATAAAGGGATACATTTTTCTACACTACATTTAGGCCCCACTTTAGTGAGAGGAGGAACTTGCTTCAATCTCATACTAAAGTAGATGAAATACGCATCGCGAGGGGTCCAAATTTGCTAATGCTAGTAAGATATGATGACAACAATGGAGAGCATTGTGCAAGCCCCAAAGATCAAGATTCTATGGTAAACCAACATAGGAAAAAAAGAAAAAACACAAACATAATGTAAAGAGCAACAACAAGCCACAACCATACACTGCCAATGACATGAAGAAAGAAAAATAAAGAAAAATGTGGGGTGGATCAAGCTTTGACCAATTGTCCCACACGCTATGGATAAGATCTAAGTTGTTTGGTGAAAAAAAAATGTTCACTCTAAGGCAACAAAACTTTAGGTTGTCTATTGTGTGAGTATCCAAAAGGGTGAGACAAATACACATGAGGCGGATATGCGCTCGCCAGCAAGTGGCTATGGGAAAGTCATGCCTAAGTTTAGCTTGCATACATGCAACCATACCAAAGTTATACATCCTGATAAATTTTATAAGGCACCACACAACAATGAACTTTGAGCTCCATGAGGCAAGCAAGCTTTGTATGCTTGGAACTGATGAAAAACCAAGATAGCTCCATGGGCAAGCAAAGTGTGTTATGCAAGGTGGCCATACAACTGAAGTTGCAAAATAGTGTAAGGTATGTTCAAAGGAATTTTGCTTAGTTCATATAAGTTATTAACTTAGGGTACATCATGCCTAATGTCTTGAAGAGAGGACCAATCGAAGAATAGAAAATTCGCTACTTAGGGATGCAATGTGTCACATCAAGCCACTAAGAGGAATATAATATGCTAAGAGAGATCATGCTCTTGAGGGACATCACACCCAATGTCATCAAAAAGAAAAGAATACACAATAAAACATGAATTCCAAAAGAATAATGCCAATGTATGCCCTCACTTTAAAAAAATTGCTAAACACCATGTTGTGACCAATTACATTAAAGTAGCAAATGATAAATGCTAACAATAAAGAGGACTTGGGAGTTTATTTGGAAAGCCCTATACCAAGTCATATGTTTACAAATGAAGCTACATCATTAAAAGGGGAGAGGTTGCCCCCAAAATGAAACTCCAAACACATGAGGGATCCATAGATCCAGGGGTCAGTTTGTATTTGCCACAATTTTTTTAGAGAGCTCAAAACTGTCATCATTCCCCAAATACTTATAGAACATGAAGAATGATACAAAGAGAGTGAAAACAAAGAAAAACTTTTTAGGTCAACATGGAAGGGACTTAAATGTCTTAACACCTTGCGTCATACCCAAAAGGAAAGTACAAGACAAAGAAAAGATAAAATAAAAGATTTTGGGTCAACATGGAAGAGATCTAGATGTCTCGACGTCTTGCATCATCCCCAAAAGGAAAATGCAACACAAAGAAAACCATTTACAACATAGAGAAGCATGTATATAGAAATCAAGATAGAGGTACTACTCTGAACATAACATCAGTAAGATTTTAGTTTGTACAATAGTACTTTAATTTATAATGATGCATACATTTTTGCAGAACCTAGAAAATCATTTGCCAATATACTAAGACCTAGAGTCTTGTCAAGACAAAAAATTCATAATTAATAGATTGACAATTATATTTCAAACATTGGTAAAGATATGTTCCTGCAAAAGTGAACCAAACCATGCAAGAAAATTAGTGAGGAATACAAAATATAGAAGATTCATCTTGATTCATTATGCCTATGTCTAATTGGGGTGGTTTCTACAAGAACTTAGGAACTTGCGGTCTTTGGGTGTTACAGTTTCTTTCTTTTTAACAAATTTTGTCCATTGTAAAGTGTCTCGGGGCCCCTTCAAAACCTACTTCTCCTAATTAAAAATAAATAAAATGTTAAAAACTAATATTAGATATTCCATTATTTGTAAACACCAACATTTTCCCTGCAAGCTATGGAGATCCATGTGATTTCTCTACTATTGCTAAGAGGAAAGCAACTATGAAAATAAAGAACAAATCCCTTCCATGTTTATTAATTTGACAATTTATTTATGGTTTTATATGTTAAAATATGAACAATTCAAGCTTGTGATGGAAAATGGTTTTCATCTACGTAGCAGTTAGGATTCAGATGGAGCATAGTCTACAACTATGTAGTAAATAAATCTAGACAACGAGATAAAATGTGAACTTAGTTGTATGCCTACACCGAGTTAATTCCTAAAAAATTTATCATTAACAATTTATAGTTTGTGGAATCCTATTATAAATGCACAATTTTGAAATGAATAGAATACCAATCTTACCTTTACATATGACTACTTCATAGCGTGCCTTATGATAGGGAAGATAACTTATATTCTTAGAATACTACTGGGAATGATCTAGCCAATTAAACATAAAAACTATAATTTTAATAACAATTCTATTTTTATAATTATCATTTATCTATCAAAAAACTTACTATAACATGTAAGATAAATTATCTTTTTTTTCTAAAATTCTCATCTATTCCTCAAGCATTGAAAACAAAAATTTAGAGCATTACAAATCAAACCAATGAGAAATGGTAGCTGACCCTACCACCAACATGCAATACAAAAGCCAAATGGATAGCTATAGGAATGCCAACCATGTAGTATGCCCCAATATTAACATAAGCATGAACTTTTGACACCCACATCCTCTAGCAATGCCTAAAATATTATTTTCAAAAACCCATTACATCTACAAAAAGTACATTATTATGCTATCATGACTGCAAGATTATTTTTTTAGCTCCAAATATGCCTATAAAGGTGAAACCTAGGAATTAGTGTTCCACCTTTTGGGAGATGAAACAAAGGGGTAAGGGTCTCCTATTTCACTCAAGTTTCACTCAAATTTTGCCACCCACATCCTCTAACAATGCCTAAAATATTATTTTCAAAAACCCATTACATCTACAAAAATTCTTATTATGTTACCATGGCTTGAAGATGAATATGCTTGTAGCTCCAAATATGACTATAAAGGTGAAACCTAGGAAATAGAGTTCCACCTTTTGGGAGATGGAACAAAGGGGATAAGGGCCTCCTATTTCACTCAAGAAAACCCTAGAGATTTCAATCCAAGGATGGAATAGGGGAAATAGATCTGCTAAAGGTTTTCCTAGGGTGTGATTAAAGAATAAGAGGGGATTCACCACCAAGCTAGGGCTTGGAAAGACATGAAATGTAAATGAAATGCAAAACCTAACTCTATGACCTAGATTATGAAATTGAAATGAAAAACAAAAGACTAAGAAGATATAGAGGTACACTTGGAAACTAAAGATGGCTTGGATGAAGGTATGAAATGTTGAAAATATTGTTTTTGATGTACACTAGGACTCATGCACCAGTAGGGGAGATTTAGTCCTAGTTTAAGGTTTCACTTGAAAACTAGAATCTAGAACTACTAAATCATGATCTCTAGAAAAAGTCTAAAAATAGATATGCTAGGACTCATATGCCACAAATGGTGATTTAGTCCCAGGATCAGGGTTGCCCTGAAACTTTGATATCATCTAATGCTTTACTATAACATCCTTCCTGTCAAGTCTCTAGTTCTAAAACACTTAATTCTACTTTGTAATTGACTTTTTGTAATCTTACATGTAAGGTGACAACTTTGACAACTTGAAAAAATTTCTCCAATCTTGCTCTTCAATGGATCTTCAACCTAAATTTGAAAATCACACATTAAAGAAAGGGGAACATGCTTTAGTGGATAGGGTTTTTCCTTGGTCAAACGTTGTTTTGGTAATCAAACCTTGAAATAAAATGAAATAGAAAGGAGGAATGATGAATGAACAAATATGTAATATTGCAACCCACCAAACCCTTGAATAAGATGCTACAAACATGTATGAAATGGCTAACATGAATTTGGATATTGACTCTTCTTTGAATGCTACAAATCTTGATTTGGATGTGTTCTTGAATCATAAAACATTGCATCACAAATGTTAGCTCAAAAACAAACATGATGCATGATGACTTTGAGATGATACTAAATACTTGAATAATCCTCCAAAATGCTTGATAATCACTCTTGAATGCTCTTGTGAACTCAGTTTTTCTATAAGGATGCTTATTCAACTTTCTAGGTGAAAAATGAGTGAAATAACCTTGTATTTATACTTGTTTATGCCAAATTTCTTGAAATTATAATACTACAAGCCGACATCAGATCTAGGAGAATAAAATATTGCCAAGAATTTGAATTTAATTTAGGTTTAAACTAAGTGGGACTCATATGCTAGTTGGGGCGTATGAGTCCTATTAGGGTAAGCTTGGGACACTTTTTTCAAGAAAGGCTTAGTTTAATGTGAAATCAAATCTAGACCTCGAAACCTAGGTGCGACCCATATGCCTAAGGCGGGCTATGAATCATAGATCACTAGATATGGGTCATACAATCCAAAATCATTAAATTATGATTGGTCACTTGATATATGTTGGGATTATCGTTAGAAAGATGTATTAATTAAGGCTTGTGGATATAAAATAAGGCTAATTAAAGAATAAATAAGCACAATTTTAGAAAGGAGGGCCCAAACAAGTGTGAAAATGTAAAGGGATACATTTTTCTACACTAAATTTAGCCCCCACTTTAGTGAGAGAAGGAACTTGCTTCAATCTCACACTAAAGTAGATGAAATACGCATCAAGAGGGTCCAAATGTGCCAATGCTAGTAAGATAGGATGACAACAATGGAGAGCATTGTGCAAGCCCCAAAGATCAAGATCCTATGGTAAACCAACATAGGAAAAAAAGAAAACACGCGAAAATAATGTAAAGAGCAACAACAAGCCACAAGGATACACTGCCAATGACATGAAGAAGAAAGAAAAATAAAGAAAAAGTTGGGTGAATCAAGCTGCAACCATTTATCCTGCATTCTATGGATTAGATCTAAGTTGTTTGTTCAAAAACACATGTTCACTCTAAGGAAATGAAACTTTAGGTTTTCTATTGTGTGAGTATCCAAAAGGGTGAGACACATACGCATGAGGTAGATATGCACTCACTAGCATGTGGCTATGGGAAAGTCATGCCACTTGCATACGTGTAACCATACCAAAGGTATACGTCCTGATAAATTTGATAAGGTACCACACAACAATGAACTTCGATATCCATGAGGCAAGTAAGCTTTGTATGCTTGAAACTCATGAAAAAATAAGATAGCTCCATGGGCAAGCAAAGTGTGTTATGCAAGGTGTCCATACAACTGAAATTGCAAAATAGTGTAAGGTATGTTCAAAGGATTTTGGCTTAGTTCATGTAAGGTCTTAACTTAGGGGACATTGTGCCTACTGTCTTGAAGAGAGGACCAATCGAAGAATAGAAAATTTGCTACTTAGGGATGCAATGTGTCGCATCAAGCCACTAAGAGGAATATAATATGCTAAGAGAGATCGTGCTCTTGAAGGACATCACACCCAATGTCACCACAAAGCAAAGACTACACAATGAAACATGAATTCCAAAAGAATAATGCCAATGTATGCCCCCACTTTAAAAAAATTGCTAAACACCATGTTGTGAGCAATTACATTAAAATAGCAAATGATAAATGCTAACAATAAAGAGGACATGAGACTTTATTTGGAAAGCCCTATACCAAGTCATATGTTTCCAAATGAAGCTACATCATGAAAATGGGAGAGGTTGCCCCCAAATTGAAACTCCAAATGCATGAGGGATCCATGGATCTAGGGGTCAGTATGTATTTGCCACAATATTTTTAGAGAGCTCAAAACTGTCATCATTCCCCCAAATACTTATAGAACATGAAGAATGATACAAAGAGAGTGAAAACAAAGAAAAAAAATTCTAGTCAAAATGGAAGTGACCTAAATGTCTTGACACCTTGCGTCATACCCAAAAGGAAAGTACAAGACAAAGAAAAGATAAAATAAAAGATTTTGGGTCAACATGGAAGAGACCTAGATGTCTCGACGCCTTGCATCATCCCCAAAAGGAAAACACAACACAAAGAAAACCATTTATGGCATAGAGAAGCATGTAGATAGAAATCAAGATAGAGGTAATGCTATGAACATAACATTAGTAAGATTTTAGTTTGTACAATAGTACTTTAATTTATAATGATGCATACATTTTTGCAGAACCTAGAAAATCATTTGCCAATATACTAAGACCTAAAGTCTTGTCAAGACAAAGAATTCATAATTAATAGATTGACAATTATATTTCAAACATTGGTAAAGATGTGTTCCTACAAAAATGAACCAAACCATGTAAGAAAATTAGTGAGGAATAAAAAATATAGAAGATTCATCTTGATTCATTATGCCTATGTCTAATTGGGGTGGTTTCTACAAGCACAATTTAGGAACTTGCTAAGAAAGAATTAAATTTTTATTTGGACAATCCTCTAGGTGGAATTATTTTATCAATTTTCTCAATGATTCAGTACTACAAATAATTATTGAATATGCTTATAATTATTTATCTTGTAGTAAAGCAATACGAATCCTCAATGATGTTGTAATGAAGGTGTACAATAAAATAGAACCTTTAAAGTGATTTGGGGTAGAATGATGCATATCTTTATATATAATGTCATATTAAATAGATCCATATAAATGTTAGCTAAGCTCAACATGATTTAAATTTAAATTTTATATTTTCAAATTCAGAGCTTCAAATGTACATGTATTGACACATTTTGGGTCAAATCTATACCCATGAATTTAATCTAGGATAGTGAATGACAGATCTAGGGATCAAATAATATAAGTTAATGAGCCTAATTTCACACAATAATATGCCACTTGTAAACATGTATAAGATGAAGCATGTCCTAATAAAAGAAATCACAAAACATAAGCCAAAGAGGATGGGTATTTTAATATAACAATCACAAAATTCAATAATAATATTGATAACTTGACTTTTAAAGTATAGTAAAAAAATATATAGAATAGTCCACACTTTAAACAAACTTTATTTAGAACCACATCTGAAGTTCTACAAACAGAACAGTCGGTTGTAACCATAAAAGAGGGCTGCCATAACAGAACAGTCAGTTGTAACAATAAAAGAGGGCTGCCATAACAGAAAAGTCGGTTGTAACCATAAAAGACGGTCGGCTCTAAGGAAGAAAGAAAGACGAACTAATTTGCATAATCTAAATGTTTATTCTGAGATTAAAGGCCTTCTGGTGTAAACTTTCAAGTGATTACCGAGTCCAATAAGGACGTTGTAAACGAAAAACATGCTGAGATAGCGAACACTAAACTGGCTCGAATTAAAAACAACTAAAATAAGAAGCTCTAGGGGCGCCGCGATTATGACAATCTAGCCGGGTATCCCAACGGGCACGCTGTACGGCCTGCTCAGCGCCGGAAACTTGTGCCTCAGCCACCGAAACGATGCAAATTCCAGCAGCATCCCGCAGCTGTAGAGAAAATTGGCAGTCCGTGTGATGGTAGTCAAGTTGACGAAGCAGAGTAGCATTGTATTCAAATGTGTGAGAATATGTTACAATAATCTCTATATAAAAAGAGATATGAGACAGCAGCGAAAGAAAATAAAAACTCTGCGATAGCCTGCAGGGAAAAACAAAGTTAGGAAAAGCTAAAAACACAAAGCTAAGCCTAAGAATAACTGCGCACGGAAGCAATTTTATTATCCATTAATACTAAAAGCAAAATAAACTAAAGCGTAGAAACTTAACGCAGTATGCAAACTGCAGTTTTTTTTAGAAAAGACGAAAAAACAAAAAACTAAAGCAAAAAGCTTTTATTGATCATCCGTTCGAATTCCAGTCATTGATCATGCTTTCTTCAAACCGCTCCGCTTACAATACTCACCTGTCCACAAGTCCCTTTTCAGCTCCACCGCTCCCGTGCCTGCCAGCAGGGGTATGATGTACCCCACGGACGAGAACAGCCCCGAGTGCAAGAGCGCCAGTGGGAAAGCTCGCTCGGGTGTCCCAAAAATTCAGGTTTCAGAACACTGTGTTGAAGTAGAGCGACTACTTTGTGTCATCATTCGGTCGAACTGGCCGTCGCCAGTTCTGCCGTCAACAGCGCTTCGTTTGGAGTATACCAGAAGCGCTGTTGACGGCTGAACTGGCGACGGCCTACCGTGCACTGCGGTCGGACCCTTCACTTACGGGAATAGGTGAACCCCAACAAGGCTAACAGTGCTCCCGCTGCTTCTACGGCCGTCTCTTTCCCGAAGGGGCCACCGGGACTTCCAAGTAGATGAGGAATATCAGGGGGATGAACTTTAGCTTGGACGTGTTTGAAGAAACTCAGTGTCTCCAGACTTACTCTCTCCCTCTATTTCTAATTCTATGAGTGCTCCTCCTGCAGATAGTAATTGACGGACCCGTTGCATGTTTGAATGTTTGATCTTCTGCCGAAGTGTCGCTCTTATTTGTAGCTTGGAGGGAAGGGGAATTCTTACGTGGAATGGGCCGGGCTTAACTGCCTCACTGCTTAGGTTCGGCTCACTGCTTAGGTTTGTGAGATGTAAGGTGAAGGCGACGGGATTTGTGTATCTGGGACGAGCATAACTGGAATAACGTCTTCAGGAGGAGGTATTATTTGGTATTGGAGTAGCGTGTAGGAAAAGCCAAGAAAGTCAGCATTTAATTGGGAGACCATTTCCGATCCTTCATTTTCACGACGTTACCATTTTCGATCGATTCCGTCCATTTTCAATTTTCCTATGCAGAGCAGTTCGTTTCCACTTTTTGAACTTTACTTTTTTATTAACTCTCACAAATCCGGTAGAATGAATGTTATATATATCCCCACCGAAAAAAACAGAAGCACGGGATTAAAATAAAGGAGTATTATTGTTTATTATTTTTATATTTAATAGAATTCAAACAATTTTGTACGAATAATGAAAAGAGAATGAAAATGATAGCAAATTTGAATATTGGATTTTTTTATGAATTATAATATCTTTAAAATTGTTTATATTCTTATATTACAATGGCATCCATCAAAAAACAAAATTTAATGTAAGGAAAAATTCTTTAGTTTGAATTTGCAACTAGTATAACTACATTCATTACCTGTAGACATTTTTTCAAGTAGATTGATTATTTTTATTTAATAGAATTCAAACAATTTTGTACAAATAATGAAAAGAGAATGAAAATGATAGTAAATTTGAATATTGGATTTTTTATGAAATATAATATTTTTTAAATTATTTATATTTTTATATTACAATGGCATCCATAAAAAAACAAAATTCAATATAAGGAAAAAATCTTTAGTTTGAGTTCAAATGACATGCAGTTAGCATAACTACATTCATTATATGAAGATATTTTTTTCAAGTAGATTTAAAGTAGATTTATAACAGATCTAAAAACGGTTTTAAATCAATTTGATATCTTATTCACTCTAAAATACTTATTTTTATATCATTGATTATAATGATTTCATTTTTATTATTATTAATACTAAAATTTAATATTAATAATTATAATTAATTCAATTATAGTAATTATTATAATAAATTAGCATATATATAGCATTATTATTTATATAAAATACATTGAGAGTTATATTTTTTCTTATTTTCATCATTCATATAATTACAAATATATATTTTTTGTATTAAGTATAAGGGGGTCACAGGAATAACAAAAAGCTCCAAAAAGCGAACCGTTCAACTCAAGAGAGGAAGAGCCTCAAAACAGGAGCAGAGAAATGATCAAAACTGAAGCAAAAGATACAAAACCGTTACAAAGTTACATATTCGTTACAAAGAGTGCACAACAAAGCACCAGAGACCAACATGCTAGTGAAGGATGTCATCTATTTTATCAACCCAAGCAGTCCAACCTTTGTCACCTTCCATCCAAACTATGCATTTCATCTCCTGAATCTGAGCAAGCATACGAGTCATGTCCTTGCTGGAGTTCCTTTTGTTCATCACCTCTTGGGAGAGAATCTTACAAGAATTTTCGAACAGCTGTAGATTATTTAGCGTGTCCCTCTAGGCATAACCTCCCTTCATCTCGTAGATGAAGAAAGTGGCATATCCGTCCTTTAGAAATATTTTGAGTTTCTTCCTTTCTATTAACATGGTAGTGCGCACCTGCAAAAAAAATTTAAACAAGGTGAGTTTTCGAAAGGACTCAATAAGATCACGGGGGTTATTCTGATATCTTTCTTCATTTCTGCATTTCCAGATTTTCCAAAGAACGTTAGAGGAGAGAATCTTCCAAAAGAAATTAGAATCATGCTTCAGACCATCAATATGACCAGTAACAATATCAAGAATAGTGAATAACATAGGGTAAGTAACACCAAACATGAACCAAATTTCCTTCGCAAAGAAACAGTCAAGCAGAATGTGTCTAGCCATTTCGGGGAGTCTACAGAGTTTGCATAAGTCAGTCTCGGTATGATCCTTCCTGACAGGGAGTCTATCAAGCAGCAGGAGCCAGTTGAAGCACTTGAGCTTCGGCTCGGTGGGACCTTTCCACAGAATATCAAAATATTTCTTCCAAGCATGGGCGTCCAGCGTGGTATACCAGACCGAATTAACATGATCAATAATGGCTTCCGAATGACCAATAATATTATATATGTTCTTAGCTTTGATCTTGGATAGCATAGTGCCATCAACCCACTTACAGCCAAGGAACCTATGAGAGTCCACATGACAAGAGGGGGGGAGGTCCTTAGCAGCTTTGACAATCATATTATATGTTTTCTTTTGGGAAATGGGCAGGTCAAATTTGAGTCTGAGATCCTCCCAACTGATTAAGACGTCCTGCTCAAAGAGGTCAGCAAGTTGGGAAATACCTTTATTCGACCAGTGTCTAGTAGAGCAACCTTGGGAGAGGGCAAGGGGCTTGCCAGAGGAGCATAGGTTCCACCAAATGGACCTTTCACCAAAGAGGTGGCAGTCATCATGAAAGGCCTTGTTAGAGACAAAAATTTTAACTTGGCCCCAAGCTTTCCATATGGATCTAAAAACCGCAGAACCTTGAACGATAACATAAAAGTTGCCAATGACAAGGTCAATAAAGGGAAGATTCTTCCAAGACTTCACATTTTTGGGGAAGCCTCTTTCAATGTTGCTCCTAACAAGGACCTTCCAAGGATCATTCCCATCCAGGGAGTGAAAGATCCTCTTGGTGGCAAGGGCAATCCCTTGGAGCCTGAGATCCTTCAACCCAAGCCCCCCAAGGAGCTTATTAACATGGCACCACTCCCACTTGACAACATGCATTTTCTTTTTTCCTTTACCATCAGACTAGAGAAAACTCTTGACAGCTTTTTGAATTTCTAAGATTTGATAATTGCTGAACATCCAGGCAGAGGAATAGTAGATGTTATAAGAGGAAAGAATTATTTGATAGACTTGCAACCTGCCAGCCAAATATAGGGTTCTATTGTGCCATTTGCTCAACTTTTGGTAATCTTATCTTTGACCCATGACCACATGTCTTTAAGGGAGGGATCAACAGAGAAGGGAATGCCCAGGTACCAAACAATCTTATGCGGACCACCCCACTGAAAGTCATAGGATTTAAACCAATCAGGAGGCTACTCAACCCATCCAAGACAGATAGATTTGGCATGGGAAAATCTCACCCCAGAGATAATACAAAAGATATTGAGCTTGGAAGTCAGGGCCTCAAAGTTATCAGGTCTAGCATCAAAGAAGATAGTAGTGTCATCAGCAAATTGGCAGTTTAAGAGCTCATCGTTGTTGGGGAGAGTTATACCCTTGACGGCCGGGGAGAGAGAGCTATCCCTCAGGATGTAGAACATGGCTTCAGAAGCAATCATGAAGAGGGTAGGGGCCAAGGGGCAACCTTGTCTGATGGATCTACTGAGGGGGAAAAAAGCAGAAAGAGATCCGTTAACATCAATCTGAGTCGAGGCATCTTTGAGCAGAATATTGAAAAAATTACAGAATTTTCTAGGAAAGCTGAAAGCCTCAATCATCATAGTGATGAAATTCCATTCCACCCTGTCATAGGCTTTTTCGAAATCAAGAAGGAACATGGCAGAATTTTGCTGGGAGTAATTGGACCAGCACATGGCTTCCCAACTAGTAATCAGGTTTTCCAGGATAAATCTACCTTTGATAAATCCAGTCTGGGTAGCACAAATAAACTTGGGCAGAATCTTCTCAATTCTCAGCGCCAGGAGCTTAGCAAAAATTTTGTAAGAGACATTAAGGAGGGTAATCGGTCTCCAGTTTTTGATGAGGGCTTTATCTCCATCCTTGGGGATCAGCTTAATTATACCCCTGTTGATGGAGCATCCCAAGGATCCTCTATCAAGGGCTTCCGAGTACAAATCAAGAAGATCTTGGCAAATCCAACCAATGTTAGCCTTATAGAACTCTGCCGGGAGACCATCCGGACCTGGGGCCTTGTCATTGCTAAGAGAATTGATAGCTTTTTCAATTTCTTCCAGAGAGAAATCTTTGGATAGCTGATTGGCTTCATCAATGGAGATCTTGGTAGGGATGAGGGAACAAACTTGTTGTCTGAGGGAAGAGGCATCCTCCGAATCTTCAGAAGCAAAAAGATTTTGGTAAAACTTAACAAGGGCCTCTTTGATGTCATCAATGTCAGTTATCTCATTGTTATCAATAACAATTATTTCAATATTTTCGTTAGCATGCTTGTGCTTGAGGAGGTTGAAGAAGAATTTAGATCCCCTGTCACCATATTGCAGCCAGTGCGCACGGGATCTGACCCTAGCTCCATTAATTTTAAACTGTTGGTGCTACCTAAGTGCATCCTTAGCTTTGACAACATGGGAAAGGAGGTCGCAGTCTGAAGGGTTGGCTTGAATGTTGGTCTTAGCTAACTGAAGATCAGAGGAGAGACATTTTTTTGGAAAATCTATAGTCTTTAGCTCTTTTTTGACCGATGGTCTTCAAAAGCTTCTGCCAGGCGAGGAGGTTCTTGTCCCATCTATCAAAATGGAAGCAGGAGGGAAAGGTATTTCTGTTAATAAGCTTAATAATGTGAATGGCAGCAAGAGTGTCTTCATCTTTTCAGGAGGCTAGTGTTAAGAGAAAATTTTGGGACAGAGCCTTTGCAGCGGGAAGGAGAGTTGTTCAATCTAATGTAGGTGGATATGGGATGGTGATCAGAGAGAGAGGTGGGGGTAACGAGGACAATGTGTCCATTTATATCAGGCAGAAAAGAGAAAAAAAATTATTAGCGTAGAAGCGGTCGAGTCTGGAGTAGATTCTGGAGTGACCTTGTTGAAAATTACACCAAGTATGCCAAATCCCAGGATTAGTAGCCTTGGAGCCAGCCAAGGGATCAAAAAGGTGTTTAGTATTCGACATTCTATTCTAGTGCAATTTCTCCAGGTCTTTCCAAGCGAAAGGGAGGCCACCAAGCTTGTCCTCTTGGGACTCGATCATGTTGAAATCCCCCCCCATGAGCCAGGGGATATTAGGAAGGGCAACACACCAGTCCCATAGACTCGCCCGCTCCCTGAAATCATTCGAGGCATAGACAGAGCATATTCCAAAGGCATTATTATTGTTATTCAAGATAACCCACACCGCCCTGTTACAGGGGGAAATCCCATAGCTAGAGATGAGATTTTCCCATCTGGGGCTAATCAGGAGGGCAACTCCACCCCTACCCTTATGGTGATTGGTATGGAATTTGATGGCATCTTTCCAAAGGAAATTGAGGCTGGAGTCCAGAGTGTATCCAATAGACTTAATTTCTTGCAGCATAAGGAAATCCATGGGCTTGCAAGTGTCAAGATAACGTTTGATGATCCATCGACGGTCAGGGGACTCCAGACCCCTAATATTCCAAGAAATGCAGTTCATGGGAAAACAATCGGGGGGGGGGGGGGGGGGAACAGCTTCCGTTGGGTCCTTGAATTTGGGCCGAGACATTGCTAAGAACGTCTCTTAACACTTTCTTGGAGGGGTTTTTATTCTTGGAGCCAAGTTTCCTACCTCTGCATTTAGTCAGGGTGCAAGCATCTTTAAACTCTTCTTCATTGTCAGATTCATCAAGAGACAAAAAGTTCATGTCCATGCTAGTCTTATCGGTGTGAGAATCAGGGACAGAGGGGAAGATGCTAGCGGGGATAATCTCGAGCAAGCAATCCTCACCTAGTTCACGGAAGACTTTAGGGGGGAGACTCTAAAGCGGAGGATGGTCAGAGCAGCTAGCAGAATGCTCCATAAGGGAAAGACATGAGGGGCGGGGAACAATTAGGGTTTCAATTCCAGAAGCTTCGTCGGGGAGGGCTGGTACAAAGGAGGGTTGAGGGCAGAGGGAAAGGGGGTTCGCTGAAGATGACAATGATTGCTTATTGGATTTCCGCCTGCACTTATTGGAGACTTTGGTCAAGGGAAGGGGCCCTAGGTTAAAATCAGAATTCACCAGGGGTAGAGAGTCAACCCGGAGGGATGTGGGGGAGGGAACAGGGGGAGGAGGGGGCGGGGAGGGTTTAGAGGGAGCAAGGGAGGAATTATTCAAAGAGGAGTTCGCGTTGTGCTTTCCAACAACTGGAGTATCGCTGATATCTGACGGTTTAGGTTGCGAGGGTTTCTTCTTGATGATGGGGCAGTCTTTTCTCAAGTGCCCTTCTCTTCTACACAGGAAACACGCATTCAGCCCCCCGAGGATTTCAATAGGGCAAGAGAAGTTGTCCTCTGAAATGCAAATGTTAAACATAGAAGGGATTTCCAATCCCGGATTCAGCGAAATAAGAATTCTTGCATCCATATGGGGGACCAAACGAACAGTGTCATCCAGACGGATGACCTTTCCAAGTGGTTCAAGAACTTGCGGGAGAAAACACCATAGGAAAGGCGGTAATTGTTTAACAAGAATCCAGCAAGGGGCCGAGAGAGCAAGGACCTCCTCGTGTATGGCCTCGGGTGACCAAGCCAGGGCCCGAAAGGAAGTAGAGCCTATAGACCAATATTGTTTTTTTAGAACTTCGGTTTGAGCTTCATGTTTATTAAAGAAAATAATAAAAAGCCCTTTCTGAATTTGTCGACAAAATGAGATATGATATCCAAGTTTCAGGTTCCAGTAGTTATGGAACCAGTCATCAAGAAACTTCCTAGGAGGACATTTGTCCAGTTCAACAATAGAAAAGAAAATGGAAAAATTTCTTAATCTATTCTTCTCCTTGCCAATTTCATCTAGCATTTCTGGATTGGGAGAAACAGAAAAAGATAACGGAGCAACACCAGTGACCTTATCGGAATCGGCAGCTTCATTGGAGTTTGACAAAGAAAACCTCGCGCTCGCGTTGATGGGGTTACCAGTGCTAGCCACCGCCTCAGAAAAGGACTTAGGTTTAGTACGCAACGGGTTAGAGACGAAACTATCTAGACCAGAATCCATCGAAGCCCTAGGAGTCATCGAGGAGGAATTAGGAGGTACGGCCTCTGCCGAACGGCAGAGGAGTGAAGGGGCGGGCGCATTCAACATTTAATGCATAATAAAGAGGGAAAATAAAGGAACGCTCACACCTGTACAGACCTCGTCACCGGGGGAGGGCAGTAGCCAGTCGCCAAAGAGCACCAGAAACCAAAAAAATGCTAGTCGCCGCCGAATTTATTTTTTATTATTTTATAATATATATTTATAGATTATTTTTATTTTGAATGTTAAAAACATAAATTAAAGTAGAATACAAATAATTACGTTAATGTTACTTTTTTAGATTTCAAAATCAATTTAATTAAAAAATAAATTAAAACTAAATACTTAGTGTCATTTAATAAATTTTTAAGTTTTTAGGCTGAACATTTATTTATAGTAGTAACATAAATATATTTTTTATAATTATAACAAATTTCAATGTATTTATTTGTAAATTTATTTGTTTATTTTTCAATAGTTTTTTTTTTTTTTGCTTTGTTTTTCAAGTAGTTTTAAAGTTGTTTTATTCACAAATACATGAAGACCTCTATTAAAATAATTTAAAACTATATACTTAGTGTTATGTAATAAATTTTTAAGTTTTAAGAGTGAAGATTTATTTATAGTAGTAACACAAATATATTTTTCATAATCATAAGAAATTTTAATGTATTTATTTGTAATTTTTTTTGTTTATTTTACAATAGTGTATTTATTTTAGTTTTATTTATTTTTCAATAATTTTTAGTTTTTTTGCTTTGTTTTTAAAATAGTTTTAAATTTGTTTTATTCACAACTTTCTTTAGATGTTCTTATCTTTGAATTCATGAGGATCTCTATTAAAAAATGTTGTTGAATCATAACCATTTCAAAACTTTGCAGTTGCAAGTTTGGCTTTATTCTCCTGGAGTTAGATTTCTCGCAGGTTTGGCTTTACACTTTTTGGATTCACTTGAGTTTAGCTATCAAAATTTTGGATTTAGTCTTATTGAACCAATTGCATTGTTATAATTTGTTGTTGTAGTAAACCAAAACAAACATTCAAGGAGTCATAAGGTTTATTCCTTTTTATTTGTGGTTCTTTTATTATTGAGTGGGATGGAAAGTCTCTCAAGTTGAGTCTGTTGGACTTGTTAGGGCTCATTTGGTTTGGAACTTGGCAAGGTTACATTTTCTTAATATGCACTAGAATCAAAACTAGGGTTTGGTTACCTTAGCTTGTATCTTTGTGAAGAAAATACCTAAATTTAATATTTTATCTTATCTTAATTGACAACTGTATCAAGTTTGTTTAAAGAAGAAATTGGACATATGTATTGAAAATCAAATTATAATTAAAATTAGTCAATTCAAATTTCACCAAAAACTATTGAGTCTTTTCTGGCTTTATTTTACTATTGAGTCTTTCCGCCTGATTTATTTTGCTCATATATTATTTGATTGATTGAAACGGTGATGACATATGGGAATTTTACTATTATTTTGAATAAGTTGGTGAAAATAGGTGCCTCGAGAAAAGATAACTCTCAGTGTATTTTATCTATATTAATAATTAATATATGTATGCTAGTTTTTATTCTTATTGTTATACTTTTATTTAAAAAATAAGTTATGAAAAAATAATTTTAAAAAATGTCATTAATTTTTAACTTTATTTTTAAATAATATGTTAGACACTATAATTGATATTGATCATTTAAAAGTATTAGAAAATATTAATTGTTGTTATTTTATTTTCTTAGGAGTTTTTTATAAGAGTTATTTGAAGTAAATAAAATAATTATGAATAAACATAACTTTCCATTAAATAAAAATATATAAAAGTTCTTAAATAGTTGTAAACTAAAAAATAACTTGTACGTCAAAGAATATAATACAATTTTAAATTAGCATATTTATAGAATTTTATTTTATAAAAAATAAAGTACCAAATAGTAAATGAAGAAGTATGTATATTATTATATCAACAATCTAAAAAAATTAAATAACTTATATATTATTTTATGTTTGATTCAAGGTGTCACTTGGCATGTTTGAGATATTTTTACTAATTAATTTTAAAACTAACATTAATATTAATGTGTATTTTAATGTAGTCCATGCCGAGATGATTAACCCATCGTTGCTCAAGTATTTAATGGCCAGTTCTCTATCAAGAGTGCCTATGGTATACTCCAAACAAACAAGAACAATATGAATCCCAACATCACTAACACTGGTCTTGCTACTTCTATGACTATCTCTTCATTGGATGGGCCACCGGAGACTTCAAAGTAGATAAGGAAGATCAAGGGGATGAAATTTAGCTTCTTTAAATTTGAAGAAGCTGAGTGTTGAACTTATCTAGTCTTAATGTCTCCTCCTTAGGTGATCAAGATTCTCGTTTGTGAGATGTAAGGTGAAGGGGATAGGATTTTTGTATCTAGGACAAGCATGACTGGAATAACGTCTTCAGGAGGTGGTAATATTCCTTATTGTTCTTGTCAATTGCACCCAGGTGAATAGCGAGTAGGAAAAGCTAAGAAAGTGAGCATTTGATTGGGATACTTACTTGACCTTTTTCGATCCTTCATTTTCATGTTACCATTTATGATGGATTCCATCCATTTTTAGTTAGTCATTTCCCTATGCATAGCAGTTCGTTTCCACTTTTTCAACTTTATTCTTTTATTAACTCCCACAAATTTGCTGGAATAAATCTTACAAATTTCCCCACCTAAAGAAGAAGAAAGCACAGGATTAAAATAATGTATTACTGTTTAATATTTTTAGCTGATAGGCTATTTGTTTCAACTTTGCTTAGAATTTCTGTCAGCCCCGCCATTTTTTGACTTTTTTGGCACCGGGGAAAACTTGGTGGATGGGTTGTAGTTTCGTTGAATTTTTTTTAACTGATAGGCTATTTGTGTCAACTTTGCTCGTAATTTTTGTCAACCGCGCCATTTTTCAACTTTTCTGGTGCCAAGGAAACCTTGGCAGATGGGTTATAGTTTGGTCAAATTTTTCATCAACCCTGCCGATTTTAGGTCTTTGTTGCCATGTAAAAGGTGGCGGAGATGTTTTTAAAATAAAAAAGTGTTTGGCGTGACAATAGAGGAGGTCGGTGAAATGATGCGGCTGTAGAGGAGGCCATCGAAATGCCATCAACATTGATTTTTGTATGGTTTTTGTGTAGTGGTGATGGTGCAAGTAACATCTATTTTAAAGTCCTTGGAAAACAAAACAAATGTTTGTGTAGTTATCGATAACGTATTGTTGGGTGTCATTCTCTGGGTTTATGTTGTTGTTGATGGTAGCTATGAGTGTGGAGGGAAAGCTTTTGTGAAGGTGCAACTGCATTGATCAACTATTGAATTTTTGTGAAAGTGGTTGGAGGTTACCTTGTGTTTTTTGCATGCATCGATGGTTGCAAAAGGTGTGGGTTGTGATAATTTTGTGGTCTTTTTTTGTAGGCTGTGGAGAAAGAACGAAGGGAAGAGAAAGCAAGCGGGAAGAGATGTTATTGAAGGAAGCGAGAAGAGGTGCATATTGAAAAAAACCATTTTTTGAGTATTTCTAAAAGAGTTTATGTTATTTTCGAAAGGGGATTGTTGATTGTTGCTCTACAACTTAGTGTAAATTTTTTGGTTTATGGTTTCTATGTAGCCGCCATTGCTAGAAGGCAATATTGTTTGTTTCTTGTGTTTCATGTGTTGTATTCGTGTGTTTTTTATGGGTTTTCCATCTCGGTTACTCTTAAAACCAATATTGTTTCATTGTGTCAATTGTTATTGAAAAGACTATATAGTTTTGTGGCTTTTGGCATTTGGGTGACTGTTGGCTATATTGTTCCATTTATGGATTTGGTTCTGTGTGAATGGTTGGAAAATAGTTAATTTGGTGTGTTTTTGGTGAATCTTGAAATTAAGATATCTTGTGTTTTGTGGCTTTTGGCATGTGGGTGACTGTTGGTAATATTGTTTCATTTATGGATTTCGTTTTGTGTGAATGGCTACAAAATAGTTAATTTGTTGTGTTTTAGGTGAATTTTCCCATCTGGGTTACCATTGAAACCAATATTGATTCATTTAGGGTTCGCATTTTCTTGGTGAAGGTTTTGAGTCAGCCTGTTACTGGGAGCTTTGTGTGTTTTGTGGGTTTTCTATGTGAACCATTGTTGGAAGCCATGTTTTTGTGTGCAATGGTTGCAACCCAATGAAATAGTTAATGCTATATAGGTTGCATTATTGTATGGTATATTCTTGTTTTTTTATAGGGTTCTATTGGAAAAATAGTATATAGTTTGTTTGCAATGATATTGTTTGATTTATGGTTTGGCTTTTGCGTGCATGTTTATGTATGGATTTGTCACTATGACTTTTAGTGTTTTCCATGTTTGGCCATCTGGGTGAGTGTTGATAACAATATTGTTTCGTTCACGTCTTTTATTTTGTGGTGATGGTTGAAATGCAGTAAAATAGTTAATGTTATGTAGTTCATGTTGTTTTGCATAAGGGATTGTTCACTGTTGTTCTCTGAATTAGGCTATATTTTTTTCATTTTTTATAGGGTTCTATTGGAAAAAGAGTATATAGTTTGTTCGTAGTGATATTGTTTGATTTATGGTTCAACTTTTGCGCACATATTTTTGTATGGATTTGTCACTATGATTTTTAGTGTTTTGTGTGTTTGGCCATCTGGGTGAGTGTTGATAACAATATTGTTTCATTCATGTCTTTTGTTTTGTGGCGATGGTTGCAATGCAATAAAATAGTTAATGTTATGTAGTTCATATTATTTTGCATAAGGGATTGTTCACTATTGTTCTATGCATTAGGCTATATTGTTTGATTTATGGCTTCCATTTATCGTTTATGTTATTATGACCATTGAAATTGCATGCAAAGCATAAACCAATTAATGTTGATGCGAACCAACATTTAATTTCCACAACCTTCTCTATCCATCCAGCTCGAAAAATGCCACCCTATTCCCAAAGCAGCGAACAACTGCCTCTGCCACCTTTTTCATGGCAATTGGAAGGAAAAAAATCTAGGACACTGACCAAAATTTTTACCAAACTTATAAGCCATCTGCCACTATATAGATACCCACTATAGCCTAAGGAAGAAATCAATAATCAATAATACCTAATGTAACCAAACATTGAATCAACAACATTAATTGTTTTATTTTGTTCCAAAAATGAAACGATATAGCCTAAGGCACAACATTAACTATTTTTTATTCTGTTCTAACCATAACCACAAAACAGAAGCCATATATTAAGCAAACATTCAATCAACAAAATTAATTGTTTTATTCTATTCCAAAAATGAAATAATATAGTGTGAGGCACAACATTAACTATTTTTTATTCTGTTCCAACCAAAGCCACAAAATGGAAGGGATAAATTAAACAACATTGGTTTCAACAACAACCTAGCTGGAGAAACGATCTATATATATATAGGAGAAAGCTAACTCCTGGACAAAAAGCACTTATGTATATAACATATTATAGATGTTATATCGTACTCCCATAGTCCATGGCCCGCAAGGATAAAAGACCCACGATGGAAATGGTGGCTGGACGGAAGGAAAGACTTGACAACCGAACGTTAACTTCGTCATGTCGTTTCTTGTCCCGTCGCTGGGAAAACATGTCAGTGCCAGCAAGTTTTCAAAATAATAGTTCATCATCGATTGGAAAAAAGCCAATAATGTGGCATTCGAAACCATTATTAGCAAATATCAAAAAGCCTAGACGAGGTCCCATTTTCTCAATTTTTGGACAATGACAATTTGGTGGATAGCAACAGGAAGAGTTGCAGGAATTTAGAGCTCCTTAAGGTATGTATATCCACTTTGTGTATGTGCCATTTTTCCTTTCTTCCATGAACACTGAAGAAACGAACGACTATTCATTGTGGGGTTTTCCTTTTGTGATTTTTTGTTGAGGGTTTTTTAATTTCATTTCCTCTCATCTATTGGTTTTGAAAATTTGCAGTTGCTGAATGACATAGATGACAACCCATTATGGAAATATGAGTGAAATAATTGAATAAGGTTTACAGAGACCACAAACCATTGTGAAAATCAAAATAACTGAATAAGGTTTACAGAAACCACAAACTCTTGTGAAAATCACATAAATCCCAGAATGTCACCATTGTTCACATTCTTATTTTGAATGTTGTAGGGTTTTCATTGTGAAAAGGGCTATTTAGTTGAAATGCAAGTATGGTAATGTTATTTTTTGTGTCAAGGGTTTTTAAATTTTTGTTTTGTTTCCTCCTCGTATGCTACTTTTCAAAATTTTCCATTTCCAAATGAAATAAGTGACAACCCATTGTGGAAATATGAGTGAAATTATTGAATAACATTTATAGAAAGCAAAATCCATGGGTTCTGCAATGAAATCCTATATTGTGAAAACCACATAAAACTTAGAATGTTTCCATTATTCACATTATTATTTGGAATGGATAAAAAAATGAAAAACGTGGCATTCAAAATCATAATTCATAAATAGCATAAAGCCCACACGACATCCCAGTTTTGCCACCATTTTATACACTGTCATTTTGGAAAACATCTTGTCTCCTAAAACTCAGACTAGTGTAAAAAAATTTAGAAGTAACAACCCAATTGGTTACTCACCCTTGACCTCAATTTGTTATGTTTTGTGATTGTTTGGCGAACCGTTTGTGATTTTGATAGTAGGAATGTAATGAAATTGGAAAACAACAGGTATTATGAAACTTGCAAGGCACAATGTTGTAGATTGTTTGTTGTGTTGGAAAACACACTATCCTATGTTCGCCATAGTTCACATTATTATTCAGAATGGAGAAAAAAGGGAAAAACATGGCATTCAAAATAATAATTTGCAAATAGAAAAAAGCCCAGATGACATCCCATTTTTGCCACCATTATATATACCGTCATTTTGGAAAACACGGTGTTCCATAAAACTCTAAGTGTTGTAAGGGCCTTTAGAAGTAACAACCCAATTGGTTACTCACCCTTGAACTCAATTTGGTTATTTTTCTGATTGTGTGGAGAACCTTTTGTGATTTTGATAGTAGGAATGTAATGAAATTTGAAAATAGTAGGTATTAGGAAACCTGCAAGGCATAGTGTTATACATTGTTTGTTGTGTTGGAGAACAAACTGTCCTATGTTAGTTAGCTATTACCTACCTTTCCTAGACATTTGGTCCTATCTGCCAGTACAATCCAAGTGTCATTTCAGTTTGTTCATTTCATTGGAAAAAATGCCCCAACGAAAAAGAAGGTCGGATGGAAAAATTGCACTAATGGAAAGTCTTGATGGTTGGACATTAACTCTAACCTGCCGTGGCCTATCCCATCACTGGAAAAACATGTCAAGATGTGTAATGAAATTGGAATACAATAGGTATTATGATACTTGCAATGCATAGTGTTTTTATAGATGGTTTAGAGTGTTGGAAAATACACTATCCCATTTCAGTTAGTTCGTTATGAAGAATTTTATTTTGTTACTCCAAGAATGTAATGCAGTCAACTTTCAAATTATGGAACAACTCTTTGATATAGTCCAAATGTCATTTTGGTTTCTTTATCTGATTGGAACAAATAAAATGCTCGCATTATTTGCAACATTGGAAAACACACTATCTCTTCTCACTTGCACAGGGTTTTAGAACAGTTTATGCATTGCTTGTTTCTTAACACCTAGAGTTTTCCAACATGCATTCTTACAAACAAAAACAATGTTTTGAAGTGATTTTGTAATATAGACAGTCTCAATGTATTCAAAAGGCATTTCAAAATTTATAAGGACTTTTATTTTGGGTGAAAATTGCATTTACATTTTGGATGACTGAGAAAATAATTGCAATTTCAAAAACACAATGTTGGTTTTTAGTTATTTCAGTGTTGTATTCTATCAAATAACACATCTCTCATTTAAGGGTTACTCTATTAACCCTTGACACATAGTGTGATTCATAGTATGCACTTCATTCTATTTTGCAATAATTCAACATTGGAAAACCCTAGGTGTTAAGAAACAAGCAACCCAAATAGTGTTGTAAAACTCTGCAACACTATTGGATAGTACCTATCACCTCAATTTGGTCAGTTTTCTCCTCCAACTTGTCCACATGCACTCAAACCTTTAGCTTTCCCTTTCAATGTGCAAACTGGAAACAAATAGTATTTTCACCTTTCTTTCTGCAAATAGAGAAGGCCCAATACCTACAACCGTCACCAAGAAAATGTGTCAGTGTTGGAAAGTTTTCAAAATATTTTTTTAGCATGGACACAAAGCCAAAAATGTGGCATTCGAAACCATTATTTGCAAATATCAAAAAGCCCAGACAAGGTCCCATTTTCTCCATTTTTGGACAACAACATTTTGGTGCATAGCAATGAGAATAGTTGCAGGTGTTCAGAGCTCCCTAAGGTATGTATATGCACTCTGTGTATGTGCCATTTTTCCATTCTGTCATGAACACTAAAGAAATGAATGGCTATTCGTTGCTAGAAAACAGTATTTTCACCTTTCTTTCTTAAAATAGAAAAGGCCCAATAGCACGAAACAAATAGTATTTTTACCTTTCTTTCTCAAAATAGGAAAGGTGCACATCATTCCCTTCCAGTTTTCCTATGGCAGACAAAAGAAACTTGTTGAAAAAGCTAAGCCTCCTTCCTTTTTCACCCGACAACAGGCTGGAAAATCCACCTGATGGCACTGTTAACTTCTACCTAACCATCACTAGGTGTTTGCTCCCATCTTCCACTTTACTCAGTGCTCGCCCGTCTAGCGGGCCCCACACTACGTCATTTCATCATGTTATGTATGTTTCCATGTATGTTGTTATGTATGTTTTTCATGAGTTTTTGTATGTACATAGGTTCTTTTTGTCTAGTAGTTAGTTGGATCCTATGCTCCAAGAATGTAATGAAGTTCAGTTTCAAATTTTTGAACAACTCTTTGCTACAGTCCAAATGTCATTTTGCTTTCTTTATCTGATTGGAACAAATAAATTTCTTGCATTATTTGCGGAGTTGGAAAACACATTTTCTCCTCTCAATTGCAGAGGGTTTTAGAACACTATATGGGTTGCTTATTTCTTAACACCTTATATGGAGACAGTGTGTTTTTCAATACTACAAATAATGTGAGCACTTATTTGGTTGAATCAGACGAAGAAAATGAAAATTATTTTTTGATACCATGTTGCATACATAGGTGCTTTTTGTTTACGAGTTAGCTTTATCCTGATTGGAACAAATAAATTGCTTGCATTATTTGCACAGTTGGAAAAGACATTGTCTCCTCTCAGTTGTAGAGGGTTATACAACACTATATATGGAGACAGTGTGTTTTCCAACTCTGCAAATAATGTGACCATTTATTTGGTCAAATCATATGAGGAAAGTGAAATGCCATTTTGATGTCATGTTACATAGGTTTTTTTTTGTTCTAAAGTAAAAAATCTAGAGAAAATGCACCTAACATTGTCATTTTCCACATTTTTCATTTCTTGAGTATGGTGGGTGGGAGGGATGCTCCAACGAGGAAAATGGAGTTGTAGGCAGCTGAACCACTAGAAACCCCTCAAACACATTGCTCTTTGCGGTACATAGGGATTTTGCACATTTTGATTTTGCAGTTTGCTGGTTGGGGAGGGACTTGCGGTCAAGGATGGAGATAGTATGTTTTCCAACACTGCAAAAAATGTGAGCATTTATTTGGTCAAATTAGATGATTGCACAGTTGGAAAATACACTGTCTCCTCTCAGTTGCAGAGGGTTTTACAACACTATAAGGGTTGCTTGTTTCTGAACACCTTATATGGAGACAGTGTGTTTTCCAACACTACAAATAATGTGAGCATTTATTTTGTCAAATTAGATGAGGAAAATGAATTGCCACTTTGGTCTCATGTTACATACATAGGTGCTTTTTTTTATGATTTAGCCTTCTCCTGATTGGGACAAATGAATTGCTCGCATTATTTGCATAGTTGGAAAACACATTGTCTCATCTTAGTTGCAAAGGGTTTTACAACACTATATGGGTTTCTTGTTTCTTAACACCTTATATGGAGATAGTGTGTTTTCCAAATGTGTAGATAATGTGAGCAATTATTTGGTCAAATCAGATGAGAAAAATGAAATTCTATTTTGATCTCATGCTACATAAATAGGTGATTTTTGTTTATGAGTTAGCTTTCTCTTGATTGGAACAAATGAATTGCTCACATTATTTGCACAGTTGGAAAAACACACTATCTCCTCTCAGTTGTAGAGGGTTTTACAACACTATATGGGTTGCTTGTTTCTGAACACTTTATATGGAGATGGTGTGTTTTCCAACTATGCAAATAATGTGAGCATCTATTTGGTTGAATCAAATGAGGAAAATGAAATGCCATTTTGATCTCATGTTACATACATAGGTGATTTTTATTTATGAGTTAGCTTTCTTCTGATTGGAACAAATGAATTACTCGCATTATTTGCACATTTGGAAAACACACTATCTCCTCTTTGTTGTAGAGGGCTGTACAACACTATATGGGGTGCTTGTTTCTTAACACCTTATATGGAGACAGTGTGTTTTCCAACTGTGTAGATAATGTGAGCATTTATTTGGTCGAATCAGATGAGGAAAATGAAATGCCAATTTGATCTCATGTTACATAAATAGGTTATTTTTGTTTATGAGTTAGCTTTCTCCTAATTGGAACAAATGAATTGCTCACATTATTTGTATAGTTGGAAAACACACTATCTCCTCTCAGTTGGAGAGGGTTTTACAACACTATAAGGGTTGTATGGAGGCAGTGTGTTTTCCAACACTACAAATAATGTGAGCATTTATTTCATCGAATGAGATGAGGAAAATGAAATGCCACTTTGGTCTCATGTTACATACATAGGTTCTTTTTTTTTACAAGTTAGCTTTCTCCTGATTGGAACAAATGAATTGCTCCAGCAGAATGAACGTTCATTGCTTCACAGTTCCAACAGAATGGAAAAATGGCAAATATGATTGTTGATATATATACTAGTGTTAGCGATAGGTTAAATTGGAAATTAAATTCCCAATGTATAGATTAATATGTTTGTTTATTGTTTGTGCAAGCTGGCATTTTGCACTCAACATAACATATAAATTTTATATTAGTGAAATTTGGAATAAAAAAAATATTTCTAGCACCAAATGTCTTTAATTTTCCAATTTAATCGATCACTAACACTTTTCTTTTTTCTAGGTGGTTAATATAGGTGAGGAAAGAAAATTGAACAAAAGAAGGGTAGGTGGATTGAGAAGGGTGCTCTAGGAGATGTGAACCTTTTGCAGTAAATCTAGGTGATTCTGGCTCCCATAGCTTGAATCACAAGTGTAGTGGACAATTAAATTTCCAAAATTTATTATGAATTTAGAAGTTTCGATTTGTTTGAAATTTTGAAATGTTGCGGCTTTCAATCAGCTGTCATTTTCATGTGATTCTTAAGTGTTTTGCACTAATTTGAAATCTTTCACCAATGAGTTTATATGTTGACATGTATGTATGTGAAATTACTTACAAACAACATTCAAAGTGAAGAACCCAGTTGAAGGAAGAACCCAATTGAAGGGAAATGCATATACAGATTTTGAGTTTGGACCATATTGGTGGTTACCTGAAATTATATCAGTATCTAGACAAGGTGTAACAAAAATTTCTTCACTTGATATGGGTTCTTCACTTGAACTGCATTCTTCACTTTGCAATGTGAGTAGCAATAGAGGCTTTTGCAAGTATTTCCTATTTTATGAAATGGTGAAAATACATCCTCTTGAGAGTCCATCCTACGATCCTGTCCTAATTTAAATCTCTTTTCTATCTCTCAAGTTGAATATTTCTCCATATTTAAAAGTTCTATTTAATGTTAGTTTTCCATCATCTATCATTTTTTTGTGGTTCTTAAGTGTTTTTGTAATAGTCCTTTTTATAGTTTCCCTATTTGTCTAGAATATTTAGTAAATTATAAATGGTTTGTTTTTAACATCTGGTGAAAATTTTGTAGAATGCTATTTCTATATCCTATTTCTGTTATTTTTCAGTATGTTTTGATCTGAACACCACACCACAAAAGATGTGTAGATATAACAAGGCATTACTTGAAATAGTTGTATGCAATGTATTAAATAGAAATCGTAAAGCCAATGGGTAGTAATAACCTGTGCAAAATGGGTATAACGACACAGATTGAATTGAAAATTCAGCCTACATTACTTAGCACTAAATATTATAGACAAATAGACAAATTGTAAAAGAGTTATTAGAATAATAACATACATGGAAAGAAAAAGTGATGAAACCGGTAGACAGGAGGAAATGTCTTGCAATGGTTAGGTAGGAGTTAATAGGATTGTCAGCTGGGTTTTCCCTCCTATTGCCGAGGGAAAAAGCTGAGCATATAAGCTTTCTTGACAAGTTTCTTTTGTATGGCATGAGAAAAGTGGAAAGGAATGAATGGCGTGTGCACTATTGGGCCTTTTCTATCTGAAGAAAGAAAGGTGAAAATACTATTTGTTTCCAGTCTGCACATTGAAAGGGAAAGCTGAAGGTATAAGTGCACGTGGATGACTTGGAGGAGAATACCAACCAAATTGAGGTGATGAGTACTATCCAATAGTGTTGCAGAGGGTTTTACATCACTATCTGGGTTGCTTGTTTCTTAACATCTAGGGTTTTCCAAAATGATTTTTTACAAAATAGAATGAAGTGCATACTATTAGTCACACTGTGTGTTGAGGGTTAATAGAGTCCCCCTTAAATGATAGATGTGATATTTGCATTACAAGACAAAGTTTGGGTATAAATAAAGGCAGGCTTCAAAACACATTGTGTTTTCCAACATGCACTACACAATGTACATTACTTTCAGTGAGTTTATTCATTATTGCCAATAATGCCAAGAAAATGGTGTTCTTTCTTTTTTTAATGCACACCTACATATACTAGTTTAAAAACCAGAAAAGGATTGGGTATGTTGTGATGTGGAGGTTGAAAAATGTAGTGTGTTATGAAGCATGCAATTTGTTATATACTTGAAACTTAAACACAACAATGGAAGGTGTGATCTGGAATATTTTCATACTATTTTGTAACATTCCATGTTGCAAAACCATGGTTGTTAAGAAGCAAGCAACCCGAGCATGAGACGACCCTTTACATTTAAATAGGGAGATTCAAATAACTTAAACCCAACACTCTGTTTCCCACTTATAATTATTTTGTGCACTTCTTTTTTCAATCAATTAAAATTTAAACACAATAATGGAATGTGTGATTTGGAAGACATTCATACTATCTTGTAACATTACATCTTGCAAAACCGTGGGTGTGAAGAAGCAAGCAACCCACCATGAGACAACCCTTTACATTTAAATAGGGAGATTCAAATAACTGAACCCAACACTTTGTTTTCCAAATTGCAATTATTTTGTGTGCTCTTTTTTCAGTCATGCAAAATTTAAATGCAATTTTGGCCCAAATTAAAATTCCTGATAAATTTGGAAAGAGATTTTCAATAGATTCAGACTGTCTATATTACAAAAGCTCTTGAAGAAATCGTTTCTATTTAGGAAGAATGCATGTTGGAAAACCATAGGTGTTAAGAAAAAATCAATGCATATACTGTTCTAAAACCCTCTGCAAGTGAGAAGAGATAGTGTGTTTTCCAACACTGCAAATAATGAGAGCATTTTATTTGTTCCAATCAGATAAAGAAACTGAAATGACATTTGGAATGTAGCAAAGAGTTGTTCAAAAATTTGAAAGTGGACTTCATTACATTCTTGGAACCTCTTTTTGCTATTTGAAAATAATGGTTTCAAATTGCATTCTTTTCTAGATTTTTCTCCATTCTAGAATATGATTTTGAAAACCCGTCGATGCTAACACATTTTCCCAACGATGGGATAGGCCATGGTAGGTCAGAGTTAACGTTTGACTGTCAAGTCTTCCCATCAGTGTTATTTGTCCATCTGGTCACCTTTTCCATTAGGGTGTTTTGTTCCAATCAGATGAAGAAAGTGAAATGAGATTTTGACTATAGCAAAGTGAAATTTGAAAGTGGACTTCATTACATTCTTGGAGCATATGGAAACAAAAGTCTTACATATTGTGCATGGTTTCTTATTTCTCTAAATGTTATTTAGTAATTTTACACATATTTCCACAATGGGTTGTCAATTATTTCATTTGGCAATTACAAAATTTCATATTTCACATTGCTCTCTACCAACCTACAAAATGTTGCTATGGAAAATGGTGGTGAAAATGGGACCTCATCTGGGCTTTTTGCTATTTGCAAATAATGGTTTTCAATTACATATTTTGGGCTTTTTGTCCATTCTGAAATATGATTTTTAAAATAAGATGACTATTATGATGCATGTGACATGCATTTTGTAGAGAGAATAGGCTGCTCCCAATTGCAGAAGGTGAACCTTGCAACATGGCTTACACATGATAATGTATTGCCCTTCTTTAGGGATAAGACATGTCTGGTTATCATTGCTAGTTGATTTGTGGATTCGATTGTGTATGAATTTTTGCATCAACATTTGGGATTAGACTCCATGATCCAATGACTGATGTTGTCTTCTTCATCTTGATGTTGGATCACAGAGTGTGATCTGAAATGTTGCTGCAAAAATTCTTACACAATCAAATTCACAAATCAACTAGAAATAATCAATATTGATTGTGGTAAATTGATATCATTTATGTCTGATTATGTTATCATTTCAAACACATTTTTTTTAGGGATAATAACTTTATTTTACTATATTTTGTAGGGAGATTAGCTTCTACCTTGCAATTGGACGTTGCTATTATCCCTAAAATAATGCATGTCAGAGGAATCATAACATACAAAAATCCTATGATGGGACAACATAATGCAAAAAATAATTGGAGGTTGGAAAACTCTGTGTTGTGAGTTCTTTCATTCTGCACATTGAAATTTGAAGGTTTGAGAGCACGGGGTGGAGTTGCAGGTGTGGGATATATAAAAGAATCCAAATTCAACTGAGGGGTGATTAATGAATTGGGATGTTACTTGTGAAGGGTTTGTAAATGGTATTTGGTTTGTAGTTATAATAACACCCTGTGTTTTCCAACATGCAATTACACATTGTTTTCCTTGGAATTCTATGAAAAGGTCAACCTCTCCATGCCTGATACAAGCGTTAGATAGAATACATGACAACATTTCATGACAACTAGGCATCTTTGGAGCTACTTTGCAATATTTGCAAAACAAGCTCTTCTCTCTAGCACACATCACCACCTCTTCCACAATCTCATCCACTCAGCTCCATGTTGTTGGAAGGTGTCATGCATGTATGATGGAGAGAAGTCCATGTTTTGGAAATGATAAAGGTATGCTTGAAAGTTGCCCAGTTTTCATGAAATGTTGTCGCGCTGGCAGGGGGGAGGGGGAGGACAACCCCGTGTGTTTTCCATCCTACAACTTTTTTTGTGCATCTTGTGTTCCAAATGTATAACAATATTGAAATGGAATGTTTTTTGTAAGTAAGGGTTGTTATAAAATATGAAGGTGAACTTCAATATATTGTGTTCTTACGGTCTGCATAATAGAAAGTATTGTCTTTCAAGAAGAATTGACAAGTGAGTGACAACCCTCTGTGTTTTCCATCCTGCAACTTTGTTTTATTTTTTTTGGGTGGAACTTGTTCTGAAAGCAAGGGAAGTTATAAAATATGAAGGTGAACTTCAATACATTGTCTTCTTATGGTGTGAATAACATTAATTGGTGTCTTTGAACGAGATTTCAAAAGTGTGGGACAACTCTATGTGTTTTACATACTGCAACTTTTTTTGTGCATCTTGTGTTCCAAATGTATAATGACATTGAAAGGGAATGTTTGCTACATGTAATGGGTTGTTATAAAATATGAAGGTGAACTTGAATACATTGTTTTATTACAGTCTACATAAAAGAAAGTGTTGTCTTAGAAGAAGAATAGAGAAGCGGGGGACAACCCTGTAAACCAAATTAAGGTTGGGGGAGTAACCAATAGGGTTGTTTCTTGTAAAGGGTCTTAGAACAGTTTGTGGGTTGCATGGTTTATAACACCCTATTTTTCCCAACCTGAGATTTTAAATAACAATTTCACTGTCTTGAAAATATTTTCTTATTTAGACTGTATGGGTGTAAAAAGGCACCTCCAAAAAATATAACTATTAGTTATCGTATAAATTGTAATTCAGTATCTTCATGTGATTGACAAAAATAAATGGAAAAAATAATTGCATGTTGTAAAACATAGTGGGTTACTTGTATAGCATTTTACAACATTATGGGTAGTGTGTTTCGAATTATTCTTTTGATTGAAAAAATATATGCTTCATTACTACAAATGGTGCAATAAATTTTGGAACATTAACTATCCATAACACTTGCAACAATTTTATGGTTTATAGGAAACCAAGGATGTGTGTTGTAAAAGGGAAATTGCTTCCTACACCAAAGAATATCATTGAGGTGGAAAAAGTACCTGAGAGGGTGTGTAGTAGCGCATATTCTTTGGGGTGGTCGCATTCACGAAATGTGCAGGTAAAATATGGTAATTACAAGATGCAATCAAATGTATAATTTTAATCTCTCATAAGTGGTTATGATGTTGACTAGAAAGTGGGAATGTTTTAATCAAGAGGTAGCAACCGCGATACGAAGGAAGTCCCCTTGTTTTAGGAAAATGGTGAAGCGTAAGGAAGTGACGTGTTTAGTAATTAATTGTGAACTTCTAATTTCCCTTTCCTTTCTATGCATCAATTAGAAAGATTTACAATTTTAGTTAGAAAATATCATGTCTGTTACAAATATTATGATTTTGATAGTATATCATTGCTTCGAATTAGGAAAATAATTAGGGAGACCATCATGCTCTTGCCATAGTCAATGACCACAAGGAAAAGTGTGCAAAGGGAGCCCCTATGGATGGAGAGGGACCCAATGAAGCACAAGGTGATGTGGTGGATGAGAAGGTAGATATAATAACTAGATTATTGCATCATTTGGTTGTGTGTATATGTTGTGCATTGAAATTATTTGAATATCAAATATATTAAGTGATTTTCTTTTCCAAATTTTATGTCCAGGTTGCTGCTGAATACAGAAGAGAAGTGGTGAATGGTAGATATGTATATTACTATATTGTAGAAGAATGTACGAGAAAGTATTATAATTGGGAATTGTTCAACATGCATTGGTTTCAGCATCACCACCTTCCTATTCTTGAGCCACCAAAGCATGGCTAAACTGTGTTGGGGGGCAACCAAAACAACCCGCTCCTCCCCTTGATAAATTGAAAGATTACATTCTAAAGAAGGTGGAAAATACAGAATACCAAATGAATCTATGGCAACATATGCAGCAGAAGCGTGTTATTAGACGTGTCTATCAAAAGTATGGGAAACATAGCTTCCTTCAAATTCCCCAACAAGGAAAGGATGAGGTGAAGAAGCTAATGGAATTATCAACAGTGACATGAGGAAGGAGCAGAGAAGGAAAAATATATTAGAATTGTAGGAGAGAAAGATACGGGAAGGAATGGTAATGTCGAATTGAACTGTTAAATATAAATTTTCCCTGCTTCATATTTTCTGTTCTGATGCATACAAGGTTCACTTAATGTTAACTTACATGACACGACATGGTGATGGTCAAGAAGCGGTTTCTTCCCCCCAGTAGAGTAGTGTTAATTCACTAGATGAAGCTATTCCCACAAAAGGTGAAGACAATGTTGTTCCTCCCAACCCTATGTCCAACATTCAAAAGAAGCATTGTACACGGTTGAAATTTTCAATGCACCCTTTGAAGAAGAAATGACAACAAACAGTGATCTCAAAATCTTATGTTTAATCTAATGTTTTTTTTTATTATTTGAATGAATTGGTTGCATGCATTAGAGTTTGATACGATGTTTCACTTCCTCCTATTCCACAACAATTATGAAAAATGAACCGTTACCATTGAGTAGGATTTTGTTTCATTGGAAGATGAAGCATTACCCATGGAAGCACAAGATTATGTTGTTCCTCCCAACCCCTTGTCTAACATTGAGAAGAAGAAGAAGCATGTATGGTTTAAAATTTTCTCACGCCCTCACAAGAAGAAACAAGTACAAATGGTGATTTCAATATCTTCTATTTGATGTTTGTTTTGATTATTTCAATGAATTCGTTGCATGCATCTGAATTTGATGTGATGTTTCAAATCCTGCTATTACAAGGGAATGAGGAACAACTAAGTCCTCCCCTCCAAGAGGATACTCTTGAGTTGGAAGATGAAGTGGAGGCCATGGATGAAGAAGAAGATGTTGTTCCTCCCAACCTATCGTATAACATTTAGAAGAAGAAGAAGAAGGACAAGCATATGCACTTTAGAATTTCCTTCCACCCTCACAAGGAGAAGTAAGAACAAACAGTGATTTACAAATATTCTATTTAATGTTTGTTTTGATTATTTGAATGAATTGGTTGCTTGCATCTGAATGTGATGTGACGTTTCAAATCCTGCTATTGCAGGTCAATGATGAACAATGGAGTCATGCCCTTGAAGAGGATACTCCTAACTAGGAAGATGAAGCACACACCATGGAAGAACAAGATGATGTTGTTCTTCCCAACCCGCTATATAACATTGAGAAGAAGAAGGATTGTATATGGTCTAATGATTCCTCATGCCCTCACAAGAAGAAACAAGAAGAAATGGTGATTTCAAAATCTTATATTTAATGTTTGTTTTTATTATTTCAATGAATTCATACCATGCATCTGAATTTGATGTGACATTTCAATTCCTTCTATTACAGGCCAATGATGAACAACATAGTCTTTCCCTCGAACAAGATACTATTGATTTCAAAGACAAAGCGGAGGACATGGAAGAAGATGATGTTGTTCCTCCCAACCCGTCGTCTAACAATGTTGAGAAGAAGAAGGAGCATATACGGTCTAAAGATTCCTCACACCCTCACAAGAAGAAATGAGAAGAAACAGTGATTTCAAAATATTATATTTAATGTTTTTTTTAATTATTTCAATGAATTCATAACATGCATATGGATTTGATGTGACATTTCAATTCCTGCTATTACAGGCCAATGATGAACAATGGAGTCCTACCCTCCAACAAGATACTATTGATTTCAAAGACAAAGTGGAGGACATGGAAGAAGATGATGATCTTGTTCCTCCCAACCCGTCGTCTAACAATGTTGAGAGGAAGAAGGAGCATATATGGTCTAAATATTCCTCATGCCCTCACAAGAAGAAACGAGAAGAAACTATAATTTTGAAATCTTTTATTTAATGTTTTTTTTTAATTATTTCAATGAATTTGTAACATGCATCTAAATTTGATGCGACATTTTAATTCCTGCTATTATAGGCCAATGATGCACAACAAAGTCCTTCCCTCCAACAAGATACTATTGATTTCAAAGATGAAGTGAAGGACATGGAAGAAGAAGATGATGTTGTTCTTCCCAGCCCACCGACTAACAATGTTGAGAGGAAGAAGAAGGAGCGTATACAGTCTAAATATTCCTCACACCCTCACAAGCAGAAAAAAGAAGAAGCAGTGATTTCCAAATCTTCTATTTAATGTTTTTTTTAATTATTTTAGTGAATTTGTTGCATGCATATGAATTTGATGTGACATTTCAATTCCTGCTATTACAGGGCACCAATGAACAATGGAGTCCTGCCCTCCAATGGAGCTCAAGGGAAGATGAAGTAGAGGCCATGGAAGAAAATGATGATGTTTTTCCTCCCAACCTGTTGTCTAACTATGTTGAGAAGAAGAAGAAGGAGCGTATACGGTCAAAAGTTTTAAGGTTCCTTGACATGGAGGAAGTACAGGAAATAGTGAATTCCAATTCTTTTATTTAATGTTTTTTTATTATTATTTCAATGAATTGGTTCCATGTAGCTGAATTTGAAGTGACGTTTGAATTCCTATTATTATAGGGAAAGGATGAACAATGGAGTCCTAGCCTTGATCTAATTGGCCATGTCATTGCAATTGAAATGGGAGAGGCTAATAGAGATGGACATGCGGATGGGGAGAGCACTGGCCTGCAAGTGGGGCAAGGAAATAAAGATGAACATGGGGATGGGGAAAACAATGGACTCCAAGTGGGAAAAGTTAATAGAGATGGACATCGAGATGGGGAGAAAACTTCATTGCATGTGGAACTGGGTAACAGAGATGGACATGGGGACTGGGAGAGCACTAGCTTGTATGTGGGAGAGGGTGATAAAGATGGACATGGGGATGAGGAGAGTGATAGCCTACAAGGGGGAGATGGAAACAAATACAAACATGGGCATGGGGAGATAACTGGCTTGCAAGTGGGAGAGGGTAATAAATATGGACACAGGGATGGAGAGAGCACTACCTTGCAATTGGGAGAGGGTAATAAAGATGGACATGGGGATGGGGAGAGCACTGCCTTGCAACTAAGAGAGGGTAATAAAGATGGACATGGGGACAAGGAGAGCACTGGATTGTAAGTGGGAAAGGGTAATAAAGATGGAAATGGGGATGAGAAGAGTGGTGGAATGCAAGGTGGAGATGGCAATAAAGATGGACATTGGGGTCGAAAGAGTAGCTGCGTGCCATGTATATTGGTAACAAACCCAACACACTTCCATTCTTTTGTTCTTATTTCTTTATGAATATTTTAAGGTGCCTTGAATTATGCTTCACGTGAATGACATTTCCATTGCAGCCAAATCTAGTGGATGAACAAATGATAGAGTTCAAGGACATCACTTTTAAGGTCAATGATCACGTTGATCTTTGGAGGCTGTGTAAACGGGTTGCCAAAGTCATTGTACATGTTGTCGACCCAAATTCTCATACCCACTACTTTAAGCACCTAGAAAATTGTGTGAGTCAACATTGTTGAGGCCATTGCTGGTGAATGCTTAGTGCCTTTTCCATATCCTAGCGTAGAGACTGTCAAAGAGTGTGTGGGTGGCTTTGTGGTATGGAAGCTCTTTGAGATGAAGCATTTTTTTCTAGAGGTACACATAAATGATATGTTGTATATATATTATACTACCTATATTTTTTCCATGCATACGTTAATTGTGATTAATTGTTTGCTATAGGGTGAAGGTGTTAAACCTACCAAGGACAAAGCACAACCTATGATGAAATCTATTGTTTCACATTCATCATTTGCGAGGGTTCGTGGAATTGGAATCACCCCTCCTAGAATACACAAGGACCCTAAGAAACGTGCCATATATTATGCAGACATGAACTCGATTGCAAAGAATAGGTAGCATAGGAATTGATGGGATAGGCTCGGAATACCGATTCCGCATAGTGGGTTTCATTATTTCATTAGTGAACAATTATGCTGTAGAGATATACCATTTTCATATGTTTCAACACTATGTTGTTATACATTTCATACAAGAATTTTCATGGGCCTCTCTAATTATTTGATTATTGAACAATTATGCTGAACAGATATACTATTTTCATGTCATTGGAACACATAATTGTTATCCATTTCATATCAGACTTTTCATAGCCCAATAATTGTTTTCTTACGATCAAGAATGTAATGAAGTCCACTTAGAATTTTTAGAACAAGTATTTCATTGACTGTATATGGAATATTTCCTTTTTCTAGGTGATTGAAACAAATAAAATGCTAGCAGTGTTTGCAGTCTTGGAAAACACACTGTCCCCTATCAATTATTTTGTTATGATAAGTATTTCTTTCATTACGACCAATAATGCAATGAAGTCCACTTTGAATTTTTAGAGCAAGTCTTTGCTAGAGTGGAGATGGCAGATTTCCCTTTTCCATGTGATCAGAACAAATAAAATGCAGTTTTGGAAAACACATTGTCCCCTATTAGTTATTTTCTTATGATAAGTAATTATTTCTAACACTCCATAAATGCATTTAAGTCCACTTAAATATTTCATGATTTTTTTTATTTTATACACTTCAAAAATGTAATCAAGTCCACTTTCAAATTTGATAACTACTTGGTTGAGTAAAAATGACATTTCCTTTTTCCATGCGATGGGAATAATTAAAATGCTTGCATTCCTTCCAGTGTTGGAAAACGCACTGTCCTATGTCAGTTTCTTCATTACGAACACTTACTTATGTATGTCATCTTACTTACAAATGTAAGCACATTTCAATATCTTTGATCATGTAATTATTGAACAATTAATGTGTGTAATTACATTATCTTGGATCGTGTAATTATTGAACAATTATTGTGTGGAATTACATTATCTTTGATCCTGTAATTTTTGATCAATTATCATGTGAAATTATAGTACTTTGGTATGTTTGAAGACTATGGTCTTCTTCCAAGAGTGCCATTGTGTGATTGTTAAGTTGTATTGTTAATCTTGCCATCAAGGCTCCAATCCCTTTTGGGTTTACTTTTTTACAATTTATATTGGGGATGAGTTTCTTCATTTGTGACCTCACTAGTTCATAGCTCCGGGTCAAAAGCATTTACTACTCTTAATTAAATAAAATATAAGACTATGTTCTTGCATATTTCATGTCACTTTTTGTTGCCATGTAAAATTTCATTACAGATTGTCAAATGCCATCAAATAATGGTAGTAAATGCCACCTCAAGTCTTATTATTTATTTCAAACTAACTTACAAATGTAAGCACATGCAACTACCACTTTATTTTATGCACACTGTAAGAAAAAAATGTATTGAAGTTGAGCTTCATAATTTTTAACAACCCTTACTTTCAACAAATATTCTATTTCAATATCTCTTCATACGTTTCCAACAGAAAATTCACATAACACTTGCATGATGGAAAACACACAGGATTGTGAATCCCTTCTAAATTCTTGTTGAATGACCACTTTCTTTTATGCAGACTTCAACAAAACAATGTTTTGAAGTTCACCCTCTTTTTTATGTCAACCCTTTCTTTCACCAAACATTCCATTTCAATATCTGTTCATATGTTTGGAACAAAAAATGCACATATCCGTTGCATGATGGAAAGAACAGTGGGTTCTGACTCACTTCTTATTTGATGTAGAATGTAACAAAAGAATGGTTTGAATTTCACCTTCTTGTTTGTTGACAACCCTTACTTTCAACAAAACACTCTTCTTCAATATCTGCTCATATGTTTCTAACACATTATTTACATAACAGTTGCATCATGGAAAACACAGTGGGTTGTGGCAAGCTTACTTCTTATTTTATGCAGGCTTTAAGAAATGAATGTTTTGAATTTCACATTCTTGTTTGTTCAAAACCCTTACTTTGAGAAAAACCCTCTTCTTCAATATCTTCTCATATGTTTCCAACACAAAATTTACATAACAGTTGCATCATGGAAAACACACTGGGTTGTGGCTCACTTCTTATTTTTTGCAGACTGTAACAAAAGAATGTTTTGAAGTTCACTTTCTTGTTTTATGACACCCCTTAATTTTAGCAGAACACTCTTGTTCACTATCTATTCACTTGTTTCAAACACAAATTTTACATAACTATTGCAGGATACAAAACACACAGGGTTGTCCCATACATTGAAATCTTGTTCAAAGACAATAGTTAGTGTTATACACACCATAAGAAGACAACGTATTGAAGTTCACATTCATATTTTATAACTTCCCTTCCTTGCACCAAAAGTTCCACACAAAAAAAGAAAAACAAAATTGCATAATGGAAAACACATAGGGTTGTCCCTCACTTTTCAAATCTTGTTGAAAGACAACAGTTGCTGTTATGCACACCATAAGAACACAATGTATTGAAGTTCACCTTCATATTCTATAACTTCCCTTGCTTGTAACAAACGTTCCACACCAAAAAAATAAAATTGCAGGATGGAAAACATAGAGGCCTTCCCAATTGTTCTTGAAAGACAACACTTTCTATTACACAGACTGTAATAACATAGTGTATTGAAGTTCAGCTTCATATTTTATAACAACCCTTACTTGCACCAAACATTCCATTTCAATATCATTATACATTCAGGACACAAGATGCACAAAAAAAGGTTGCAGGATGGAAAACACACAAGGTTGTCCCTCACTTTTCATATATTGTTGAAAGACAATAGTTACTGTTATGCACACCATAAGAACACAATGTATTGAAGTTCACCTTCATATTCTATAACTTCCCTTTCTTGCAGCAAACGTTCCACACCAAAAAAAAAAATTGCAGGATGGAAGACACAGAGGGCTTCCTAATTCTTCTTGAAAGACAACACTTTCTGTTACACAAACTGTAATAACACAGTGTATTGAAGTCCACCTTCATATTTTATAACAACCCTTGGGCATGTGCAAGATCATCATGGAAAAAATAGCCCCTTAAGTGGCAAAAAATTCAGAAAAATCAGAGTTAGGTAACTTGACATAAAAATTTGTATAAGTTATCTATATTATTTCAAAAATGTGTAAGAATAGAATTTGTAGAAAATTGAATGTAGTTTCTAAACTACTAGGTTTATTTAAAAAAGAAAAATAAAATCTATTTGTTGAAAATTTGAAATTTCAATGCAATAGTACTTAAATTTTAGAGAAAAAATAAGAACTAGGTGTCTATCTGACCACCCTAACCACAATAAAATGATAATATTTTTTTATAAGATTTTATATATAGGTATAGGACTCATGTCGCAATGTGATGCATATTTTTTTGTAATTTTTTTCCAAGTAAATAATTAATTATGAATTTTTTATTACAACTTTTAAAAAATATAAAAACTTGTATGTCTAACCACCTTAACTTGGTCAAAATTTGATGAAATTAATTTTTTCATTTTTTAATCCTATAGTATGCAAAGCATAGAATGTGATGCATGTTTCATATTCAAAAAATGTGATACCGTTTGAAAGTTATAGATGTTTTTCAATCAACCTATCAATCAGGACTTTAGTCATAATTCAAATAGAAAATAAAAAATAATTATTTATTAAATTCAAAATAAAGCATAATTTATATTGGTGGAAAGCTAAGAATCTCCTTAAAAAACCCTTTTCATTTCATCAACTTTGGGTAAAAAGAAAGTCATCAGCCACATACCCTATATATACCCATCATATTGCCACTTTTTGGACCATCATGATCCTACACATAGCCCCTTACTTGCACCAAAAATTCCATTTTAGTATCATTATACATTTAGAGCACAACATGCACAAAAAATGTTACAGGATGGAAAACACAAAGGGTTGTTTGTCACTTTTATATCTTGTTGAAAGAAAACAATCCTTCAGAAAAACCTTGTTTCAAAATACCCAAACTAAAAATGAGGCCCAAAAACTTCTTGTAGATTCCTCAAAACACTTTAACCAACAACAAGTGACTGATAGAAAGCAATCTCCAACTTAAACATCTCAATATGTGAACTTTCAAAATAGAGTGTCCTTAACTGAGCTAATTAGGCTTCCTTTAATTATTCAATTTGAAAGAAAACAACAAAAGACTCTCTTACACTCTTAACTTAGTTCCATGGCATGTAAATTACTTTGTTTGAATGACTCTTGAATGTCTGTTTAGGCTTTCAAGGAAGGAAATTCCAAACACTCCAAATACTGTTCAATCTACACCTTTTGACAACTCTATCTTGATAGGACAGTCAAGAAATGGTCTCCAAATACTCATAAATTTACCAATCTCTATCTTGGAATGGAGTCACCTATGACCAAAAACCTTTGCAAAAAAAAATTACACAACAACGACTCATATTCCATAAACAAAACTCATCAACTCACCAACGTACAGAGTCATTTACAGATTTTGCACATTTTCTAGACCTTGGACTTCATGATAACTCTCAAAACCACCTTACAACGATCTTCAACCTTCACATCATTTAGAATACTCATCAAACCTTCCTCTCACTAGTTTTCAGGAGATTCCAATGGTGCAAATTTGACAAACACAACTCTTATTATACAATGTTAACCCTAACACAGGGTTTTAGCCACTTGGAGAAACACTTCAATATATTTTAGAACTATAAATGGATTTATATGAAACCAAATGAATCATAAGTATACTCATAGGGCTATCATGTAAAATGGAGGAGGAGATGATTTATCCCTAGAAAATGGTCGTACAATGGCCTCAAACACAAAAAATGCAAGAAAATAACTGAAAAACAAAGTACGTCATTCATTTTTTCACTATTGCATCAAAGACAACACTTTCTATTATGCACAGTGTAACAAAAAAATGTATTTAAGTTCACCTTTGTATTTTATTACAGTGCTTACTTTCACCAAACATTCCATTTTAATTTCCTTATATGTTTGGAACACACTATGCAGAAAACAAAGTTACATAATGGAAAACATAGAGGGTTGTCCCTCACCTCTAAAATCTTGTTCTAAGAGAATAGTTTCTATTATGCAGACTGTAACAAAACGATGTATTAAATTTCACCTTCATATTTTCTAACAACCCATTACTTGCAGCAAACATTCCATTTCAATATCCTTATACGTTTCAAAGACAAGATGCACAAGAAAAGTTGAAAAATGGAAAACACAGAGGGTTGTCCCTCGCTTCTCAATTATTATTGAAAGACAATAGTGTCTATTATGTAGACTATAACAAAATAGTGTATTCAATTTCACCTTCAAATTTTATAAGAACAACTCACATCACAAATTGAAATGTAAAAACATTTCGAGTCAATATTATAGAATCTGAAGAAAATTACAATCCACATTTAATACTGCTAACACTGAGAACTATGTCAACCATTTACGAACAGGTATAATCTCTATGTTCTCAACATTTGGAAGCATTTTCTGCACTCTTATTGTCAAGGTGGATTTGATAGCATACAGTGTTAGCACCCTGTAATTCTCATGTAGTAGCCTCAAGGAGGGCCTAACAGGGTGGATCTCAAACTTGACAATGCGGTTGAATTTGAACACGACCAACAACCATTCTTCCACAAGACCTATGTGATTACCAATTAGAGATTCCCCCTTGAGGAATCTCATAAACCTCATGCTTAGTTGGTCCGTAAGATTGTGCTTGCATATGATAATTGTTGGTCTAATGCACACCTTCCAGATGCATCCAGCTAGGAAAAGGTCTCAAATTTCTTGGTAAAGAGACATTGGCCAATCACATAAATTTCCAATCTCTATTTGTAGATTGTAATATTTAACTTCCATTCCCATATGTTCCCATACACCAAAGATGTTGAAGAAGTGAGCATAATTATCATAGTGCAAATCTATGCAGTTTGGCCCTTTTCGATTAATTCTCCTTAACATCTTTTCCCGCAACCTATACGAGAGGCTCAATTCCTAAATTCAATCAATAATATTGCATGGAAGATATGGAGGTGGTAGTTGGTCAACCAACTATCCACCCATACTGGAGAACTATGGGACATATTCTATAGAACTGTAGTTGCAGGTACTAAAATTCCTGAAATGAAAGACAAAATAACTTTTTTAGAAGGTACACCTGCATTCTCTAAATAGAAAGACATTGTCAATGAAATGGAAATAGTGAAAAATAAGTAAGGAAAGTGGAAGATATAGATAATGTTAGCACTAAAGAGATTGTACCTATTGTTTGGAACTAAACATGTCGAGGCAACACATGTAGTATCTTCAATGGGCATATGGGAACGCATGAGTCGAACAATAGGAAGAAAAATCCCTGAAAGGAAAGAGAACAAAAATTTCAGCACATACAACAACATTATCTAATTAGAAACATGTGAAAAAGTTGCTAAAAACAAGTTTTTGATAGATGACAACCCTTACTTTCACCAAACATTCCATTTCATTATCTTTTCATAGGTTTCCAATAGAAAATGCACATAACAATTGCATGATGGAAAATACAGTGGGTTACGACTCACTTCCTATTTTATGCAGACCATAACAAAACAATGTTTTCAAGTTCACCTTCTTCTTTTATGGAAACCCTTACTTTCACCAAACATTCCATTTGAATATCTATTCATATGTTTCAAATAGAAAATGCACATAACAATTTCATGGTGGAAAACACATTGGGGTGTGAGTTACTTCTGATTTTATGCAAACTGTAATAGAACAATGTTTTGAAGTTCACCTTCTTGTTTTATGACAATCCTTACTTTCAGGAAAACACTCCATTTCAATATCCTTTCATATTTTAGGAACAAAAAATGCACATCACAGTTTCAGGATGGAGAACACAGTGGGTTGTGACTCACATTTTATTTTCTGCAGATTGTAAGAAAACAATGTTTTCAAGTTAACCTTCTTGTTTTGTGGGAACTGTTACTTTCACCAAACATTCTATTTCAATATGTTTTCATATGTTTTGAACAAAAAATGTACATAACAGTTGCATGATGGAAAACACACTAGGTTGTGACTCACTTCTTATTTTAAGCAAACTGTAATAGAACAATTTTTTGAAGTTCACCAACTTGTTTAATGACAACCCTTACCTTCAACAAAACACTCAAATTTTTCAACTTAACTATCTCAAACTCTTAACAACCCCAGGAAATAATCATCATTATAGAGACCCATTTCAGTCCCCCTGAACATACTTGAAACCCACATATGACTCTTTTGGAACAACTTGCACAAAAACAAGAAATAACTCTATCCTCAAGGCTAATTACGCAAAATTTAGAAAGAAACATTGCTCTAATCATAAAACCAGCCTAGGAAACCAATGGGACAACTCCCAACAGCCCTCAAAACCACCAAATCCACCCTTGGTTTGTAGAGACTATCTTTCCCAAATGGTTATTCATGAAACCCTTGTTTCAAGCCATTGACATGAGGGTAACTTGGAAAACTATATTCCACTCTTTCTAAAACCTTTAAACCAACTCAAACACCTTTATTCAGGCCTGTACATGCTTAAAAGAACAAGGGATATCACTGCCCTCACCTTTTTTATGAAACCCTAACCTTAAAGCTCACTTGTCATGCTCTTTTCCACTCACAATCTATAGGGACAACATCTGAAACTGCCTAATTCCTTTCTCCCTTCAGAAAACCATCACCCCTGCAACAAAACCTAACCTATTAGAATCATTCCTTAAGCCACAGTGATCATATCGTTGATTACATTCATATTGTTGATTACATCCATTACATCACACATCTTTCATAAGGCAAGTTTTAGGTGAAATATGGTGGGTTTAGTAAGTTAATGTCTATCAAACTTGGGGGAAGAAAAGTTTAAGGTAAGATTAAGTTTTTGCAAGCTTAAGTAATCATGTTTGAAGAGGCTTAACAAAAAAATCTCCAACAAATGAGGGTTTAATAGAATACTATATTCCAAACCTTCCCATGCTCTACCACCATATGAAACATGTTTAGAAATGTATGCCCATGCTTTAGGAACAAAGTTTCAGCCCCATCGAATGTACTTTCCTCAATTACCAACTTGTACACATCCTTTTTTGTTGGAAAACTTTTGAATTTTCTAAAGATCAACAAGCAAACATTGAATGGTTTGCTTCGCCTGCACGATTCAATAGATACACTTCTTAAATTACACCCATTATAATCCATCCGATCGTTCCTCTAAACCTGCATCAATGGGATGGAGGTCTAAAACCTCACAAGACTCTCAAAACCCCTTGTTAAGGGTTCAGAGGAAAATTTTGAATTTCTTTCTCTTTACACTTCTAAATTTCATTCAACCTCTTCTAAATACCTCGAATGGATTGCCCACCCATTGAACTCAGTAAACAAAACAAATATACTTGTGCAATCTTTAGTAAGACTTGAAGAAGCAACAGAGTGAAGGAATGTTGGTCGACATTATCCTATCACCGTAGCCAAATTTTTATAAGGAAACATGGTATTGCATAATGTAATGCCAAAAATTGGACTTATGTAAGAAAAGTTATTAAATTTGAACCATATCTTCCATTCGGTTTACACTCGTGAAAGACAGTCATTGATGAGGACTCCTTTCCCCAGATTGGAATGTTGAAGTGAACAAAAAAAGAAAAAAAAGAAATTAGAAATTTTATGACATGGTACAAGCACATACTGGAAAAAGAAATCTGCAATACCATTTCCTATTACAATATATAAATTGAAATGGGTTTTCTCATAGTCACCCGTATGAGATGTTGTATCATCTGCAACATCCATAGCATTTGCTCTTGAAGTATCACATTGCATAGTGACATTCAGATTCAAACTATTGTTCATGCACAATGGAAAGGAGTCATCCAGAGGGGTTCAGTGATCTGACTATTGTGCGAAATGCTTCATACGCTAGGTTGGACGTCGACGGTGAACCCTACTTGCACTAGACCATGGAAAAATTTGAACAATGGTAGTTGTAGCTTGATCAGGATCTAGAATGAATTCAAATGGAAATGCATTTGATTGTCGTAGGTCCTCTAGAAACCTATCCATGCATTCTGCATATGATTGCACCTGTTGTAGAGATTGTGGCAGTGTACGCATCACTTTGTTCAAGAGTTCATTTGTGTCATTCCAAAGAGAAATTGTCACCACATGTTCATCATATACATGAGTTATAGAAGGAGCTTGTGTAGGGATCAAAACATTAGGATAGTTTTCTTTTACGACCCCTTATGACAATGTCTTGTTCAAATCTATCCTTGTATCAATTGGTTGACCTCCCCCGTCTAAATGACCACACAAAAGAAATTTGTATTAGGCAGTAGAAAATGCAAAACACAATTGAATCCCATAAAGTAACACAATTCGAATTGAAATTCACTTACCATGGACCACCCCTTCAACGACAGATGATATTTTAATCAAGTCAGAAACCTTGGGTACATGTTTGCAAGTGTTCCCTTGCAAACTCCAAGGGTAGTCACAAATAAAAAGGTGCCCCCCAAATTTCTGAACAAGGTAGTGCATTTACCTACTTTGAATTTTGACCCAGTACCATCTAGGATTTGTTTCATCAAGAATATAGTCATTGTCTGGAATTTCCTTGGCCTGCTCTACACTAGATCGCATATTTAAACACTTTTGGTTTGTCAAAAAACCATAATGTTGCAACTTTTCCTTTTTCCTATAGAATGGTTCCATTTTATACACAAGTGTGTAATACAAATAGTCCATTCTCCTACTGCATTTTTTTGAACGATCACACAAGTACTGAGTTTTGAGTATGCAATGGTATGACTCAATGGCTTCATTCGTATCCTAGTTGTCATGTGGGAATAGTTTGCAATTTTTCACCCACATGGCTATGAAAAAAAAATCTAGTAGTCAAGTAAACCACAATGTATTAGAGGTAAAATCAAAGAATTTGAATGGTGTGAATCCTACAAGGTGACAAAAATTGTCAACTCAACAATTCAACCTTCTCCTTCGCACCAGTTCTTGTTGAAGTACTCTAAGAATTGGGGCTGATCATTGAACTCCTAAAAGAAAGAGTTCAATAGTTGAGTGACATAATCTTCAGTGTCACCGATTTCCATCATGATCACACCAAGACTGTAGAAGATTTCCATTGCCCTTTCCTTGACTGCATACTTATATACATTCTTTAGCCAAGCCATTTTGACATGCCAAAAGCATAGAATCACATGACATTGAAAGATAGCCCTAATAGACAATACAAACGACATTGTTTACTGCTCAATTGCATGAGAAACTAGCATTGAAAATGAATAGAAAATGAGAAAGGTACACAAATCAAGAAATGGATGCACATATTGTATGGCTTGGATTTCTATAGTTGCGTCATCAGTCAAAAATGCATTGATTCTCTAGTTGGGCCTGGCTCTTATTCCACAGTCAAGCAATACGTGTAGCCATGCAAAGATGTCTTCAATCTTGTTTTATGAGGAGACTACCCATGCAACTGGAACACCACTTTGTTGCTCATCAAAAATGAGGATAGTAAACAATGGATACTGTAGACAGAGCAACTAAGCATGAGCATTGTCAAGTTTACAACTAGCAAGATCATTAAAAACATGAAGAACTATTTGTCAATGTTTGTAAGCCTTCACCCCATATTTGTTAGTTGCAAATGTGGAATCCATCAAGATGACTGAATTATGTGAGAATCTAACCATCTTATCCAGCATCCATGGAGTTTGAACCCCGATAACAAAAGGTCTATTGTTACCATCGGGCCATTGCAAGTAGAATAAGTTGTCAAAGCCCTGTCCACTCCACAATAGGATACTTGTCGAATTGACTTTGTGTTTCTATGCATGAGTAGAATGCACCTTTCGCTAGGAATTCATTACATCCTTTCTTGTAAGGAATTGATGTCTCTTGGACATGATGCCACATAAGACAGGATTGTTGATGTGTCTATCCATTATTGCATTGACACTGACATCCATGAGAAAAAGGCTTTTAATATAGCTTTTGCACTCTATGGATAGATTAGCGGAAAACATAGAATGCTTCTCTCCACTTGTGTCATGAATTCCATGGAAAAATTAACCATTTTTATCAATGTGGAACATTTATTTATAGATAATATAGGCAACATCGGGTTTGTCATTCATAACCTTTATCATGAAGTGGTATTGAAAACCCCACATTTGTATAAATGTCTTATGTCATTTCTTCTCTGGTGGAGGTTGGTCTCTGTTGTCTTGAGGACTGTATTGACACCGGTAGCTGCGAGAAAGGAATTATTTCATCATGTTGGTCCAAGAGAGAGTAAAATATCATTTGACCATAGAAATGAATGTCGAAATATACAAACCTCTGATAGAAAATTGTTTTTCCATAAGTTCTATCATTGACGGGACATGAGGTGGTAGGTTCTCTTGTTTTCTTGTCGAAAAATTTGGTTTCTATACCTTCAACGAACATTTCACCGTGAATGAAATGATCAAGTCTCATAAGAGGAATTGCTACAACAAGCTCATGGACCTTATCCTTGTTGACAAGAATAGCAACCCATTCCAAATTGGAAGACGAAAAAGGAGAGTCTCCATTTTGTACATCTTTCACCTGCAATTCATCTTGCTTCTTCCATTTCAAACCTCTCCCCATTCTAGGAAATGATAGAATTGGATGAATATTTAAAATTATTGTGGATTGTGTCAAGAAAAAGAAAGAAATCATTCATTAAATATAGATAAAATGTGCTTGCATTGCTGTCACCCACGTGAAACCAATAGGAGGTTTCCGACTTCAACTGAGGAAAATTAAAGGTGATAGATTCAATGAAGCGATGCATAAAATATGACACAAATGCAGGATGGAAATCAGACAATCCATCTCAATGTACAGGTGGACATAGACAACGACAACAAAAAATGACAAGCAAGACCTTAACTGACATCCTTGTATGCAAAATAAAATTTTAAAAAAGTACATCCATTACTGCAAGAAATGCCAAAATGATAACATGTTTGTTGCATCTGTTGAAAAAAATGAATTAGTAATGGAGAGTATGAGGAAAGGTATAAAGCTGCAAAATTTTCTATGAACCATGATGTAAGCGAATGCAGGTTGGAAAACACAGTGTGTAGATGAACCTCCACGCTGACATAAAGACCACAACCTGACATGTAAATATAAGAAATATTTGAGAGAATATGGGGTGTACAAACCTCTTTTACATAAGGAAGCATGTTGTGATATTGAGCCTTCCATTTCACATGACTTAACATGAGGAGAAAAAGCACATCTAGCAATTAACAAAATAAACAAGTGAAGGTTGAACCACACGATTAGTGGTTCAACCTAGAACTTTGTATATGGCGTAGGAGTGTAACATGCATCACAATATGAAATTACTTATACAATAGAAACAACAAATGTATTATCATGGGAAGATACATTGGTTGTGCTGCATGTGTAACTATTAAAGGAGAGGAAGGGTTAGAAGGAAAGCAAAATATTTGATGACAACCTTATATGTAAAAAGAATAAGTGCATCCATTGCTCTGAGCAACAACAAAATGATAACATGTTTCTTTCATCTATTGAAAAAAATATGAATTAGTAATGGAGAGAATTAGGAAAGGTATAAAGGTGTAAAATTTTCTATCAACCATGATGTAACTAAATGCAAGTTGGAAAACACAATGTGTAGATGAACCTCCACACTGACATAAAGACCACAAACCCGCATGTAAATATAAGAAATATTTGAGAGAATATGGGGTGTACACACCTCTTTTACCTTAGGAGGCATGTTGTGATATTGATCCTTCCATTTCGCGTGACTTAACATGAGTAGCAAAAACACATCTAGCAATTAACGAAATAAATGAGTGAAGGTTAAACCACATGATCAGTGGTTCAACCTACAACTTCGTATGTGGCATAGGGTTTTAACATGCATCACAATATGTAATTACTTATACAATAGCAACAATAGATGTATTATCATGGGAAGATACGTTGGTTGTGCTGGGTGTGTAACTGTTAAAGGAGAGGAAGGGTTAGAGGGAAAGAAAAACCTTTGATGACAACCTTGTATGTAAAAAGAATAAGTTGTTAGATGTTGTCGATATGGTTGCTAATATGTGGTTGTCATTGATGTCAACAATATTATCATTTGGTGTACTAGAGGTTGTATATGTCAAGGATATTAAGAAATTTGTAAAAGGAAGTGTTCTAGGTTCCCAGTGGAACTATGCAGGTCTTGAAGGTGTCATGTTCTATACATTAAAGATTTAATGGGGGGGATTAAAGGTTTTACTACTGACTGTTTCTAGATCATCTACCAAAAGTTTCAAAGGTTTGCATGAAGTTTTGAGTATGTTGTGGTTTGACAGTGTTTTTGTGGTCTCTAATAATGTTCCTGAATGAAGATTGTGTGATTTTGTTAATTGCAGTTGTTGTGGATGCTTCTCTATTGTTTCTTGGTGTTATTGGATGTCTCTAGATCATTCTCTATCTCTGTGGTATGTCCACATTATGCGGAGAGCTCGTGGTTGAAAATCTTTTCTTGCGCATGTTCGGTTTTTCATGTTCTTGGCCAACATGTTGATGGTAGCATGTTGTGGATCTTTGTGATGAAATTAATCAAAGTATTTTTGTGTTGAGGATGCTAGTTTGGGTTTTCACTATGTTGTGGCCGACCTTGGTGGATTTGCATTGGAAATTTATCTATAAATTTGGGCTGACATTGAAAATATGCTTTATTTTTCTAGCCGACTAAGTTGTGATGAAATTGTTGAGAAAAGTCAATGTATGCATGAGTGTGAATGTATGCCAGAGAAAGTTTAAATGTGTGAATAGTGTTTCTATCATTCATTTACTGAGAAGAGAGTGAAGAAGATTGAGCAAAGTGTGATGAAGGTTTTCTGAGCTTAATTGGAACTATAATCAGGCTTATGTAGAAGCTATTTCTCAATTTGTATTCTTTGTATTTTAAATCCTATTTTGTATTGTTGGACACTGATTCCTATTTTGTATTTGAGCAGTGAGCTCTAGGCAATGTGCCTGAATGCATGTGCAATCCCCTTATTATTTCTCTTTATACTTTTAATAGAGTATAATCTCGTGGACTAACATCCACCATGGTTTTTCCCCTAACAGGTTTTCCACGTTAAAAAATATTGGTGTTATTTGTCTCTTTGATGTGTTAATTTCTTATTCATCAAATTTGAAATTAAAGTTAAGATAAGAATAAGTTTATGTGACAACTTCACCCCCCCTCTTAGTTGCCTGTCCTTATTTTTCCAACAATTGGTATCAAAGCTTGTTCCTCTGAAGAAGTCTAAAAGCTTGAGGTGATCTGAGATGGAAACATTCAAGAAGGACATTCCAAGACTTGATCGTACTAACTACTCAATGTGGAAAGTTAGAATGCAATATCACTTAAAGTGTATTGGTGAAGCTTTCTGGAAGATTACAAAAGATCCATATACTATTCCTCAGAATGGTCCCTCAACTCCTAATGAGATCAAAGATGTTGAAAATAATGTTAGCCATATCGAAGCTTGTGTGAGTGCTTTGATAGATTCAAAGATGGCTAATGTGTTGGGTCTAGAGATAGCTCATGAGATTTGGATGAAACTGGAAACTTTGTATGAAGTAGATACATAGGTGAAGATGGATAAGCTATAGAGCTTGAAAGGAAAGTATGATAATTTGAAGATAGGTGAATATGAAAATATCACTTCTTTTATGCAGAGAGTAAATGAAATAGTGATGGGTATTAAAGGTTTCGGTGGTTTTGTGGATGAGGATGAAAATGTGGCTAGAGTACTTAGATCCTTGCCTCCCTCCTACAAAATGAAGGTTCATGCTATTGAAGAGTTTAGATCAGTAAACAAGATAACAAGAGACACATTGATCGGGAAGTTTGCTACTTTTGAAATAAGTGAATTTGATGAATCTACACCAAAGATTGAATCTACATTCAAGACCACTATATCTAGAAGTAATAGACAAAGATATAATCTAGGAGAGAGTTCTAGAAAGATATCCAAGTATGATGAACTAAAATATCTTGAAGATAAAGAAACAAAGGTAGAAGAACTAGAAGCATTGATTGCAAGATAAGAAGGCAAAGGAAAAGGTAAATATGAAGATGTATTGCCTACTAAATGTTTTTCATGTAGTAAAATAGGTCATTTTGCATCCAGATGTCTTGAAAGAGTTCCTAGATCTAAGCCTAAACAGTCAAGATTCCAAAAGTGATGCTACTTTGTTGAAGAAGCAGTGTCTGATGATGAGTCTGATAAAGACAATGGAAAAGAAGATGAATGGGCTTTCATTGCTACCATTCAAGATAATCCTATGGCTACCGAATCTACTAAATATGAGAAAGATCTTGTAGCCCAAGTTGAAGAAAAAGATGAGTGGGTTATTGATAGTGGATGTTCACATCATATGAATAGTGATAAAAGAAATTATGAGTCTAGAGAAGTATGACAATGGGGTTGTAAGATTTGGAGATAACAATGCTAGTGTGATTCCTGGCAGAGGATCTATTTTCCTTAGTAGTAAGGATAACACTGATGATGTTCTCTATGTTGAAGGCCTGAAGCACAAATTATTGAGTGTTGGACAGATGGTTCACAAGGGATATGATCTTCAGTTCAAAGATGGAAGATGCAAGATACGTGGAAGTTATTTGAATATGATTGCAATAGGAAAACAAACAAAAGGTAATATTTTTCATCTGAATACTGCTAATGGAAGTTGTTTAATTTCTCAAGTAGATGAAAGTTGGTTGTGGTATAGGAGGTTGTGTCATGTAAACTTTGAAAAAATTATCAAGATAAGTTCTACTCAAGCAGTAAGAGATCTTCCTAAGTTAGTGAAGCCTACTAATATAATCCGCAAGGAATGTCAGATGGGTAAACAAACTAGAGTGTCTTTCCAGGGAAAATAGTTTCATTCAAACAATTTGCTGGAGCTACTACATACTGGCCTTTGTGGTCCCTCCAGAGTCAAAAGTATTCATGGAGAAAGGAATTTTATTTTGCGTATTGATGATTACTCTAGAATGATTTGGGTTTCCTTTTTAAGAGAAAAATGTGAAGTATTGGAGAAGTTCAAAAGTTTCAAGGATACGACAGAAAATGAGAAAGGTATAAAAATCAAGTTCCTGAGATCTAATAGAGCTGGTGAGTTTATTTCCAAAGAGTTCAATTCTTATTGTGAAGAGCATGGTATTAAAAGACAATTATCTGCTCCTTGAACCCCTCAACAGAATGGAGTTGCAGAGAGAAAGAATATAACAATTATGGATGCTGCTAGAACAATGATGATGGAAGGAAATGTGTCACAGATGTACTAGAGTGAAGCAGTAAGCACTATTGTGTATAAAAAAGGGGAGGAAGCCAGAATTGAAGGTTTTCCATAATTGGGGTGATATTATTCCATACCCAGTCAACACAATTTTGAGTGTGTATGATTTTCAGGGGACCCTTCATATATTTCCATACAATGTGCCACCAAGAGTGGGATTTGTAGAAGTTATGTGGTAGATTGGTTGTATCCATGAGGAAAACCTTACTGGGAAGGGTAAGGGAACCTTTTTCCTAAATTATACTGTGGTGTCAGATTTTGTCTTTTCAAAGGAAGGTTGGGTACACTTTGGGAAATTTTTTGAAGAATACGATTTGAGGTGTGGTCCCAAGCGACAACATGATCTTGAGGGCATCTTTTCTCTTTTCAGAAAAAGGATAAAAGGTTGTATGTTTGTGCATGAGTTCAACTTCCCTAAAGAATTGATTAGGAATGAATTTGACCTAAATAGGAAGGAGTTGAACAAGGAGAAATGGGTAGCCTATGACAAGCTATTGGCTATTGTGCATAAGATGGATCCAAAGTATGATCCGTTGATGGAATTCCATCCATATCATAAGACAATTGACTTTTTGATGGGAAACTTTAAAGAAATCATGGGAACCCTAATGAACAAGAAGGTAAACTTGGAGTCGTACTTGGGCATACAAGAGTAAGATGCCAGTCCAATTGAATTGAGGCCATCTTACCAACCTACAGAGAAATGGCCTACTTATAGAAGGAAGAGAAATGATATTAGTGATGAGGAAGAAGACAATAGAAAATGAAAAAAAATAATGAAATTGCCTACTCAAAAAGGGCCAAAGCTCAAAATGCTTGGGGAAATTAAAATTATTGATTTGGAAGCATCACCCAAAAATAGCCCCTCACCACCACCATTAGAGCCAGGCCCTAAAAGGAAAATAATTGAACAATCAGAAGAGTATTTGGTGGGTGAGACTGTTGTCACTAACCAAGACATGCAGATGGGTATGCCTTCCCCTCCCAGGCCAGTTGAATTGGTTCTCTCTAATCTAGATATGAAAGGAAAATGTCTGCACAATGCAAGAATGGAAGCATGTAGGGATTTTCTAGATGATAATGCATTTATAAAAACTTTAGTCTTCTTGCAACTAGTATGGAGAATGAAATTGGAAGAATATCAAGATAAATGCAAGAGGAGAAGATAATTGAGATGTAATAGGTTAGATCGGGAGAATGATGATGAAGTGAAAACTGAACTAATGGAGGAGTTTAAGAGAATCACTCCTGAGGAGGGAAGAAAACTAGTAAATCAAGCTGGTGTCTTGATCTTTCCTGTGTGGGACATTGCAGATGTTGTAGATTGTAATTCTATTCTAAAGTCCAAGCACCCCTTACAAGATTTTGAAGAAGAGGTCCAGGCAGCGTTACAAGATTCTGCCTTCAGTGAAGAGTATAAGACCTTAGCAATTTGGGCTTTACCCCTCAAGGGAGAAATCCAAATGTTACTTATATGAACCCAAATTTTTGAGGAGGGTTGATAATAAAGAGAGCTTCAAAGACCTCAACCATAGAGGCTACTAATTTGACTATAAATGTGGCCAAGTTGGCCCAAAAGACTACTGAAAGAGAGGAGGATGATAAGAAAATGCTAATGGAGAAGTACAATGCCATAATTGGGGAATATAGCAAGATGCAACAAAGGAATTTTGAGCTACAAATTGAGGTGGATAGGTTGAGGAAAAAGTAGATTGGGGAGACATCAAGTGCTCTAGGGATCAAAACATTGCCTTACACATCAGGGTCAGTGCCTCCTTCTTCTCCTATTGTTTCTACACTAGGGTCTCCTAGCCAAATTCCTTCCCTCAACCCTGCTTTAGAGGTAATTGATGTAGAAATGGAATATTTTGTTGATCCTTTAAAGAAGTAGCTAATGCACAAATATGCAGAGTTACAGGCATCCTTGAAGGTGAGTGAGGAGGGAATATTTTTAAAGAAAAGCGAGGTTGTAAATGTTGTATTGAGGCACTTAAATGAAAAAGTTGATGACATATTGTCATGTATGTATTCTTTATATTCTTTATTAATGATTGCAATAAGGAATATTGATAGGGATTAGGAGGTAGTAGTACCATTAATTGAAAATTGGATCCCTAGGGCCAATGATCTAGATAGAATGTATAAAGCATCAAGGTTTGATATAAATAATATGCCCTAATAATTAAGGCCTACTCAGGTGTTAATTAAGTCATTACAAGGTTTTCAGACCTTACCAGATCACTTGAGTAGGAAGATCAAAGAGTTGGTGAAGAACAATGATGATTGGAGCGACACATTGTTACCTGATATAATTGACAAGGGAAATATCAGGTCACTCCAACAGTGGCAGGATCGGGAAAATGAGGTCATCAATGATCAAATTAAATTAATTTGTGATGACTCAGACTATGATTTATTGGTGAGCTGCATGGAAAAAATCATTTGCACAAGTTCATTCTTAGAGTCTTTTGAAAGAGAAGAAAATCTGGTGGTAGTTAAGTATACACCTTATAGTGTCAAGGTGAATGAGTTAATAAATTTTGATTGGCCTACTGATGAGGAATACCAAAAATGGGTAAATGTATATTTAACTAAGGAAGAGTTAAAAGGATTAGGCTATTAACTGTTGACACATCAACTGTTGCAGTTACAATAGATTCCAATTTTTTTTTTTCTGGATAGTCTTGGCATGAAATTCTTGAAGTTTTTTTGTTGCATCAACCATTCTTAGTGGGGACAATGAACAAAATGATTCTCAAGGGAAATTTCTATTGTAATAAATTTTTTGAATGTCACAAAGTGGTCCAATTGGTTGGTAACGCATTCATTTTCTGGCCTGATGCTTGTTTGCTCCTTTTGTTCTATAAGAGGGATTTCAAGGCCAAAAGTATAGGTTAGCAAGTGAGATATTTTTTGGTCGAGTATAAGTGAAGTGCAGAGCAAATTGTAAAGTTTGATGGTTTTAGGGAAAATGCAATTTAGGTTTTGAGTTATTTTGTAGTAGGTTTTGAATTCATGAATGAGGATTTGATGTTTTATGACATTACTAGCATTTGAATTGAAATGATTAATTAAAATTCACGTCTCTCCATTGTACATGCATATCTAAATTTTGAATAAGATGATCAAGGGTTATCTTGTTCTTCTCATTGTTGTGGTGTGTATGATTCTTGTTTTAGCTTTAATTCAAGGAATTAATTAAAATGCTTGAATGGGGATTGTAGGTTGATATGTTTTGTATGAGGATTTGCTAAGTAGTATTGGGTTAGAATACATGTTGATGAGATTGTAAATTAATGTTCTCAAGGACCTTATATGTTATGTGTTAAATCTGTCATAAACCCTTAAATTCTTATGAATTTGACTCCCCCAATGGATATATAGAACTTATATGAGTTGTACTAATTTGTATGGTTCAATATTTATTTGTCTTTACCTAGAGCTTGCTACAAATTGCATATCAATGACTATCTTATACTGTTAAGTGTGTTGTAGTTATCTCATGCTCGAAATAGTTGATATTACCGATGAATAGCCAATTCTATTTGGTATTATCCTATTATGTTGAGCTATTAAATGATATTATCTATTGTTGTTAATGTTGTTTATGATTATGGTGTAGAGGTTGTAAACGCATTATGGGATCACCCTCCCGGGTCTTGCAAAGCCCAAAGTGTAGGAGGTCTTTAAAATCCTCGTCAGTTGGTCCAGGTCCTTCGAGTTGCCCTTGATTGGAATTGGCAATTCCGTAGGTAGATTAGAAGACCAACCTGGTTACAGTAAAAACAACCAACAAAATGGTGACTCTATTGGGGAGCTAATTGCAATATTTCCAGTCAGTATGTTGGTTATCTATTTTGCATAGGGTTTTCATAATATTTTTGTGATTTGAAGGTCGATCACATGGTTCTGTGTTTGGTTTGTCCATTTCTTCTGTTTTCAAAGTGTTTTGAGTCATTTAGTGAAGCGTAGTTGTGTGTTGTCATTATAAGGTTCAAAAGGTCTTTTGAATTACACCAAGTATATCTGGATATTTGGTATTCCCAAGATAAGTGGGTGGTGACTCTGAAGTCTCTGCACCAGTATGCATCTTATTTTGAAACTTTAATATAAGTTGAAGGATCTTTTGGACAAGTACATGGAATGAAGAACACCAAGTCATTCATAAAGAATTATCCAGAACAAAAACTGGAAGGTGAACTTCCTAAAATGAAGAAGAAGGAATGGATAAAGAAAAGACCATAATCTAGCAATGATGCTCCCGCATCACAAAATCCTCTACACCAAGGTACAAGTAGGCCTTTACACCCTATCCTTGAAACTCTTGAAGAGGTGTCTAGAAATTCAAAATTAGATAGTTGTGGATTTTTTATGCATTATTTAATACACCATTTCAAGAGGATGTAACATGTCAAAATAAAGGGCCTGTTAGTGTTCAATATACTTAAAAGATAATAAGTAGGAGTAGAAGTTGAAGCCATCATAGTGAAAGCACCCGTGATGTGCCTCCTCCTCCTATTGAATATGATGGAATTCCTTTATTGTCTAAACATGTACTTGAAGAGGTTAATCTCATAGATTTAAGTGATACATTGAGTTCTGATATGACTTTTCCTGACCTTGATGATGTTTTTGGAGACATTGAATCCTTGATATAGGAGATCCAAAAGAAACCTGAGCTCAGAGTGAAAAAGGAAAAGGAAAGGGATAGGTTGATTAGACAGTTGGCAACAATGAAGCTGCTAAACCAAGAAAAACCTAAGCCAGATGTTGAGGGTCCTGTTGTACGTGAAGTTTTTGAGAAGAAGATAAAGCCTATGTCTAAGGAAAGTCCTGTAGGTCAACATGATGCCCAATCAAAAAATTTAGACCTAAAACTCTCAAATCTTGTTAAGTCTCAACCAAGTAATCCAAACCCTAGGCTTGTTTCAAACAAGGGAAAACAAAAGGTTGAGGGGATTAAAATAAATGAAAGGGTGACTTCCCACCCTCCTAAATGAGATCCCTCGCCACATGTATCATTACAAGTTGACACTTCCTTAGAAAATTCTAGAAGGGAGAGTGAGGCTCTTGCAGAAGACTTGGAGAGGATAAAGATTGAGACTGCAGATGCAGAAAATAAGAGGAAAATAAGTTTCCTCAAGATGTCAAACATGGATGAGGCTACACAAGCTGCAACCTCATCAAGTCACCAATATTCCTTGAAACATGGTCCCAAAACTAATCTGGATCCCACCACAAACAATTTTGGCCCGAAGGTTTATGCAACTAGTTTTGTAAATCTAAATTAAGATGGTCTTAGGGTGCAAAATTTGGGGTCTGGTGTTGATTCTCAGAAGACTGAAGGATTGTTCCAATGAAGACCTATATAGTTGGAAAGGTATAGGCAATTATTATTTGATGGTATTCCTGGTTATCCAAATCCCATCCCTAATGATTTGAGAGAAAAGATGATTAAGTTTGTTGGTAACAATGCTGTGACAGCAGAGGAACACTTAAAATCTTTTATGGATATGCTAAATGATTACGAGGTAGAACATGAAGATGTTATAATGAATTTTTTTGTACAATCTCTAGTAGAGGATGCAAGGGATTGGTATAGAGGTTTACCTAATGCTAGTATTGGTTCATGGGATGAATTTGAAAAGTGTTTCAAAGAACAATATGGTGATAACACCAATGCTAGTTTCATGCTAAATGAGTTTAATAACATCAAGAAGTCATTGAATGAGCCTATGATAGAGTTTAATTTAAGATTCTAAAAGGTGATGTATAAGTTGCTCCAAGTGTTGAGGCTTGATGATAATGTTTGTCTAACTACATATTTCAATGCTTTTGATGCTAAAATGGCATATCTCCTTAGAGACAAGGACCCTCGAACTGTGAGGGATGCATTTAGGGTTGCTATAAATATTGAGAGTAATAGAAGAGCTTCTGGGAAATATTGTAGGAGAGAAGAACCCACACTTTTAAAAAATCCTAAGGATCAGACTAAGAAGGTCTCTATTGTAAAGCCTAAGGATGATAAAAATTGGGAAAAGTTCTTCAGCACTTTGAAAGACATAAAGTATATTGTTGCCAAGCAAGAAAAGGGTATAGGAAATGAAAAGCAACAGTATAATAAAAATGACATACCGCCCAGGTTACAAAATTATCCTTATAATACAAATTGGAAGGACGGGAAACCAATCTTTCCTGGCCAGAAGCCTAAAAATGGCCAGTAAATATAGTATAGGATAGACCATGGTGTGAGGTGTGTGAACATCCACATGATCAAAATTATTGTGGTATTTCTTCATTGCTTGTTGCTGAGGAAATAGAGGAGGATGCTCATGAGTAGACTCTAGAATGTGAGCAGGGTAATGTAGATGTTTGTATGGCTAGATCATATATTGATGAGGCAGAATTTTCCTCTAATGATGAATTATAGGGAGTTGATGTGGATAATCAGAGACAGAGAAGTGATATGTACCATCAACAAGTCTTCTCTAATGAAGAAGGTGATTTTGACCATAATGCTTGCAATATGGAGTAGGCTAAAGATTCAGTGTCTTTAAGGAAACCATCAGAAGAAGAGATTGCAAGATTAACTGAGGAAATGGCTGCTCAAGTGCGAAGTTCTCTTCAATTGAGAAATAGAACTGTGGGTGGTGAATAGGGTAAACCTGCTAGCTTGTTTATTAAAGAACAAAAGGAAAAAAATAAGGGTGTTAAGGTTGACAACAAAAAGGATGTTGTAAAAATCAAAGAGGTTAAGAATGATAAGGTTTGGGAAAAAAAGAATGAAACCCAAAAGCCTCAAGAAGATGTAGCTTCATCATTGGTGAAGACCAAGGTGATTACAAAGTTTGTTGAACCTGCTACAAAGGATAGAAAGCAAAAGAAACTAGAGGGAAGTAAACAACAAGAGAAAAAGGAAGATGATGAAGGTATGATATCCAATTTTCCTAAATATACACCCATAGATATGTTTCAAGTGCTTTCTCAGGTTAAAGTTATTGTACCTTTGCTAGAAATGATGAGAATAAATGAGCATAAGGAAAAGACAATAGCCTGGATCACAGGTGTTGTTGGTGATAAGATTGAACAAGGTAGTTGTAAAGGAGCAAAGGATAAAGAGAAAGAAGTGGAGGGAATTGTGTCACCAATTCCCCCTGTATATTTAGGGAATTCTATTAATATGTGACTTGAAAATATAACCCCCTTCTTCTTAAGTGTTGATATAAATGGGAAAAATTTAAGGAACTATATGGTAGATTCAGGGGCATCAAAGAATGTTATGCCAGTCAAAATAATGGAGGCAATGAGATTGATAGTGGATACTACTCAAGGTAAATGCTATGCTTTAGATTCAAGAGAAGTGTCAGTTGTTGGAACTATCAAAGCATTGCCTTATAAACTGACTCAATATCCTGAGAAATATTTAACCATGACTGTATTAGTTGTAGACATCCCACCTCATTTTGGGATTCTTTTGTCAAGCAAGTGGAGTGCATCAATGGGGGGTAACATGTAGTGTGATCTAGCATTTGCTACTTTCTCCATTGATGGTAAGGATGTCAAGATTGAAAGAGAGTCAAAATTATCCCATATGATTGAGCATGACCCAACTGAGAATATGACATGTTTTATTGATAGTGGCATAAATGAATTTAGGGCTGAGGAATTCCCTAGCAATTGTGATAATCCTATTGCACCGATTGATACAAAACTAAAACAATTTTTAGAGTCTGATGACTTATGGACTATGTATTTCGATGGTGCAAGTTCAAATGAAGGATCTGGTGTAGTTGTTTTGTTACAATCACCAAGTGGAAAGACATTCAAGTTCTCTTTCTCTTTTTTATTTGAATGTACCAATAACGTGGCAGAGTATGAGGCACTATTATTGGGGTTAAGATTGGCTGAAAAACATGGGATCAAGAAGCTTAAGGTAATTGGAGATTCTGAGCTTGTAGTTTCCCAAGTTAGATCCAAGTATGTATCAAAGAATAAGAGGTTGAAATAGTATAGGAATGTTGTTTGGGATGAATTGGAGAACTTTGATGCATTTGGCATAGGATGGATGGAGAGAGGCCACAATAAAGTTTCAGATTTATTGGAAAATATTGCATTAAAACCAGATGATATGACCTATGTTGTAATTTCAAAGGTTGAGGTGCAAACTAGACCATATGTTCTTGATAATATAAAAAATTGGTAAGTCATTGATAATGATGATGACATACTAAGTTTTTTGAATTGTGTGGATGAATATATTGAAAGTCAAGAAATTGACTTTGGAGCTTTTGTGGAAAAAAATGATGGTGAAGATACTGTATTTGGAAATGAGTTCATTCAGTTAAAGAAAAATAAAATTCCTAACGGTTTAGTTGTATTAGAAAAAGTGTTTGATAATCAGGATAGGATAAAGGCTAATCATATTGCTTCCCATCCTGATGACTTGGAAGAGATAAATCTTGGAACAGAGGCATCACCAAAAAAGGTGTATATTGGAAGGAAACTGTCACCAAACGTGAGAAGGATGCTCAATTGACTTATTAAGGAAGTTTAGGCATGTGTTTGCATGGTCCTATGATGACCTTAAAGAATACAAAGAGGATATTTTCCAACATGAGATCCCTTTGAGGGATGGAGCCAAGCCATTTAGGCAAAAGCAAAGGCCCATTAATCCCACTATGGCCCCCAAGATGTTGGAATAATTAATGAAGCTAAGGGATGTAGGGATCATCAAGCCAATTAGACATTCATCTTGGGTGTCAAACTTGGTGCCAGTGAGGAAGAAAAATGGAGACATCAGATTATGTGTAGATTTTAGGAATTTGAATGTGTCTTCATTAAAAGAAAACTATCCATTACCGAATATGGAAGCCATGTTGCAAAGGGTAACAGGCTGTGAATTGATGTCTATGATGGATGGGTTTTCTAGTTACAACCAGCTCGTGGTCAAAGAGTTTGAGCAATTTAAGACAACTTTCACTACACCATGGGGAACATATGTCTTTCTCAGAATGCCTTTCGGTCTGACAAATGCAGGGGCTACTTTTCAGAGAGCCATGGATGTGGCATTTTCAGATTTCATTAACTTGTTTTTGATGATTTATCAAGATGACTTGACAACATATTCTAAGAAAGAAGAGGATCATTGTGAGAATCTGGAGAGGGTATTCACTAGAGCATCGGAGTATGGTATCTTTTTGAATCCTAAAAAATGTGTATTTGGGGTAAGAGAGGGAAAACTGTCAGGACATATTGTTTCCAAGGATGGAGTAAAAATTGATCCAGAGAGCGTAATTGCAATAGATAAAATCCCACAACCCTACAATGTCAAAGGAATACAATCTTTCTTTAGACAAATAAATTTCCTAAGGAGGTTCGTGACAAATTTTGTTGAGACAGTTTGCTTGATTTCCAAAATGCTTAAGAAGGGAGCCAAGGTTGAATGGGAAGAGGAGTTTTCTCAGGATTTCCAGGGCATTAAGCAAGCTATAAAGGAGGATCCTATGTTAAGAACCCCTAATTTTTCTAAACCCTTACAAATTTTTTCATTTGCTTCTTTCCACAGAATTGCAGTTGTGCTGTTGCGAAAGAATGTCAAGGGTTTTGAACAACCTATAGCCTTTTTCAAAAAATCTTTACAAGCTACAAAACTTAAGTATGATATACGTGAAAAACAGGCATATGCATTAGTAAAAGCAGTAAAATCCTTTAGGCCTTATTTGATGGGAGCTACTATAGTTTCATATGTACCTAGTGTTGTTGTCAACGATATTTTCACACAGCAGGAAGTGTTAGGAAGAAGGTGTAAATGGATCAACATGATCCAAGGGTTCAACATTGAGATCTAGATTACTAAGCTGGTGAGAGGACAAGGATTGGCCAAGCTTATGGCCCAGAGTAATCTGGAAGAAAATAAGATAAATTTGTTAGAAGAAGAAAATAGATCACACATATGTGATATGGAGCATTTTGAATGGTATAATGGTGTGATTTATTATTTGAAAAACATGAAATGTCCTAATAACTTGAGTAAAAATGAGAAAGGGACATTGAAACTACATGCTATTAAATATGTTATCATAGCTGGGAAGCTCTAGTGGAGAAATGGAGAAGATGTCATGCTAAAGTGTGTTGACCAAGATCAAGCACAAGAACTTCTGAGTGATATACATGGTGGAGTTTGTGGAGGGCATTATATGGCCAAAACAACTACACATAAGATAATGAGGGCTAGATTTTGGTGGCCTACTATTTTTAAGGATGCACACCAACTAGTAAAGACATGTGATTCTTGTCAGCATTTCTCTGGTAAGTTAAAATTTTCTGGTAACTTGCCTCTAAAACCGGTTGCAGTGCAATCTCCATTCCAAAAATGGGGTATTGATTTTATAGGAGAGATAGCATGTAAATCTAGTGGAGGCCACTCATGGACATTGGTGGCCATTTATTATTTTACCAAGTGGGTGGAAGCAATTCCAACAAAGAAAGCAACTAGTAAAGTGGTAATTGACTTCCTAATGAACAATATATTGACTAGGTTTGGATGTCCAAAAAGGATTGTGTCAAACAATGCAATGTGTTTTAGATCTAAGCAATACACAAAATTCTGTGAAAAGCATGCCATCCAAATTTCTTACTCATTATCATATCACCCATAGGGAAATGGACAAGCAAAATCAAGCAATAAAAGCTTGATGAAGATCATTAAGAGAATCCTGGATTAGAATAAAAAGGCATGGGATTCTAAGTTGAGATTAACAGTCTGGGTGGACAAGGTAACTATAAAGAAGGTGATAGGTTGTTCCCCATTTGACTTGGTTTATGGGATACATGTAAGGTTTCCCCAAAATAATCTGATAGAAATGTATAAGTTTTTCCAGATGTATGATAATGAAATTGATGATGACATGGAATTGAGAGTGGAAGCTCTCATAGAATTGGATGAAACCAGGAGGGATGCTCAAATGAAAAATACAAAATTACAATTCTAAGTAAAGCACTTGTATAACAAAAGGGAAACTGCAAGGAGTTTCCAAGATGGAGATTTTGTCTTAATGTGGAATGCCAGATTAGAAGATAAAGGGAAACATAGAAAGTTTGATGCAATTTGGTTGGGTCCATTTTTGATAAATGGTAAATGGGGTGAAGATTCATACTTCCTCCAGGATATGATAGGGGATACTCTTGGACTTCCATTTCATGGACAGTTCTTGAAGTTGTACTTCACTTGAAGTATGTTTTTCCATGAACAATAGTTTAAGTTTGTATGTATGTTAGTGTAGGTTTCTTTCCTGTTGGGTTTTCTTGTCTGGACAATCCTTTTTGGTCATCTCTATAATTGGTCTGCTCAACCTGATAATCTAAAATCTCACTTCATTCTAGTGGAATGAACACCCCCAACTGGAGCCACTGATGGAAATTCAAAGTTTTTTTCTGTGTTCTATTTTATCCTACCTTATGTCTCTGGTCATCTGTGGTGTTTGGGAAAAAATCTTAAGGTTGGGGTTTTACCTTCATCTTCATGTCAAACCGTAGTGTTCATCTTACACCTTGGGTGGGATCTATTTGGCCATTACTTTTTGGGAAGGTTTTAAAGCAACTTAAGCTCCATCACTTTGTCTAGGCTAGGCCCCTTTTTGTTTTATCTTTTTATTTCTTTCACTTGACTTTATTTTCCTAAGTCTTGGTTGGTCCTGTGTTCCCTCATTAAAACAACTTATGTCATTGTTTTTCTTCGGCCTAGTGATGTCCCCATATTCCTTTAATAAATGTTTTTATTTTGTAGAGGGACAAGTTCGCATCACCATAGATCAATCATCATTTGATCTCAGTCATTCCTTGCATCCTGTGATGACCCCACCACACTGTTTTGGTTGTTCAGGATATCATGGGTGAGCGCCACATGTCTCATTCGGTGAAGCCTAAGGGATGATAAAATACTTTGATACATCTTTAATACATTATGTAGTGGGTTACTAAAGTAGTTATAAGATGCATGTGTTTCAAATCAATAGATATGTTATAATCTCGGTAGGAAAGGTGCTTGATAGTTAATGACAAGGCTGGTGACTGTGTTGGACGAACTAGATTGTCGATGGTTGAGATCTACGGTTGCCCACCATCACGTGATTAGAATTTGCATGGTGTTTATTGATTGTGATATCATGGGCGGGCGCCACATGGATTTCCTTGGCAACGTGTAGTATGGTGGGCCCCTTATTGCCACGATGGAGATTGTGTTAGTTTTTTTTAAGGCAATCGTTTAATGATCTGACCAAGGTGAAGGATCAACAACTAATATTTGAATCTGCATCAAATGTGATTGGATCCATTGGCACAATGCATGAGTAAGCTTTAATGGTGTACATGACATCTACTACCATCGTTTCATCGAAATAAAGCAACTATTCTTCTACTTTTGGTGTCATAAAGCATTCAAACATTTTTGCAGAGTAGTCTCAAGGACAAGGACGAAGTTACGAGTTATTGCAGCAAAGATTTGGATTTCTGCAAATAGAAAGCCGTGAGTTGATTTTTGTATCTCCTCGTTATTCTAAATTTGAATTTGGGGGAAATTTGTTGTGTGCTTGTCATAAGGCTTGTTGAAAATTGTTTTAGGGCTATAGGTTTTTGAATTGAAAGAAATTGCAAGGCTCTATTCTATAATTTCATATTAGCCCTAGTTTGTTTGAAGTTTGAAATAGCAAGGAAGCCCTAGTTTATTCAAGATGGCACCAAAAAAGCATCACTCTAGCCAGATTGATTATTTAAGTAGAAACCTATATGATGATTTCCTGGATCAATTGTCATTGTCACCAAATGATAGGAAGAAGGGGTTGGTTTTGATGCGAGGAACAACTCTAGGGGAGCGATTTGTGTATAATTGTTCCAACATAGCCAATGCTAGGGTTCCTCTTATTGGTCTAGAGATGTTTAGATTGTGGTTTGGACAGAGGAATTTTCCTCACCCCTTTTCTAATGGTTGGATGTATGATATGGGGAAGCTGGTAGTACCAAATGTGTTCCCTAATATAGATTTTCTTAGGGCAGTGGTTGCATGGTATGACCCTGTCACACGGGTGATTTGAGATAATGATGGAGAGGTTATGTTGAGCATCAACAAAGAAGAATTCTGACAGGTTTTTGATTTGAATGAGCCTAGTATGTTCTTGGTTCCTATTGATCTTGAGGAGATGAAATAGGAATATGGGAGGTTGAAATCACTTTTCAAAGCTAAGTTGCTCCCATCTCATTTGGCTAGGGTAGGGGGTTCAAAATTCTATATTAGCCCTAATGAAAAAGAACCTTTCATACTGAATTGCTTTGCAAATCATTTCTTGGCCACCTTTTACTCATTGTGCCAGATTTTGGGTTTTAGCCCTAACATAGTGATGCCTATTGCTTACATGTTCATGGGGGTGCAAATACAACACCCTAATTTCTCAGTGATTTATGATTTTGCTTCTTTGTTGGCCGAAAAGTACATGAAGGGTTGTTGAAGTTGTAGAAAAATGATACAAGCACTCCATTCTTCTAGTATTCCATGTTAATGTATATGTTCTTGTATAAGAATGCTGAATTTTTCACTGAGAAGATGGAGTTAAGGTAGTGGGTTAATGGAGAAAGATTGCCAGTGTAGGTGTGGACTACAAATTTATCATGTAACAGGGAGAATGCCAGTTATGTGCTTTTTGACTATTTTTTTGCTCCCAGATTGAGAGCCAGGCTTATGGTAAATATATCTAGGATTCCTGAGGAGTTGCATGATTTCCTCATAAAAAAGGGGAGGAAGCCAGAATTGAAGGTTTGCCATAACTAGGGTGATATTATTCCATACCCAGTCAACACTATTTTGAGGGTGTATGATTTTCAGGGGACCCCTCATATATTTCCATACAATGTGCCACCAAGAGTGGGATTTGTAGAAGTTATGTGGCAGATTGGTTGTATCCATGAGGAAAACCTTACTGGGAAGGGTAAGGGAACCTTTTTCCTAGATTATACTGTGGTGTCAGATTTTGTCTTTTCAAAGGAAGGTTGGGTACACTTTGGGAATTTTTTTGAAGAATATGATTTGAGGTGTGGTCCCAAGCGACAACATGATCCTGAGGGCTTCTTTTCTCTTTTCATAAAAAAGGATAAAAGGTGGTAAGTTTGTGCATGAGTTCAACTTCCCTAAAGACTCTATTAGGAATCAATTTGACCTAAATAGGTAGGAGTTGAACAAGGAGAAATGGGTAGCCTATGACAAGTTGTTGGCTATTCTACATAAGATGGATCCAAAGTATGATCGATTAATGGAATTTAGTCCATATCATAATACAATTAACTTCTTCATGGGAAACTTTAAAGAAATCATGGGCACTATGATTACCAAGAAGGTAAACTTTGAGTCAAACTTGGGCATACATGAGCAAGATTCCAAGCTAATTGAAGTGAGGCCAACTTACCAACCTATAGAGAGATGGCCTATTTATAGAAGGAAGATAAATGATAGTAGTGATGAGGAAGAGGAGGATAGAAAAGGAAAACAAATAATGAAATTTCCTACTCAAAAAGGTCAAAAGCTCAAAACGCCTAGGGCAATTAAAATTATTAATTTGGAAGCATCACCTGAAAATAGTCCCTCACCACCACCATCAGAGCCAAGCCCTAAAAGGAAAATAATTGAACAATCACAAGAAGATTTGGTGGGTGAGATTGTTGTCACTGACCAAGACATGCAGATGGGTATGCCTTCCCCTCCTAGGCCAGTTCAATTGGTTCCCTCTCATCTAGATATGACAGGAAAATGTGTGCAAGATGCAAGAATGGAAGCATGTAAGGAGTTTCTAGATGATAATGCATTTGTAAAAACTCCAGTCTTCTTGCAACTAGTATGGAGAATGAAATTGGTAGAATATCAAGATAAATGCAAGAGGAGAAGAGAATTAAGACCTGATAGGTCATACTAGGAGAATGATGATGAAGTGAAAAATGAACTAATGGAGGAGTTCAAGAGCATCACTCCTGAGGAGGGAAGAAAACTGCTGAATCAAGCTAGTGTCATGATCTTTCCTATGTGGGACATTGCAGATGTTGTAGCTTTTAATACTATTTTTAAGTCCAAGCACCCCTTACAAGATTCTGAAGAAGAGGTCAAGGCAGCATTGCAAGATTCTGCCCTTAGTGAAGAGTGCAAGACCTTAGCAATTTGGGATTTAGCCCCTCAAGGGAGAAAGCAAAATGTTACTATAATCAACCCAAATTTAAGAGGAGGGTTGATAATAAAGAGAGCTTCAGAGACCTCAACCACAAAGGCTTCTAATTTGACTGTAAATGTGGCCAAGTTTTCCCAAAAGACTACTAAAAGGGAGGAGGCTAAAAGAAAATCCTAATGGAGAAGTACAATACCATAATTGGGGAATATAGAAAGATGTAGCAAATGAATGTTGAGCTGCAAACTAAGGTGGACCGGTTAAAGAACAAGTAGATTGGGGAGACATCAAGTGCTCCAAGGATCAAAACATTGCCTTCCACATCAGGGCCAGCGCCTTCTAGTTCTTCTCCTATTGTTTCTACACCAGGGTCTCCTAGCCAAATTCCTTCCCTCAGCCCTACTTTAGAGCTAATTGATGAAGAAATGGAATACTCTTTTGATCCTTCAAAGAAGAAACTAATGCAAAAAATTGCAGAGTTACAGGAATCCTTGAAGGTGAGTGAGGAGGGAATAGTTTTAAAGCAAAGGGAGGTTGTAAATGTTGTATTGAGGCACTTAAATGAGAAAGTTGATGAAATATTGTCATCTATGTATTCTTTATATTCTTTTATTATTGAGTGCAATAAGGAATATTGATAGGGATCAAGAGGTAGTAGTACCATTAATTGAAAACTGGATCCCTAGGGATAATGATCTAGATATAATGTATAAAGCATCAAGGTTTGATATAAATAATAGGCCCCAATCATTAAGGCCTACTCAGGTGTTAGTTAAGTCATTACAAGGTTTTCAGACCTTACCAGATGACTTGAGTAGGAAGATTAAAGAGTTCGTGAAGAACTTTGCTGATTGGAGCGACACATTGTTACTTGATATAATTGATGAGCAGGTAAATATCAAGTCACTCCAATAGTTGTAGGATCGGGCAAATGAAGTCATCAATGATAAAATTAAATTAATTTGTGATGAATCATACTATAATTTATTAGTGAGCTATATGGAAAAAATCATTAGCATGAGTTCATTCTTAGAGTCTTTTGAAAGAGAAACAAATCAACTGGTAGTTAAGTATGCACCTTATAGTATCAAGGTGAATGAGGTAATAAATTTTGATTGGCCTACTGATGAGGAATACCAAAAATGGGTTAATGTATATTTAACTGAGGGGGAGTCAAAAGGAGTAGGTTGTTAATGGTTGACACATCAGATATTGCAGTTACAACATATTCCAGTTTTATTTTTGGTGACAGTCTTGGCACAAAATTCTTCAAGTTTTGTTGCTGCATCAACCATTCTCAATGGGCACAATGAACAAAAGGATTCTCCAGGGAAATTGCTATTGTAACAAATTTTTGGAATGTCACAAAGCAGTCCAATTGGTTGGTGATGTGTGTGCTTTCTGGCCCAATGCTTGTTTGCTCCTTTTTTTCTATAAGAGGGATTTCAAGGCCAAAAGTATAGGTTAGCAAGTGAGATATTAGTTGGTCGAGTCTAGGTGAAGTGCAGACCAAATTGTAAAGTTTGATGGTTTTAGAGAAAATGCAATTTAGGTTTTGAGTCATTCTATAGTAGGTTTTGAATTCATGAGGATTTGATGTTTTATGACAGTACTAAAATTTGAATTGAAATGATTAATTCAAACTCATGTCTCTCCATTGTACATGCATATCTAATTTTTGAATAAGACGATCAAGGGTTATCTCGTTCTTCTCACTGTTGTGGTGTGTATGATTCTTGTTTTAGCTTTAATTCAAGGAATTAATTAAAATGCTTGAAAGGGGATTGTAGGTCAATATGTTTTGTATGAGGATTTGATAAGTAGTATTGGGTTATAATACATGTTGATGATCTTGTAAAGCAATGTTGTCAAGGATCTTATATGTTATGTGTTAAATCTAAAATAAACCCTTAAATGCTTATGAATTTGACTCCCCCAATGGATATATGGCACTGATATGAGTTGTACTAATTCATATGGTTCAATAATTGTTTTTATTTTCCTAAAGCTTGCTACAAATTTCAAATCAATGACTATCTTATACTATGAAGTGTGTTGTAGTTATCTAATGCTCCAAATAGTTGATATTACTGATGAACGACCAATTTTATTTGGTATTATCCTATTATGTTGAGCTATTAAATAAGATTATTTGTTGTTGTTAATGTTGTTTACGATAATGGTGCAGAGGTTGTAAACGCATTAAGGGATCACCCTCCTGGGTCTTGCAAAGCCCAAAGTGTAGGTGGTCTTTAAAATCCTCTTCAGTTGGTCCAAGTCCTGTGAGCTGCCCTTGATTGGAATTGGAAATTCCATAGGTAGATTAGAAGACCAACCTGGTTATAGTAAAAACAACCAATAAGATCTTTGGAAGCAAGCATTATATTAGGAGAGATGATATAGGAAAATTTGATGCAAGAAGTGATGAAAGAATCTTCCTAGGTTACTCTACTAAAAGCATGCCTACCGGTGCTATAACAAAAGATTTTGAAAGATGGTTGAGAGTGCAAATGTCAGAGTTGATTAGAATTCTTTTAAATCATCCAGAAATTGTAGTTATGATTCAGATGAAGACATTAGAAGCCAAGGGAAGAATACTCAAACACATAGTATACTTTAGATTATTCCATATGTTTTGGTTAAGCAACCTCAATTTGTTTTGGTAAATAAAGTCAGTCAGGAGACTCGGACAAGTGCAAGTGTAGAAGAAAGATCAGAAGAGTCAGAAGTTCGAGAATGTCCCAAAAATCCAAGGTATGTAAAGCTAAATCTTTATGAAAATCAAATCATAGGATATAAGAGTAAAGGAGTGCAAACTAGAAGAAAAATTGCAGAAGAATATTGTCTAATATCCAAGATTGAGCCTAAAAATTTCACTGAAGCCTATCAAGATGAACACTGGTTGGAAGCTATGAAGGAAGAACTGACAAAAATTCAAAAGAATAACACATGGATATTGGTTCTAAGGCCTAAAGAAAAAAATGTGATTGGCACTAAATGGGTATTCAGAAACAAGCTGAATGAAGAAGGTGAAGTGGTCCGGAATAAAGCAAGACTGGTATGTAAAGGGAATTCTTTAATGGAAGGTATAGATTTTGAAGAAACCTTTTCCCCTATCACTAGGATTGAAGCTGTTAGAATATTTCTTGCTTATGCTACACACGAGACCTATAAAGTCTATCAAATGGATGTAAAGTCTGCATTTATGAATGGAGAACTAGAAGAAGTGTACATTGAATAGCCAAATGGATTTCAGTTAACAGACAAAGAAGATATGGTTTGCAGATTGAAGAAATCTCTCTATGGACTTAAGCAAGCCCCCAAAGCCTGGTACACTAGATTGGAAAAATACCTAATGAAGTTTTGAATTACTAAAGGTACTACTGACAACAACTTATACTTCAAATTAGATAATGATAAGGAGTTAATTATAGAATTTTTTTATCAATGATATCATTTTTGGAGGAGAAGATAATTTATGCATGGAGTTTCCTGATGAGATGAAGAATGAATTTGAAATGAGTATGATTGGAGAAATGAAGTTCTTTCTAGGATTGCAAGTTACACAGTTCGACAAGGGATCTTCATATCTCAGTCCAAATATGTGAAAGAACCACTGAAGAAGTTTGGAATGGATGACTCCAAACCTGGTGGTACCCCAATGGTGATCGGATGCAAGTTGACACAGAATGATGACTCTCCTAAGGTAAATCAAACTAGATATAGGTCAATGATCGGTGGATTGCTCTACTTGACTCAAACTAGACCAGACATTATAAATGTTGTATGTATGGTTGCTGGATTTCAAGTTGATCCAAAAGAATCACATGTAACTGTTGTGAAGAGAATTTTTAGGTATCTAAAAGGAACAATTGACTTTGGACTTTGGTATCCAAAGGATGATGCTCTCACTTTGTGTGCATTTACTGATGCAGATCGGGCTAGTGATGTAGATGAAAGGAAAAGTACTAGTGGCGGTTCTTTCTTCCCAGGGAAGAAGCTAGTATCTTGGTTAAGTAAAAAGAAAAACTCAATTTCTCTATCTAATGCTGAAGAATAATACATTGTTGATGCCAATAACTGTACTCAAGTGATATGGATGAAATAAATGCTGAGAGATATTAGGATGACATATGAAGAGCCTATTGCCATATACTGTGACAACTCAAGTGCAATAAATATCTCAAGGAATCCAGTGCTACACTCTAAGACTAAACATATATCAATAAAATTTAATTTCTTGAGGGAGAAAGTAAATGAGAAAGAAGTTAGACTGGAGTATGTGCCTACCAAAGAATAGATTGTAGATATATTTATTGAGCCTTTGCCGAAGGATACTTTTGAGTATCTCAGAGGAATGTTAGGGGTAATCACCCCTCCAAATATGAACTAATAGATGCATTTTCTTGCATCAATTCGTGAACTTCATTGCTATATTCTGATCTGGATTGATGTTTTTGTGACTACTACTCAGGGGGAGTAGTTAGATGTGTAGATATGTAGTTTAGAGCATCTATATGGAAAGTTCACTATTACCTTTTCCATTGATTTCAAAAATATTTTCAAGAGAAGTGCAAGAGAAGTAAGTGTGTTGGGTTGATGGTTTTTTTCACATCATGTGTTGCCGTCAATAACAAAGGGGGAGATTGTTGGATGCTATGGATATGGTTGTTGATATGTGGTTGTCATTGATGTCAAAACTATTAGTATTTGGTGTACAAGAGGTTGTATATGTTGAGGATATTGAGAAAATTGTAAAAGGAAGTGTTCTAGGTTCCTAGTGGAACTGTGCAAGTCTTGAAGGTGTCTTGTTCTTTACATTGAAGATTTGTTGGTGTGGATTGAAGGGTTTACTGCTGAATGTTTCTAGATCATCTACCAAAAGTTTTAGAGGTTCGCATGAAGTTTTGAGTATGTTGTGGTCTGACAATGATTTTGTGGTCTCTATCAGTGTTCTTGAATGAAGATTGTGTGATTTTGTTATTCTTAGTTGTTGTGGATGCTTCTTTATTATTTTTTGGTGTTCTTGGATGTCTCTAGATCATTCTCTATCTTTGTGGTACATCTAGATTACTCAGAGAGCTCATGGTTGAAAATATTTTCTTGTGCATGTTTGGTTTTTCATGTTCCTGGCCGACATGTTGATCGTAGTGTGTTGTGGATGTTTGTGGAAAAGTTAATTAAAGTATTTTCATGTTGAAGATGTTAGTTTGGGTCTCCAATATGTTGTGGGTGACCTTAGTGGATTTGCATTGGAAATTTATTTGTAAATTTGGGCCGACATTGAAAATATGCTTTATTTTTTTGGCCGAATAAGTTGTGATGAAATTGCATGTAGCAGATATATATGAGCAATTGGTTGAGAAAATTCAGTGTGTTCATGAGTGTGAATGTATGCCAGAGAAAGTGTAAATTTATGAATAGTGTTTCTATCATTTTATTACTAAGCAGAGAGTGAAGAAGGTTTTCTGAGCTTAATTTAAATTGTAATCAGGCTTGTGCAGAAGCTATTTTCTCAATTCATATTCTTTGGATTTTAAATCCTATTCTGTATTGTTGGACAATGAGCCCTCTTTTGTATTTGAGTAGTGAGCTCTAGCAAGTGTGCCTGAATGCATGGGATCCCCTTATTATTTCTGTTTATACTTTTAATAGAGTATAATCTTGTGGACTAACATCCATTATGGTTTTTACCCTAAAAGGGTTTCCATGTAAAAAAAATCTTGGTGTTATTTGTCTCTATGATGTGTTAATTGATTATTCATAAGATTTGATATTAAAGTTCAGATAAGAATAAGTTTTTGTGACAATTGATTCACCCCTCGCCTCTCAGTTGTCTGTCCTTATTTTTCCAACATAAGTGCATCCATTACTGGTAGCAACTCCAAAATGATAGCAAGTTTCTTGCATATGTTGAAAAAAAGATGAATTAGTAATGGAGAGTATGAGGAAAGGTATAAAGGTGTAAAATTTTCTATCAACCATGATGTAAGCGAATGTAGGTTGGAAAACACAACGTGTAGATGAACCTCCATGTTGACATAAAGACTGCAACCCCGCATGTAAATATAACAAAGATTTTAGAGAATATGTGGTGTACAAACCTCTCTTACCTGAGGAGGAATGTTGTGATATTCAGTCTTCCATTTAGGGTGACTTAACATGTGCATCAAAGGTGCATCTAGTAATTCATGAAAAAAAGAAGTGAAGGTTGAACCACACAATGAGTGGTTCAACCTACAACTTTGTATGTGGCATATGAGTGTAATGTGCATAAAATTATGTAATTAATTCTATAGTTGCAAGAACAGATGTATTAGGGAAGATACCTTGGTTGTGGTGCATGTGTATGTGTTAATGGATAGGAAAGGTTAGAGGGAAACTAAAACCTTTTAGAACCTTCTATGTAAATAAATGTGCATCCATTGCTGCCAGCAATGCCAAAAGAATAAATAGTTTTTTGCATCTATTGATAAATCATGAATCAATAATGGAGTGTATCAAGAAAGTCATACATGTGTAAATTTTCCTATCAACCATGATGTCAACCAATGCATGTTGGAAAACACAATGTCTACTAGAACCTTGAAGCAAACATAAAGACAATATGTAAAATCACAACCTCACATGAAAGAAGAATAAGACATCATAGTATATGGGGTGTACAAACCCGTTTTACTTGAGAAGGCATGTTGTGATATCAACCCTTCCATTTGGGGTGAGTTAACATGACCAGCAGAAGAGTATATGACAATTGATGAACTAAAAAAGTGCAGGTTGAACAAAAGGATGAGAAGTCCAACCTACAACTTTTTATGTAGCCTATAATCCTAACATGAATAATAATATGTAATTACTTCTATGACTGCCAACAATGTGAAAATAAAAAACATGATCTTTGCATCTGGTGATAAAAAATGAGTCAATGAAGTCAAACATCTGTGAACATAAAACTAAACATGCCCAACAAAAGAACATCAACCACAAAAGAAACAAATTCCACCCTTCAGCTTACAACAAGAAAACATATAGAAAATACAACCCACAGTGTTTTCCCACATGCCTATAGTTTATTAATTAGACAAAGTTCAAATGAAATTTCTAGTCTTGCTGTGAATTCTTTTATATTTTGAAGATGTTACTTTCATTACATTCGTATTTTGTGAATAAGAAAAGGATTTCATTCCAAAAAAAAGAGAAACGGTTGGCCGGAGACATGAAATCCATGTGTGAGAAGGTAGACAAGTTTTGTAAATAACTTATCAAACAGAAAACTTTTGCATTCTCTAATGAGAAAGACACTCTCCAAGCTAACCAAAGAGCGGTTGTAAAGCTATAGAAAAGTATTGAATACATTCAAAAATCTATCCAAAAAATGGGCGTTGTTGTCCTAAGGGATGATAAGGAAGAAACTACTCCAAAGCTACAAATAAAATGTACTTTTCTCCAATCATGCAAAAATTTAAACACAACAATAGAATTTGTGATTTGGAAGACATTCATACTGTTTTGTAACATTCCATGTTGCAAAACCATGGGTGTTAAGAAGAAAGCAACCCACCATGACACAACCCTTTACTTTTAAACAAGGAGATTCAAATAATTGAAACCAAACACTATATTTCCCATTTACAATTAGCTTGTGCACCATTTTTTTCAATCAAGTGAAATTTAAAAACAACAATGGAATGCGTGATTTTAAAGACATTCATACAGTTTTCTAACATTCCATGTTGCAAAACCCTGGGTGTTAAGAAGCAAGTAACCCACCATCACACAACCCTTCACATTTAAACAAGGAGATTCAAATAAATGGAACCCAACAATGTGTTTTTCCAAATCACAATTATTTTGTACACTTTTCTTTCAATCATGCGAAACTAAAACACAACAATGGAATGTGTAATTTTGAATACATTCATACGGTTTTGTAACATTCCATGTTCCAAAACAATAGGTGTTCAGAAGCAAGCAATCCACCATGAGACAACCCTTCACATTTAAACAAGGACATTGAAATAAATGAAACCCAACACTATGTTTTCCAAATCACATTTCTTTTTTGCACTTGATTTTTTCAATCATGCGACAGTTAAACACAACAATGGAATGTGTGATTTTGAATACATTCATTCAGTTTTAGAACATTCCATGTTGAAAAATGGTAGGTTTTAAGAATCAACCAACCCACCATGACATGACCCTTGACATTTCAACTAGGAGATTCAAATAATTGAAACCGAACACTGTGTTTTCTGAACTATAATTATTTTGTGCACTTTTTTTTCAATCATGCAAAATTTTAAACACAACAATGGAATGTATGATTTTGAAGACATTCGTATTGTCTTGTAACATTCCATGTCACAAAACCATGGGTGTTAAGAAGCAAGCAACCCACTATGAGACAACCATTTACATTTCAACAAGGAGATTCACATAACTGAAACCGAACACTGTGTTTTCCAAGTAACAATTATTTTTTGCACTTGATTTTTTCAATCATGTGAAAGTTCAACACATCAACGGAATGTGTGATTTCGAAGACATTCATACTGTCTTGTAACATTCTATGTTGCAAAAACATAGGTGTTAAGAATCAAGCAACCTACCATGAGACAACCCTTTACATTTGAACAAGGAGATTCAAATAACTGAAACCCAATAGTGTGTTTTCCCAATTGCAATTATTTTGTGCACTTGTTTTTTTCAATGGTGCAAAATTTAAACACAACAATGGAAGGTGATATTTCAAAGACATTCATATTATTTTGGAACATTCCATGTTGAAAAACTGTGGGTGTTAAGAAGCAAGCAACCCACCATGAGACAACCCTTAACATTTAAATAGGGAGATTCAAATAACTGAAACCCAAAACTCTATTTCCCATTTAAAATTATTTTGTGCACTTATTTTGTTTCAATCGACTGAAATTTAAACACAACAATGGAATGTGTGATTTGGAAGACATTGATACTATTTTGTAACATTCCATGTTACAAAACTATGGGTGTTAAGAAGCAAGAAAACCACTATGAGAAAACCCTTTACATTTAAATAGCAAGATTCAAATAATTGAAACACTACACTGTGTTTCCCATTTACAATTATTTTCTGTAGTTTTCTTTTCAATCAACTAAAAATTATACACAAAAGTGGAATGTGTGACTTTAAAGAAACTCATACAGTTTTGTAACATTCCATGCTTCGAAACCGTAGGTCTTAAGTAGCAAGAAACCCAACATGACATGACCTTTGAAATTTAAACAAGGAGATTCACATAATTGAAGCCCAACAATGTGTTTTCCAAATCACAATTATTTTGTGCACGTTTTTCTTCAATCAAATGAAATTAAAACACAACAATGGAATGCGTGATTTTAAAGACATTCATATGATTTTGTAACATTCCATGTTGCAAAACCTTGAGTGTTAAGAAGCAAGCAACCCACCATCACACAACCCTTCACATTTAAACAAGGAGATTCAAATAAGTAAAACCCAAAACTATGCTTCCCATTTACAATTATTTTGTGCACCTTTTTTTTTTCAATCGACTAGAATTTATACAGAACAATGGAATGTGTAATTTTGAATACATTCATAAGGTTTTGTAACAGTCCATGTTCCAAAACCATAGGTGTTAAGAAGCAAGCAACCCACCATGAGACAACCCTTCACATTTAAACAAGGACATTGAAATAACTTAAACCCAACATTGTGTTTTCCAAATCACATTTTTTTTTGCACTTGATTTTTTCAATCATGCGATAGTTAAACACAACAATGGAATGTGTGATTTTGAATACATTCATACAGTTTTGCAACATTCCATGTTGCAAAATGGTAGGTTTTAAGAATCAACCAACCCACCATGACATGATCCTTGACATTTCAACTAGGAGATTCAAATAACTGAAACGAAACACTATGTTTTCTGAACTATAATTATTTTGTGCACTTTTTTTTCAATCATGCAAAATTTTAAACACAACAATGGAATGTGTGATTTTGAAGAAATTTGTATTGTCTTGTAACATTCCATGTCACAAAACCATGTGTTTTAAGAAGCAAGCAACCCACTATGAGACAACCATTTACATTTCAACAAGGAGATTCACATAACTAAAACCAAACACTGTGTTTTCCAAGTCAATTATTTTTTGCACTTGATTTTTTCAATCATGCAAAAGTTCAACACATCAATGGAATGTGTGATTTCAAAGACATTCATAATGTCTTGTAACATTATATCTTGCAAAAACATAGGTGTTAAGAATCAAGCAACCTACCATGAGACAACCCTTTACATTTGAACAAGGAGATTCAAATAACTGAAACCCAATAGTGTGTTTTCCCAATTGCAATTATTTTGTGCACTTTTTTTTTCAATGGTCCAAAATTTAAACACAACAATAGAAGGTGAGATTTTGAATAAATTCATATTATTTTGGAACATTCCATGTTGCAAAACTGTGGGTGTTAAGAAGCAAGCAACCCACCATGAGACAACCCATAACATTTAAATAGGGAGATTCAAATAACTGAAACCCAAAACTCTATTTCTGATTTAAAATTATTTTGTGCACTTATTTTGTTTCAATTGACTGAAATTTAAATACAACAATGGAATGTGTGATTTGGAAGACATTGATACTATTTTGTAACATTCCATGTTGTAAAACCGCAGGTGTTAAGAAGCAAGCAAACCACTATGAGGAAACCCTTTACATTTAAACAGGGAGATTCAAATAATTGAAACCCTACACTGTGTTTCTCGTTTACAATTATTTTCTATAGTTTTCTTTTCAATCGACTAAAAATTATACACAAAAGTGGAATGTGTGACTTTAAAGAAACTTATACAGTTTTGGAACACTCCATGTTGCGAAACCGTAGGTCTTAAGTAGCAAGAAACCCAACATGACACGACCCTTGAAATTTAAACAAGGAGATTCACATAATTGAAGCCCAACAATGTGTTTTCCAAATCACAATTATTTTGTGCGCCTTTTTCTTCAATCAAATGAAATTAAAACACAACAATGGAAGGCGTGATTTGGAAGACATTCATACTATTTTGTAACATTCCATGTTACAAAACTATTGGTGTTAAGAAGCAAGCAACCCATCATGAGACAATCCTTTACATTTAAACAGGGAGATTCAAATAACTAAAATCCAAAACTGTGTTTCCCATTTACAATTATTTTGTGCACATTTTTTTCAATCGACTGAAATTTAAACACAACAATGGAATGTGTGATTTGGAAGAGATTCATATTGTTTTGTAAAATTCCATGTTGTAAAACCATGGGTGTTAAGAAGCAATCAACCCACCATGATAAAACCTTTTACATTTAAACTGGGAGATTCAAATAATGAAAACCCTACACTGTGTTTCCCATTTACAATTATTTTCTTCAAATTTTTTTTCAATCGAGTGAAATTTAAACACAACAGTGGAATGCATTATTTTAAAGACATTCATACGGTTTTGTAAGATTCCATGTTGCAAAATCATAGCAAGAAGCAACCCACCATGACATGGCCCTTGAAATTTAAACAAGGACATTCACATAACTAAAACCCAACACTGTGTTTTCCAAATCACAATTATTTTTTGCACTTGATTTTTTCAATCATGCGATAGTTCAACACAACAATGGAATGTGTGATTTTGAAAACATTCATACTATCTTGTAACATTCTATGTTGCAAAAACATAGGTGTTAAGAGTCAAGCAACCTACCATGAGACAACCTTTTCCATTTGAATAGGGAGATTCAAATAACTGAAACCCAATAGTGTGTTTTCCCAATTGCAATTATTTTGTACACTTTTTTTTTTCAATGGTCCAAAATTTAAACACAACAATGGAAGGTGTGATTTCAAAGACATTCATATTATTTTGGAACATTCCATGTTGCAAAACCATGGGTGTTAAGAAGCAAGCAACCCACCATGAGACAACCCTTAACATTTAAATAGGGAGATTCAAATAACTGAAACCCAAAACTCTGTTTCCCATTTAAAATTATTTTGTGCACTTATTTTGTTTCAATCAACTGAAATTTAAACACAACAATGGAATGTGTGATTTGGAAGACATTGATACTGTTTTGTAACATTCCATGTTGTAAAACTGTAGGTGTTAAGAAGCAAGCAAACCACTATGAGGAACCCTTTACATTTAAACAGGGAGATTCAAATAATTGAAACCCTACATTGTGTTTCCCGTTTACAATTATTTTCTGTAGTTTTCTTTTCAATCAACTGAAAATTATACACAAAAGTGGAACGTGTGACTTTAGAGAAACTCATACAGGTTTGGAACATTCCATGTTGCGAAACCGTATGTCTTAAGTAGCAAGAAACCCAACATGAGACGACCCTTGAAATTTAAACAAGGAGATTCACATAATTGAAGCCCAACAATGTGTTTTCCAAATCACAATTATTTTGTGCACCTTTTTCTTCAATCAAATGAAATTAAAACACAACAATGGAAGGTGAGATTTGGAAGACATTCATACTATTTTTTAACATTCCATGTTGCAAAACCATTGGTGTTAAGAAGCAAGCAACCCATCATGAGACAACCCTTTACATTTAAATAGGGAGATTCAAAAAACTAAAATCCAAAACTGTGTTTCCCATTTACAATTATTTTGTGCACCTTTTTTTTCAATCGACTGAAATTTAAACACAACAATGGAGTGTGTGATTTGGAAGAGATTCATATTGTTTTGTAAACTTCCATGTTGCAAAACCATGGGTGTTAAGAAGCAATCAACCCACCATGATAAAACCTTTTACATTTAAACTGGGAGATTCAAATAACGAAAACCCTACATTGTGTTTCCCATTTACAATTATTTTCTGCAAATTTTTTTCAATCGAGTGAAATTTAAACACAACAGTGGAATGCATGATTTTAAAGACATTCATACGGTTTTGTAAGATTCCATGTTGCAAAATTATAGCAGGAAGTAACCCACAATGACATGACCCTTGAAATTTAAACAAGGTGATTCACATAACTAAAACCCAACATTGTGTTTTTCAAATCACAATTATTTTTTGCACTTAATTTTTTCAATCATGTGAAAGTTCAACACAACAATGGAATGTGTGATTTCGAAGACATTCATACTATCTTGTAACATTCTATGTTGCAAAAATTTAGGTGTTAAGAATCAAGCAACCTACCATGAGACAACCCTTTCCATTTGAACAGGGAGATTCAAATAACTGAAACCCAATAGTGTGTTTTCCCAATTGCAATTATTTTGTACACATTTTTTTTCTTTTCAATGGTCCAAAATTTAAACACAACAATGGAAGGTGTGATTTCAAAGACATTCATATTATTTTGTAACATTCCATGTTGCAAAACCATGGGTGTTAAGAAGCAAGCAACCCACCATGAGACAACCCTTTACATTTAAATAGGCAGATTCAAATAACTGAAACCCAAAACTCTTTTTCCCATTCAAATTTATTTTGTGCACTTATTTTGCTTCAATCGACTGAAATTTAAACACAACAATGGAATGTGTGATTTCTAAGACATTCATACTATTTTGTAACATTCCATGTTGCAAAACCATGGGTGTTAAGAAGCAAGCAACCCACTATGAGAAAACCCTTTACATTTAAACAGGGAGATTCAAACAATTGAAACCCTACACTGTGTTTGCCCTTTACAATTATTTTCTTTAGTTTTTTTTTCAATCGACTAAAAATTATACACAAAAGTGGAATGCATGACTTTAAAGACACTCATACAGTTTTGTAACATTCCATGTTGCAAAACCGTAGGTATTAAGTAGCAAGAAACCTAGCATGACATGACCCTTGAAATTTAAACAAGGAGATTCACATAACTGAAACCCAACAGTGTGTTTTCCAAATCATAATTAGTTTGCACACCTTTTTCTTCAATTGAATGAAATTAAAACACAACAATTGAAGGTGTGATTTGGAAGACATTCATACTATTTTGTAACATTCCATGTTGCAAAACCGTAGGTGTTAAGAAGCAAACAACCCATCATGAGACAACCCTTTACATTTAAATAGGGAGATTCAAATAACTAAAACCCAAAACTGTGTTTCCCATTTACAATTATTTTGTGCAACTTTTTTTTTCAATCCACTGGAATTTAAACACAACAATGGAATGTGTGATTTGCAAGAGATTCATAATGTTTTGTAAAATTCCATGTTGCAAAACCATGGGTGTTAAGAAGCAATCAACCCACCATGATAAAACCTTTTACATTTAAACTAGGAGATTTAAATAATGAAAACCCTACACTGTGTTTCCCATTTACAATTATTTTTTGTAGTTTTTTTTTCAATCGAGTGAAATTGAAACACAATAGTGGAATGCATTATTTTAAAGACATTCATACGGTTTTGTAAGGTTCCATGTTGCAATATCGTAGCAGCAAGCAACCCACCATGACATGACCCTTGAAATTTAAATAAGTAGATTCACATAACTAAAACCCAACACTATGTTTTCCAAATCACAATTATTTTCTACACCTTTTTTTCAATCTCGACTAAAATTTAAACACAACAATGGAATGTGTGATTTGGAAGAAATTCATACTATTTTGTAACATTCCATGTTGAAAAACCGTGGGTGTTACAAAGCAAACAACCCATAATGAGACAAATCTTTGCATTTAAACAAGGACATTCAAATAACTAATACCCAACATTGTGTTTTCCCAATAACAATTATTTTCTGCACTTTTTTTCAATCATGCAAAATTTAAACACAACAATGGAATATGTGATTTTGAACACATTTATACTATTTTGTAACATTCCATGTTTAAAAATTGTAGGTGTTAAGAAGAAGAAACCCACCATGAGACAACCCTTTACATTTGACCAGGGAGATTCAAATAATTGAAACTCAACACTGTGTTTTCCCATTTACAATTATTTTGTGCACATATTTTTTCAATCAACTAAAATTTAAACACAACAATGGAATGTGTGATTTGTAAGACATTCATACTATCTTTTAACATTCCATATTGCAAAGCCATGGGTTTTAAGAATCAAGCAACCCACCATGAGACAACCCTTTACATTTAAACAATGAGATTCAAATAACTAAAACCTAGCACTGTGTTTCCCATTTACAATTAGTTTTTGTACTTTTTTATTCAATGGAGTGAAATTTAAACACAATAGTAGAATGTGTGATTTGGAAGAAATTCATACTATCTTCTAACATTCCATGTTGCAAAAATATGCAAGTTATGAAGCAAGCAACCCACCATGAGACAACCATTTATATTTAAACAAGGAGATTCAAATAACTGAAACCCAACACTATGTTTTCCAAATCACAATTATTTTTTGCACTTGATTATTTATATCATGTGAAAGTTCAACACAACAATGGAGAATATGATTTGGAAGACATTCATACTATCTTGTAACATTCCATGTTATAAAACCATAGGTGTTAAGAATCAAGCAACCTACTATAAGAGAACCATTTACATTTGAATAGGGAGATTCAAATAATTGAAACCCAACACTGTATTTTCCCAATTGTAATTTTTTTTGCAATTTTTTTTTTCAATGTTGAGAAATTAAAACACAACAATGGAATGTGTGATTTTGAAGACATTCATACTCTCTTGTAACATTCCATGTTGCAAAAATGTGTGTATTAAAAATGCAGCAACCCACCATGGGACAACCCTTTACATTTAAACAAAGAGATTCAAATAAATGAAACCCAATGTTGTGTTTCCCATTTACAATTATTTTTTGCTCATTTTTATTTCAATGGTGCAAATTTTAAACACAACAATCGAATGTGTGATTTTGAAGACATTCATACTATCTTCTAACATTCCATGTTGCAAAACTATGCGTGTTTAGAATCAAGCAACCCACTATGAGACAACCCTTTGCATTTCAACAAGGAGATTCAACTAACTTAAACCCAACATTGAGTTTTCCCAATTATAATTATTTTATGCACTTTTTTTTCAATAATGCAAAGTTTAAATACAAGAATGGAATATGTGATTTTAAACACATTTATAGTGTTTTGTAACATGCAATGTTGCAAAGCTGTTGGTTTTAAGAAGCAAGAAACCCACCATGAGAAAACCTTTAGATTTAAATTGGGAGATTCAAATAACTGAAACCAAACACCGTGTTTCCCATTTATTGTTATTTTGTGCACTTCTTTTTTCAATCAACTAAAATTTAAACACAACAATGGAATGTGTGATTTGGAAGAAATTCATATTGTCTTGTAACATTCCATGTTGCAAAACCATGGGTGTTAAGAAGCAAGCAACCCACCATGAGACAAACCTTTACATTTAAATAGGGAGATTCAAATAATTGAAACCCAACACTCTATTTCCCATTTACAATTATTTTGTGCACTTCTTTCTTCAATCGACTAAAATTTAAACACAACAATGAAATGTGTGATTTGGAAGACATTCATACTATCTTGTAATATTCCATGTTGCAAAACCATGGGTGTTAAGAAGCAAGCAACCCACCATGAGAAAACCCTTTAAATTTAAATAGGGAGATTCAAATAACTGAAGCCCAATACTATGTTTCCCATTTACAATTATTTTGTGCACTTCTTTTTTCAATCGACTGAAATTTAAACACAACAATGGAATGTGTGATTTGGAAGACATTCATACTATCTTGTAACATTCCATGTTGCAAAACTGTGGGTGTTAAGAAGCAAGCAACCCACCATGAGACAACCCTTTACATTTCAACAAGGAGATTCAAATAACTAAAACCCAACAATTTGTTTCCCATTTACAATTATTTTGTGCAGCTTTTTTTTCAATCAACCAAAATTTAAACACAACAATGGAATGTGTGAATTTGAATACATTCATACTATTTTGTAACATTCCATGTTGCAAAACCATGGGTGTTAAGAAGCAAGCAACCCACCATGATACAACCCTTTACATTTCAACTGGGAGATTCAGATAACTGAAACCTAGCACTGTGTCTCCAATTTACAATTATTTTGTGCACTTCTTTTTTCAATCTAGTAAAATTAAAACATAACAATGGGATATGTGAATTTGAAGACATTCATACTGTTTTATAACATTCCATGTTGCAAAACCATGGGTGTTAAGAAGCAAGCAACCCGCCATGAGACAACCCTTTACATTTAAACAAGGAGAGATTCAAATAACTGAAACCTAGCACTATGTTTCCCATTTACAATTATTTTGTGCACTTTTTTTTCAATAAACAAAAATTTAAACACAACAATGGAATGTGTTAATTTGAAGACATTCATACTATTTTGTAACATTCCATGTTGCAAACCCATTGGTGTTAAGAAGCAAGCAACCCACCATGAGACAACCCTTTACATTTAAACATGGAGATTCAAATAACTGAAACCCAGCACTGTGTTTCCCATTCACAATTATTTTGTCTACTTTTTTTTTCAATCAACTAAAATTTAAACACAACAATGAAATGTGTGAATTTGAAGACATTCATACTATTTTGTAACATTCTTTGTTGCAAAACCGTCAGTTTTAAGAAAAAAAGCAACACACCATAAGACAACCCTTTACATCTAAATAGGAAGATTCAAATAATTGAAACCAAACATTGTGTTTCCCATTTACAATTATTTTGTGAAATTCTTTTTTCAATCAATTGAAATTAAAACACAACAATAGAATGTGTGAATTTGAAGACATTCATATTGTTTTGTAACATTCCATGTTGCAAAACTGTGGGTGTTACGAAGCAAGCAACCCACCATGAGACAACCCTTAAAATTAAAACAAGGAGATTCAAATAATTGAAGCCTAACATTGTGTTTCCCATTCACAATTATTTTGTGCACTTTTTTTTCTATTAATCAAAATTTAAACATAGCAATGGAATGTGTGAATTTGAAGACATTCATACTATTTTGTAACATTCCATGTTGCAAAACTATGGGTGTTAAGAAGATATCGACCGACCATGAGACAACCCTTTACATTTAAACAAGGAGATCAAATAACTCACACCCAGCACTGTGTTTCTCATTCACAATTATTTTGTGCACTTTTTTTTTTTAATCAACTAAAATTTAAACACAACAATGGAATGTGTGATTTTGAAGTCATCTGTACTATTTTGTGACATTCCATGTTGAAAAACTATGGGTGTTAAGAAGCAAGAAACCCACCATGAGACAACCCTTTACATTTAAACAAGGAGATGAAAATAACTAAAACCCGGGATGATGTTTCCCATTCATAATTATTTTGAGCACTTTTTTTTCAATCAACAAAAAATTAAACACAACAATGGAATGTGTGATTTTGAAGACATTCATACTATTTTGTAACATTCCATGTTGCAAAACCATGGGTGTTAAGAAGCAAGCAACCCACCATGAGACAACCCTTTACATTTAAACAAGGAGATGAAAATAATGGAAACCTAGCAATGTGTTTCCCATTCACAATTATTTTGTGCACTTTTTTTTTCAATCAACTAAAATTTAAACACAATAATGGAATGTGTGATTTTGAAGACATTCATACATTTAAACAAGGACATACAAGAAACTGAAATACTCCAGATTGTGTTTCCCAAATTTCAAATTAAAAGATCTTGTAAAATCATCCACTTTCAACCGCATTACTCACCTCAATTTGGTTAGTATTCTCCTCCAACTCCTCCACGTGTACTCCACACTTTAGCTTACAACCTGAATTTGGTCGGTATTCTCCTCCAAGTCATCCATGTGCACCCAGGCCTTCTGCTTTCCCTTTCAACATGTAGTCTATAAACAAATAGTATTTTCAACTTTCTTTCTCCAAAGAGAAAAGGCCCAATACCGCCCATGTCATTCTCCTGTTATTCATTCTTTTCCACTTTTCCCGCACTAGACGAAAGAAACTTTTCATGAAAGCTTATCCGCCCACCTTTTTCCCCCAGAAGCAGGTGGGAAAACCCAGCTGATGGTGTCGTTAACTCCTACCTAACCATTGTCAAACGTCTCATCCCGTATGTCGCTTTATCGCCCATCTGGAAGGCCCCGCACTACGACATTTTGTCATGTTATGTATATTTTCATGTATGTTGTTATTTATATTTTCATGTGTTTTTGTATGCACATAGGTGCTTTTTGTCTAGTAGTTAGCCGTCTCCTACACACACACACACACACACACATATATATTCATATATATATATAAGTATTAATAAAGAGGAAGCCATGAAGATTCACAGTGGGAAACAAAAGTAAAAATATACTCATTTCTCAACACAACCTTATAAAAAATTGATAGAATGCCTTATTGAAAAACTCCCAGACATTTGTTTTGTTTTGTTAGGCATTAAATGATTGTTGTTATTATGACCATCACCACTACATGCAAATAATAGAATAATTAATGTTGATGTGAACAACCCTATTCCCAAAGCAGCTAACAACCGACACTGCCACCTTTGCACAACCATCGAAAGGCCAAAAATCTGGGAGGCTCGCAAAATTTTTGTCCAGCCTTATAACCCATCTGCCCTTATATGTGTATATGTATATATATGTGTGTGTGTGTGTGTATATATATATGTGTCTGTATATATATATATATATATATATATATATATATATATATATATATATATATATATATATATATATATATATATATATATATGTATCTATATATACATATGTATATGTATATGTATATATGTATATATATACATATATATATGTATATATATACATATATATATGTATATATATACATATATATATGTATATATACATGTATATATATCTAGATGTATATGTGTATTTGAAATGTAGCCTTTCGTGGATGGAGCCTTGGGAAAGATTGATAGACCCTGGCATCTACAACAAGATGCTATCAAAAATTAAATACTATAGCCTGTTCAAAATGTAACAAAAAGAATATACATTGCCGACCACTCTGGCCAATTGTGAAATGAATATTGCTTATTACGATCAATATAGCATACATTAGAATTTGATTATCAATTTGACCATTGTTACTATTTTTGTAGTCACTATCATTATTCTAAAAGGTTGTTTGTAACACATTAGTTTATCAAACACCGCATTATGGTTGGGCTATGGTCTGCAAGAATAGAAAAAAAGTGTGGAGGTTAGTGTGGTGATTATACAAAAAATAGAATGGACTACATAACATTAAGTAGTTTATTCCATTGTAGCCATTGCAACAGAAAGCTAAAGATCACACCTACTGTCCTATGTAAAAATTTTATTGGAAAGGCCAAACCATATATATCTTTTGTGTATACAAAGTGTGAATTTTAGAGTAGTGATTATATCTAATTCATAGACAATATGTAAATCATGACATATCAAAATTCTAAGTTTTATAATGTATAATTTTATTATGCATAATTTTCTTTGTACTTGCAATGGGACGAATGAAGTAATTATAATTTATCCATACTTGGTGCATGTGGCAGAATGCAGTATGTACAAAACAAAAGAAGGTGTGATTCCCATCCTACCATATTGGCTCATGGAGTGTTGTGTGCTCTTACGAAACCCCCGAGCAAGAAAATAAATTGTCCACCACTGTGACCAATGGTGAAAATATTTGTTTAGTGCAAATCAATGTTATACATTTTTTTATAATTTTATGGTAGGGTGGAGAGCAGACCTTATTTTGTTGAGTTGTATTTTATATTTTTAATGTGCATATCACTATATATCCATGACTAGAAAACCAAAGACATAAATCAAACAACATTAGTTTCAATAGCGACCTAGATGGAGGAAGCCACAATATAGCCCGAGCTATACAATAACAATCAACAAAAACTGCATAACCTCAACAATTTTATCCCATTGCAAACATGCCCACAAAACACTTTGATATGCATACAAACATATGGACAAGAAAATTTAATATCATCTCATTTATGGCTTCCATTCTATGTAAATGGTTGCGATATATTAAAATAGTCTGTGTTGTTTTCTATAGTGCAATGCAATTTTTTGTTCTGTAGCTTTGGCTATATACAAGTTTCATTTGCAATGCATAATAAAATAGTTAATACTATAGAGTTAATGTGGTTACCCAAAAGGCATTCTTGACAATCATATCGACTAATTTCATTTGGACTATCTACAAAAATCTACATGTATGGTATTAGATGCATAAAATATTGTTATAAAGTAGTCATAATCAATTATGTCCAATGGAATCTAACACAATGTGTATAGAATTAAATGTTTTAATCCATTGCAAGAAAAATTTGAAAGTAACCCCGAGGAGGAACAAGATAGATTGTCCACCGCTTTCATGAATGGTAAAACCAATCCTCCTTGTCACACTTAAGATATAGGCTATCATTCTAACAAGTTGTTCTTGAGCTTGAAAACAATATGGATATTAACAAACAATACAACCTTTTCTGAACAACACCTTATTTGAAATTGAAACAATATGGATATTAACAAACAATACAACCTTTTCTGAAAATAATATGATGTAGCCTAGGCTAGAGTATAACAATGAAGAATGCCATATTGGAATGATGCCATATTGGAATGATGGTCAGGAAACAAAGGGCATGAATTAGAAATTCGTTTCTCCTAGATGTGCAAATGATACAACACTTTCTGAAGAGCACCTTATTTAAAATTGAAACAATATAGCGTTCTCACGACACCTTGTTCAAAATGGTACAATGTAGCCTAGGCTATAGTATAACAATGAAGAGTACCATATTGGAATGATGGTAAGAAAAAAAATGGCATGGATCATAAATTCATTCCTCCCCTATGTGTAGATATGTATGCATGTCATAGTGGATGCAAACAACATTGATATATAGTGATTGCTATGTTACCTTTTGTTGGCTCATTCTTGAAATGATAAGTTTTATTTTTTGTTGATATATGGAAGATTGATGCTACCATTGATTGCATTGGTGGACTATGTATGTTCTAGGTTGGTTGTGTTGGAGGAACATAGATTTTTTTAAAAATTATTTATGGAGAGATCTGTAAATGTGCATTTTTTATATTATTTGTTTTGAGCATATTCTAGATGTGCCAACAAAAAAAATTGAAATGTACAAAGGTTTGTAATTTAAAAATTGAGAATAGACCTTGTTATCTTTTGATGGTTTAATTGAATCTTTGGCTGTTGTATTCTTGTCGCAATAGAACTTGTGGCCAGCCGCCGATGGTGCAGCCCTATATTTTACAAAGAGCACCTCTAGCAATGTCGGTGGACTCTAGCTCTCTCTAGGCTGCTCAATAACTGTCAGACACCAATCTTGTAAGTTTGTTCTTTGTTTATTCTTTGTTCCTTCCACTTGTGTTGGTTGTTTCCCATGTGCATTCAATGAATTGCAAACATGAGTTTCTTGCATTTGTAGCCTTTCTGGTGTATAGTCTGATGTGTTTTTATTTGACATATTTATGTGGCTTTCACGTCTTTGTTTGCTAGCTATTACAGACCAGCCTATGTTTAGCTATTTACATGTATTCCTTTTTAGTGGAGTTGCATATAGCTTTCTTTTTGTTACAATATTTCCTATACACCATCCAGTCATAATTAGACTTGTTGATAGTTGTTGTATCTATTGACTAGTCATGGATTACAAAGTTACTTTATACATCTTTGTTGAAATCATGATTGTGTCATTGAATTCTTTGGCTTTGTTTTCATGGTTGCACCACTATACACTTTATTTTGTTTTCTACAAGGCATTGTTGATAGCTATTGTATAGCTTCCCAGCATGCACCAACCACCTCTATCACCTTTCCCCTGAACACTGAAAAAGTTGTCATATGGAAGGGTTATTGGCTAGCCAAGAGGCTTCTAGCCTTAATTGTACTCTGCAAGGTCTTGTTGGATATCATCCTCCACCTTTTGTTATAATATGGGGCTATAGACCTACACTCAACAATGCCTTTTTGTAAATGGCATAGAATACTCAGTTGCATTGTTGACTTTAGAATGCTAATTTTTTAAAGTCTATATATGTCGATGCACCTAACTTTCAAGACATATACATTGACGTGGAATTTGTTTTGCAACTCCAAATACATCTTTTCCATGTGTTGGATGTATATGTACAATGTTGTTCCTTAGAGATATATACATGGAACAAAGTATGTTTATCTTTTGTAGTGTTTTATTCATGTCTCATCCACTATGAATATGTGTGTATGTCAAAATAGATGTAGACACAATCTATATGTATTGCAGATATGTATGTTTGTGAAATTAGAGACACATATTATTCATCTGTATCTGTAGAGATGTATGTATGTGAAATCACATGGAAATAATATTCATATTTCTTGCTTGATATATTTGTTTCTTTCATATGTTAATGATGATTCATGTTTGATTTGTGGTGCCTATCCCGTGGGGATGGTTGCAAAGTGATAAAATAGTTCATGTCCTTCACAATGGATTATTGTTGGCTATTTTTGTATGATTTCAAGGGTGGTTGATATAAAACCTTCTATTGTAACAAACCCTTATTAAGGTATAGAATGGTAACAACTATCCTTCAACGAGAACATTGACTATTTTATTGCTCTCAAACCATATTTCCTGAACAGGAACCATATGAAAATTAGTCCTGATCTCAACTAGTGTTGAATTTTGCTGGCCTTCTCTATTGGCGCACCAAATTCTTTTCATTTAAAAATGAAAAGATATGAACCAGCTCTTATCCGACCAGACCGCCCTACAGGAGAAGGTTAAGAAGATGGCAAGGCTAATGAAAATTTCACCCAAAGTTCACAAAAATAGGGGATATCCACCCATCTTTCATGTGAGTTGTTAGAGTTACATGAAGAGTAGCATAAATCTTGCAAATGGGACTCGTAATACAACTTGCCATTTGAAAAATGTAGTAATACCAATTGACATAACTTATCAATATGTATGAATATTGTTTACACCCACAATGACAAATATATGTATCTACACATAGGGAAAATATATTGTCCACCATTGTAATTAATGGTAGCATCAAATGAAATATCATGCTAGGAAAGTTATGCCTAGTTGTTAATTCGATTAGAGATAAATTGTATAGCATTAACTATTTCACTCTATTGCAACCATAACCACACAACGAAAGTGATAAATCAAACGCTATTGGATTGAACACTAGCCCCCTCATGGAAACTTGCAAAACACAAAAAATACATTATTACAAACTGGTGGAAATCCACAGCCACAAAAAAACAAACCTTAAAGAGAAATCCACAAAAAATTGATGGTAACAAATCCATACAAAAACATACTGTCATCTTAACGGAACCTCATTGAAGATTGAAACAATAGAGCCTTTTCAACAATAGTTTATCAAAAATGAAACCATATAGCTAAAGTAAGAGAAAAATAATTAAAAATTCCCACTAGAATCTAATAGAAAGCCTATAGGATTAACTATTTTATTCCATTGCAACCATAACCAAAAAGTAGAAGCCAACAAATATAGCACCTTAAGGAGAATTAGAAGACTTCTCAAAAACACCTTTTTTGAGGATGAGACAATATACCCCAAGATACAGAAGAGCAACAAATTTTTTTGCAAAACATGGACAATTTTATTTGATTCGAAACATAGCCACAAAATGAAAGCCATAAAAAGAAACCCACAAAGATTCACAGAAACAAACTGGAGTTGAAATGAACTCATTCCTCAAAAAAACCCTATAAAAAAAATCATACAATATAGCCTTCTCAACAACACCTTGTTGAAAGTTAATAGTGACAAGCCCATCCAAAAAATATACTTGTTTCTGCAGCTTATCAAAATTTGAAGCAATTAATAGTGCCTTATTGCAGATTAAACAATATAGGATTCCAAAAATTGTAGACCACAAATGAAACAATGTGGCAAACAGTATTACTAGTGTACAACTCTTCCTGCTTGGTTAAAATAAACCTCTTCTCACTAGCTCTCTCTAGTATGCATTATGTCTCCATGCCTGCAAACATAGCTAGAACACGGAGACCATAAATAGAAGCACACAAAAAATTTACAGCCTCAAATACATGGAAAACCATACACACAAATTGTGAACCAAAAATGAGGTAATATTGTGTACCTAGAAACTATATAGTATTTTGTGAACAATAGCTTATTGATATTTCAAACGATCAACAATACCTTCTCGCAGATTAAGCAATATACCTTGGAACAAACTGTCAACACAAATTAAAGAATATTGGTAAGGGTGTACATAGATATATATACACAAATATAAAAATATATATACAAGAATTGTCACAACACACCTTTTGCGACCATCGATGCATGCATATAGCACAAGATTCCCTCCAACCAACTTCACAAAAATTCCATAGCAGATTAACACACCCGCACCTTCACAGAATTATTCCCTCCTCACTCATTTATGATGTCCATGTAGTTGTGAGAGTTGCATATATATATATATATATATCTACATTTATATGCATATATATATATATATGTACATATATATATACACACACATATATATGTACATATATATGAAACCCAAGAAAAATCACAGTATGAAATCAATGGAAAATGATACAAAAAAAATCAAAATGATAGATGAGAGAAGATATTTGAAACAATCAATAGTACCTTATGGAAAATCAAGCAATATAGCTTGGGACAGTGCGCGAACCACAAATCAAACAAAATCACCAAGGGTTTCTTCAACATGGAGCTCTTCCCACTTGCTTCAAACACACATCTTCTCGCTAAGTTCCCTCTACAAAAATGGGAAAAATATTATCATAGGGTACACTTTTCTTTTGCATTTGCAACCATCTCCCATTCAAAAAAGACAAAATAACCTACAGCTACCTTCACAGAAGCTACACTAAGCTTAATCCAGCTTGCATCCTCACATAAGCTTACCCTCATCCCTCATGGCTCTCATATCAGGTATAGGAACAAAATGACACCAAACAATGCCTTGTTGAAAATTTCCTAGTATATGTATATGTATATATATGTATATATATATATGTATGTCTGTATATATGTGGATTTTTGTATGTAAATATGTATATGTATATATATACATATATATATATATATGTGTGTGTATGTATACATATAGATATATATAACTATATTTTTTGATGGGTTTGCTACTATTAATTTCTAAGAATGTGTTGTTGGGAATACTATGTTGTTTCATTTTTCCATAAGGTTTTCTTGAGAAAGGGGTGTGTTATCACATACAACACTTTTATTTTTCTTTGTAACCATCTCCCCGTGCAAAAAACACAAAATAAACTCTACCTAGTTTTGTAGGAGCTACACAAAGGTTGGTCGAGCTTGCACTCTTCTAGAAGCATGATACACTTGCTCATGACTCTGATAGTGTGTATAAAAACAAAATGATACCAAACAATGCCTTATGGATATTTTCCTGGTCATTTGTTTTGTTCCCTGAGTCGTTAAATGTCAGGTGTTGTTAGAACCATTCCCAGTGCCCACATGACATAGAACAATTAATCTTGATATGAACCGGCTTTCAATTTCGTTGGCCTCCTCTACCCATGTAGCAGGAAATGTCCCATCCTATTCAAAAGGAAGCATATAACTTCCTTCGCCACCTTCTACATAGCCATTGGAAGGCAAAAGAAAAGGGAGGCTAACAAAATTGGTGCAGGAGCACCCAAGGCCTTCAAGGAGCTCTTCAAAGGTCAAAAGTGTGTAGGGGTTAGGAGGACCTTTCCATCAAATCAAAACATCAATTATAATCTTTTGAAGCCTATAATGGCTTTTGAAATGTGAAAGAACTTGAAAGGATTCAACGGTCCTAAGGGTCCTGATAAGGACCCTAAGACCAAAATGCTTTGTAAATGGAAAAATAATGCTCTAGGAGGTTAGATAGGTTTATTATGATTTTATTGTGTCAAATAAAGTTGGATATTAAGGATCCAATGGTTTTTAGATAGTAGAGTTTAATAAATTGCAAATTGGAATTTCAAATTTTTGAAAATCCACTTTAGGTGGGAAAATGAGTTTTAGGTGTTTTAGAGGTAATTGTGCATTGTAATCAATTCAAAACGGTTTGTTCAGCTGGGGAATGGGTCTATAACCCCAAAATAATCATTTTTATGGAGGTTGATCAATTGGAGAGGTGATTGTATGGACTGTTATAGGAAATAGTGAAAGAAATACTATTTTCTTGCAATTCCTTTGAGTTTTTTTATGAGTTTTTTATTTCCATTGAAGTTATGATCATTTGAATTGTGTAGGAACTTGATCTTACATGTTTTGAAACCCTCATAGGTTCTGAGAGCAATAATAAATAAGTTTTTTGTATAAAACTTCTGACTGTCCTCAGGAAAACACAGATTTTCCACTAGTTTGAGGGTTTTTCAAGGATGAATGATCCATTATATGACTGAGACCAATGAAATGGATCATAATTAACTTGTATCATATTAATCTGACAATATAAAAGTGCAGGAAAGAGGAATCATATGGTGTACACCAAGTTTTGATAGTGTAAGGTGCATGAGGATGGGGGTTAAAGTATATCAGTAGAGGATCTTCCTTAACAAGTGATATCTTTTTTGAGTTTTAATAGTTGAGACATGTTGAATTAATGGTGAAAAGTCTAAAATTAGGACTTGGAAGTGTTTGGGAGGTCAAGATCCAAGAAGCCCTAGTTTTGAGACATTTTATGGAGGGTTTTGTGATCAGGGATCTTAGAGGTGTCATAGAAGACTAAAAACTTGAAAATCCTTGTTTGGGAATGTTTTAAGAGACTGTTGAAAGTTTCATGGTCAGGGGTTGAGTTTAGAGAGGGGTTTCTTTGGAAAAGAGGGCTAATTAGGCCTAGTTTTTGAGGAGACAATATATTTTGGTTGGTGAGTTCTGAAACAAGTGCCATCAGGGAGTTGATATGTTGTTTTCCATCATAAAAAAAGACTTAATCAGTCACTAGATTGGAAGTTCCTTTGGGACATTTGTGAGCAAAGCCAAAAATCCTTCGCTAGAGGCCTAATTGGGCTAGAAGGCTACTTAAGGTGCAAAAAGTAGGTTTTGTTGGAGGTAGAGGTTTGGGGCTTTGTGAAAGTTCAATACAAGTTTGCTTAAGTCTCTTAAGGGTGTTCCAAGGGTTTGGGTCCATAAAGAGAGCATACAAGTGATTAGTGCATCATTAAGCCTTGTCTCCATTAGGGTGCTTGGAAGGGGGTTATAAATTGCATCACTTTAATCCTTGAAATCTTTGTGTTCCTTCAAAGTCTCGAATCCTCTGCATCAGAGTGGTATCATAGCTGTGAGTAGGTCCTTTAGGGATTGAAGAAACAACAATGGCACCTAAGAATCAATTGGCAAGAGAATTGGAAGAGTTAAGGGAAATATTGGAAAGGGAGAGAAGAGAAAGAAGGGAACAAGAAGCAGGAAGAAAGTAGGCCAGAGCAAGGGAAGAAAGGCAATGTAGAAGGGAGAGAGATACTATGCAAGCAAGGATAAACAACCTTGAGAGAAATAGAAGAGAAGCGCAAGAAAACCAAGAAGATAATGATGAAGATGAAGAGCATGTGAGGGTAAATTAAGAACAACCAGCAGTTGAGATAGAGGACCCTGAGGAAAGGAGATTACTAAGATTGTTGAAGGTAGTACAAGGTCATGGAGGAAAGAGTCACATAGATTTTCCTATCTATCAAGGGAAGATGGATAGTGAGGAGGTGTTAGGATGGCTTGATGCCTTTGAGAACTATTTTGAGTTCGAAGAGATGGGTGAAGAGAGGAAGGTTAAGTTTGCCAAAACCAAGTTGAGAGGTACAACATTGACATGGTGAACTAGTTTTCAGAATGATAGGATGGCTAGGGGATTAGAAAAAGTCTTTACATGGTCTAGGATGAAGAGTTTGGTCAAGGAACAATTCCTACCATCTGATTACACAATTCATGTGTAGAGGATGAGGCTACTATTTAAAGCAAAAGGACTTGGATGTTATGTCCTATACTGAGAAATTTCACAAGCTTAGTATTAGAGGAGGTTATGAGGAAGAAGATGAGAAAGTAGCTAGGTATATCAATGGCTTGAGGTATAATCTACAAGATGATATTGGTTTGCAATTGCCAAGGACATTAGGAGAATGTTTTCAGTTGGCCATTAGAGCAGAAGAAAAGGTGAAGAGGAAGCAAGAAAGATCAAGCAAAGGTGGAAAAGTGGATTTTGTTCAAGACAGAGGGTTAGGGTGTGAAAACCATTCAAGTCAGGTTAGGTTGAGCCCTTTGAGATCACTCCAATGGTTTTGAACCATAAGGGAAGAAAATAAGTCATGAATGCAAAGTTGAGGCCTTATCTCCATGCTAGCGCCTAGATGAAAGGTTGAGAGTGAATCATTGTTAGTCTTGTAACTTGGTGTTTCTTTCAAAGTCCCTGACCCTCTGCATTAGAGTGGTATCAGAGTAGGTAGTTCAAATAGGGGTAGAGGTAATAGAGAACAAGGACAAGGCAACAATGAAAAGAGCAGCAATGACAAAGGTAAAGAGGTATTTTTTTATCAAAGAGGATACACTCCTAGAGGAGGAGGTAGATTTGGACAAGGTAGAGGCCCATTCACAGGTAGGTGTTTCAATTGCAATGAACCAGGGCATCCTTCCTTCAAGTGTCCTAAATGGGAACAAGCTGATAAGGGCAGAGATAGGAGAGCTAACTTGGTACAAGAAGAAGAGGACAAAAAGGAAGAATCAAAAACATTCATGGCAGACCCAGTGATTGATGGTGAGTTTCTTATGGTCAAGCAAGGAGAAAGACTTCACCAGGAGCCAAAGGTAACTATTTTCAAAACAAATTGTTTGAGTCATGGTAAAATATGTAGATTGCTCATAGATTCAGGGTCACATAGCAATTTAGTTTCATTTGATATGATAATCAAGCTAGGGATTGAAACATTTGATCATCCTACTCCCTACAAGGCCACTTGGGTAACTCAAGGACAACATGTAGAGATTTGTAAGAGGGCCTATGTAGATTTCTCAATTGGATCATATCATGATAGGGTGCTTTTTGATGTCATTCCAATGACTTGTGGTCATATCATCTTGGGGAGACCATGGCAGTATGCTAGAAGGACATTGCATGATGGATTCCATAATACATATTTGGTTCACAAAAGAGATAATAGATACAACTTAGTGCCTTTGCCTTTGGAGCAGTCTAATGATAGTTTTGTGATTTGTTTTGAGAAGAGTTTGCAGGTGAATAAGAAAGGTAAACTAGGTAAGATAGCGGAAGATACTGGTTGGAGGAGGAGTGATGAGTTGCAGCAGGGTTGTGGAGCACATAGTCCTAGAAAAAAGAATTTGTGCGATTTAGACAGTGTCAAGGTTGGAGGCATTCAATGCCCTATAGTTGAGCATGCTAGCGATGGTATCTTTTCACAAGGAAATAAGGGGAATGAAGGCAGAAATAGGGTACAGGTACAAACTGATCTTAAACAGCCAAGAGGACAAGCTAATCATTGTTTTGATTATGTCAAGAATGCAGATTGGCAAAAGAGGAAGACAATGACTTTGGGAGATTATATGCCTTGTCATTTGAAGATGAAAACATATGAGAGCAAGGGGTCTTTTGGTGGCAACACATGGGATACTTCTTGGGGCAAGAAATATTTCTTTCTTGCGGAGAATGGTGCAAGAGCACCCAAGGCCTTCAAGGAGCTCTTCAAGGCTCAGAAGTGTGTAGGGTTTAGGAGGACCTTTCCATCAAATCAAAACATCAATTATAATCTTTTGAAGCCTATAATGGATTTTGAAATGGGAAAGAACTTGAAAGGAGTCAACTGTTCTAAGGGTCCTGATAAGGACCCTAGGACCAAAATTCTTTGTAAATGGAAAAAATAATGCTCTAGGAGGTTAGATAGGTTTATTATGATTTTATTGTGTCAAATAAAGTTGGATATTAAGGATCCAATGGTTTTTAGATAGTAGAGTTTAATAAATTGAAAATTGGAAATTCAAATTTTTGAAAATCCACTTTAGGCCAGAAAATGAGTTTTATGTGTTTTAGAGGTAATTATGGATTGTAATCAATCCAAAATAGTTTGGTCAGTTGGGGAATGGGTCTATAACCCCAAAATAATCATTTTTATGGATGTTGATCAATTGGAGAGGTGACTGTATGGACTGCTACAGGAAATAGTGAAGGAAATACAATTTTCTTGCAATTCCTTTGAGTTTTTTGATGAGTTTTTGATTTCCATTGAAGTTATGATCATTTGAATTGTGTAGGAACTTGAATTTACATGTTTTGAAACCCTCATAGGTTCTGAGAGCAATAATAAATAAGTTTTATGTACAAAACTTCTGACTATCCTCAGGAAAACACAAATTTTCCACTAGTTTGAGGGTTTTTCAAGGATGAATGATCCATTTCATGGGAATATATAACTGAGACTAATGAAATGGATCATAATTAACTTGTATCATATTAATATAACAATATAAAAGTGCAGGAAAGAGGAATCATACGGTGTACACCAAGTTTTGACAGTGCAAGGTGCATGAGGATGGGGGTTAAAGTATAGCATTAGAGGATCTGCCTTAACAAGTGATATCTTTTTGAGTTTTAATAGTTGAGACATGTTGAATTAATGGTGAAAAGTCTAAAATTAGCACTTGGAAGTGTTTGGGAGGTCAAGATCCAAGAAGCCCTAGTTTTGAGACATTTTATGGAGGGTTTTGTGATCAAGGATCTTAGAGGTGTCATAGAAGGCTAAGAAATTGAAAATCCTTGGTTTGGGGATGTTTTAAGAGATTGTTGAAAGTTTCATGATCAGGGGTTGAGTTTAGAGAGGGGTTGCTTTGGAAAAGAGGGCTAATTAGGCCTAGTTTTTGAGACAGTAGATTTTGGTTGGTGAGTTCTAAAACAAGTGCCATCAAGGAGTTGATATGTTGTTTTCCATCATAAAACAAAACTTAATCATTCACTGGATTGGAAGTTCCTTTGGGAGGTTTGTGAGCAAAGCCAAAAATCCTCCGCTAGAGGCCTAATTGGGCTAGAAGGCTACTTAAGATGCAAAAAGTAGGTTTTGTTGGAGATAGAGGTTTGGGGCTTTGTGAACGTTGAAGACAAGTTTTATTAAGTCTCTTAAGGGTGTTACAAGGGTTTGGGTCCATAAACATAACACACAAGTGATTAGTGCATCATTATGCCTTGTCTCCATTAGGGTGCTTGGAAGGGGGTTAGAAATTGCATCACTTTAATCCTTGAAATCTTTGTGTTCCTTCAAAGTCCTAGACCCTCTACATCAAAAATATCCTAGCCAAAGTTATAACCCATCTGCCACTTGCTACTCGAATTAGTGTGCCATAGGCTACACACTGTAAATGAAGCAATGTCACAAAAGGTTTCATGTATGTGTTGCATACATTAGGAATGGTTGCAATAATACTTTGCATTTAAAAATCACCAAACTACTAGAGTAGTTTAGGATATTCTCAATAAAGCAATGTTTCAGCGGTGGTTTTTGGATTGACCTGCATGCCATACGTAACAAACATTATAGCCAAGTACCATATGACAACCATATCCAACATGGAACTATCATTAGAGATCGCAAATCAATGGAAAAAAACACTTGGAAAGTATTAGATTGATACCTAGACATAGATACTTACATACAAAAATATATGATAGAAATATATATGTACTCAAAACTCTATCAAGATATTCTATGTTGCATGCATATACATAGAGATATCCAATACACATACACATATCTACACATTTCTATAGCAGAAACTTCTATACCCAGGGAGATTTCAATTACATATATGTATATTTATCTATATGCATACATGAATATACATATACATACAATTGTGTTCACAAGTAGATATATTAATAGGTGTAGATGGTGTGGTTCATCTACGCTACCATTTGGAAATCATAAATGAGATAATATGTTGAAATTTTATTTTTTATTTGTATGGACTCTTGTCAGAATCCTTGTGTGTCTCTCTAGTTTTCTACCCCTTTGGTGGTGGGGAAAAGGTGGTAGTTTGTACTCCTATTTTGGTGAACTTTGGTTGGAATTTTTGTCATCCTTCTCAATTTTTAGGCCTCTAGCGCCATCGAGAATCTGGGGGATTTTCTTTAAAAAAGAAAAGAAAAGTGTTCAACACGATGATAGAGGAGGCCAGTGAAAAGGAATCAATATTAATTATTGTATGGTTTCCTTGTAGTGGTTATGGTGCAAGTATCATCTCTCTTAAAACTCCTTGGATAACAAAGCGATTGACTATGCAATTTTTGAAAACACATTGTTTGGTTTCATTGTTTGGGTTTATGTTGTTCTTAAAGGTGGTTGTGAGTGAAAAGGGAAAGCTCGTGTGAAGGTGCAAGTGCATTCATTGACAGTGGATTTTTTGTGAATGTACTTGCTATTTGTATTATTTTTGAGAAAGTGTTGTTGAAAGGGCTATATTGTTTCAATTTGTGAAAAGGTTTTGTTCATAAACAAGCATATTTTTTGATGCATTTGTCACTGCTAATTTTTAGCAGGGTACTCTTGAGAGGGTTATATTGTTTCTATTTGTGATGGGTTTTGTTTAGAATCAATTTTGGATAAGATTTTGTTCACAAATGAGTATATTCATAAAGTAGTATATTTTTAGTTGGTAGACCACCCTAGATGGAGAAACCCATGGAACACAAAAAAGTGATAGCTAGGAACCCATGCAAAACCATACACACAAACTATGAACCTTAAACCAAATAATAGTCATTTCATAGACAATATAATGTGTGTCTATATTTATGTATATATATATATATGTATATATATATGTATGTATATATGTATATATATATGTGTGTGTATATATATGTATATATATATAGGTGTGTGTGTGTATATATATGTATGTATATATAGATATATGTGTGTATATATATATGTATACATCTGTATATATGTATATGTGTGTATATATCAAGATTTTTGTATGTATATATGTATATATATGGATGTGTATAGAATCAAAAACTTTAATTATTTTATTTTGTTCCAACCATAACTAGAAAATGAAAGCCATAAATCAAACAGTATTGGTTTGAACAACCACTCAGATGGAGAAAACCACAATATAGCCTGAGCTATACAATACCAATAAAAAAGAACTAGATAACCTCAACAATTTTATTCTGTTGCAAACATACCCACAAAAATGAAAACATTAAAGAGAAACCCATCGAAAATTGATAGTAACAAACCCATACAAAAAAAAACTACTTTCTCAACACAACCTAATCAAAAATTTAAAGAGTGTAGCCTATCGAACAATACCTTCTCTAAAATGAAACAATATAGCTTAAGAAAAAAAACTATAATCAACAATTCCCAATGGAAGCTAACAAAAATCATATAGGATTGACTATTTTGTTCCATTGTAAAGAACAATAATCAACGATACCTAATGCAATGACATGTAACCTATCTAACATTAACTATTTTGCTGGATTGCAGGCATAGCCAAAGAACAGATGCCATAAATCAAACAATATTTGTTTCAGAAGCAAGAGAGACAGAAAAAACCATTAAAGAAAAACAATCATAGTAACATATCCTTTCAAAATGATAGGCATAAGACGTTGACCATAGATTAAATAATATCTATTCTTCCAAAAAAAAATACAGTCTTGTCTCAACAACAACCTATCAAAATTTGGAACAATCAATAGTGTGTTAACAAAGATCAAGAAATATAGCCTCTAGCAACCTATGAACCACAAGTGAAATAATATTCAAAAGAGTTCTCCTCTTATGCACATCTTTGTGCTTCCTTTGCATAGATAGATATCTGTACATATGGCACATAGATTGTGCATCACTCTGATTATTAGTTCCATTTCCAACATTTTTGTATTGCTCTTGTAGTCATTAGCCCATGCAAAAAATGGAAAATATGTTGCTGCCAGTGTCAGAAAAAACTTCAGAGCAAGCAGTTGGACTTGCACCTTCATAGAATCTCGTCCTCTTCAAATAAACATTTATTGTTGTATGGTGTTTATGTAGTGTAATGGTTGTGACAATATCTGCTATTGAAAAATGTGAGCAGAGATAGAGAAAGCATTTGGAAATTTCAACAAGGCATTGTTGGGTGTTCTCTGAATTTAGCTCCTTTGATAGCTGTGAGCCAATATTGCAAGCTTCTTTGAAGGTTGAAGTTTGTCTGCCCTTTCCAACAGATGCATCATTGTGTGTCTATATATATAAGTTCTCATTCATCTATATATCTATATTGTCTACATGTAATTCCATGCACGTACACTTATACATGTACTTCTTTAGTATGTATATTTCCAAATAGTAAGTCCCTCTATATGCATCCAATCAATGATGTTGGATTGTATTTGTTGGAATATTTTTTAAGCGTGTCTTTTAGGTTCTTATTTGTTAGAGGCTCACAAAAGGAGTTGTTTCTTGTGTGATGAGAGAGATTTCTTCCACCATTGATAGAAGTGATGAACAATCTATGTTCTTGGTCGGGGGTTTGGTGAGAGCCCATGGGGCTTCATGACCTAATATGGTAGGGTGGAGAGCAGACCTTCTTTTGTTATTTTTCATTTCATAATTGCTATTTGCTATTCATTATTTCTTAAAGTCTCACCAAAGGAATTGTTGCAATCATAGGATGTTTGGTATGTGTGATCACAAGGATTGCTTCCACCATTGATAAAAGTGATGAACAATCTATATTCTTGCTCGGCGGTTTGGTGAGAGCCCATGGGGCATCATGACCCAATATGGTAGGGTGGTGAGTAGGCCTTGTTTTGTTTTTTTCCATTTCATATTTTCTATTCATTGTTTTGTTGTGTTGTGTGTAGTTTTAGACATGGTTATATGCATGTATACTTTTATGTATGCATATATGTAAATTAAAAAACAACTCGTGACCCTCTCCCCGGCTCCTGAGGGCTCAAAAACCTGGTAAGGCTAATGGAAATCCTAACCAAACCTAACAGAAAACCAACTAGTAGCTTGCTGCCTCCCTATGCTACCAAAGAACTCTAAAACTAGTGCATATGTATATTTGTTTGTATATATAAATGTTCACTCATAAGATTGTGTTCTCAATATGGTAGGGTGGATGGTACCTCTTCTTTTCTTATGTTTGGGTGTTTGCAAGCATGTTTTGTCTTCATTGGGTATGTGCAGGATCATGATGGGCCAAAAAGTGGCGATATGATGAGTATGTGTAGGGTATGTGGCTGACAACTTTTTTTTTACCCAAAATTGATGAAATGAAAAGGGTTTTTAAAGGAGATTCTCATATTTCCACCAATATAAATTATGCTTTACTTTTAATTTAATGAATAATTATTATTCGTTTTCTATTTGAATTATGACTAAAGTCCTGATTGATAGGCTAATTGAAAAACATCTATAGCTTTCAAATGGTATCACATTTTTTGAATCTGAAACATGCATCACATTCTATGCTTTGCATAGTATAGGACTTAAAAAATAATGAATTTCATGAAGTTTTGACCAAGTTAAGGTGGTCAGACATACGAGTTTTTATATTTTTAAAAGTTGTAATAAAAAATTCATAATTAATTATTTACTTGGAAAAAAATTCTAAAAAATATGCATCACATCCGAACATGAGTCCTCTACTTATATCTAAAATTTTATAAAAAAATATTATCATTTTATGTGGGTAGGGTGGTCACAAGCACCTACTTCTTATTTTTTCCTTGAAATTTAAGTACTACTGCATTGAAATTTCAAATTTTCATGAAATAGTTTTTTTAAAATAAACCTAGTAGTTTAGAGACTACATTCAATTTGCTATAGATTCTATTCTAACATATTTTTGAAATAATATAGATAAATTATTCAAATTTTTATGTCAAGTTGCCTAACTCTGATTTTTTTGATTTTTTTGCCACTTAAGGGCCTATTTTTTCCATGATGATCCTGCACATACCCCATTGTAATATTTGTATATGTATATGTATATGTATATATGCATGTACAATGGAAAAAGTGAAGCTTTTATGGATGGAGATTGGAATGAATGAAGGCACGATGCACAACCATGGGAGCAACAACATTACACTCTTCTTTAAAGTGTACATTATACTTACCATTCGTTACACTCTCCATTGAAAAAATTTCATATGTATAGCTACATTTTCAAATACATTTACATATGCACATGATTTGGTTGTTGTCAATGGATCACTATTGCAGAAATTATTTATGAATGTATAGGTTTGTAATTTCTAAATTTTTAAACTTTTCTAGAATGTTTTATATTTTATAGCTAGCAAATCGCTAGATATACATCTGATGTATATTGCTGATTGTGATGTCTTAGTGATAATTGTACAGTGGAGAGTGAGTATTTCTTTGGTCTATTTCATTTTTCATTGCCTAGCTATTGATTGATTGAATCGTTGCTTTCTTAGTTGGCATATACATCCTCTTATATTTCTAAGTAGCAAAACCCATAAATTGTTGGAAATTGTTGTCTTTGTTCTACTATATGTATATGTATGTTTATATGTATATATGCATGTCCAATGAAAAATGTGAAGTTATTTTGGATGGAGAGTGTCATGAAGGAAGGGACGATGCACAATGATAGGTAGCAACAACAATACAGTCTTCCTTAAAGAGTTCATCGTAGTTTCCATTCATGACACTCTGCATTGAACATAGATTGCATATGCATATATACATTTCTAGGCACATTTCCATATATGTTTATCTTGGTTACTATCAATAAGTGACTATAGCGAAAAAAATTTGTTTGCATGCAGATTTTTTATTTTCTAAATTTTCCCTCCCTTGCACCATGGTTTTGCATTTGTAGGTAGGAAATTTGCATATATTCATGTAATGGATAATTTCAATACTCATGCCTTGGGTATTATTCCTTGTAGGTTTAAAAAGTAACCATTAGAATGGAAGGTGGTATATTTGCAATAATGAGTAGCATTCATTTAATGTTTGATCACATGATAAAAATTTGTTGAGATAGCTGACCTAATACCATTGAGGAGACTTTTTTTTCATAAGAGTATTTAAGTATTAAACTATGCATCATATTATACTTCACAAATTACTAGTATATGCGACATGGTTTAACACTAATAATGCTCTTCTGAAAAGAATTCTTCTTAGTGCATGGTGTTACCATTAATTTATGTCCATACACAAATTTAGTAATGCAAGTGATGCATTTCCTTTTGAGTTAGCCACTTCCCCAATGAGATTGATTGATTGCATTCTTATTTTTTTATTTGGAGTTTGAAAGTAGTTTTAAATACAATGCATATGAATACATACAATTATGTATAGATATTGGTGCTATTGTACCTTTGGCTGCTTTGTTGCATATTCAATTAGGTTGACCGCTATTTTTATGCCATTTCCCTTTAACTTGGTGTTTGCAACCATTTTATTGTGTTGTTAATATTATTACTATAGGAATCACAACCTTCTTCAGGTTTCAATGCCACATCGAGTGTGGATCGTAGAAAGGCAGCAAAGTGCGAAAGAAATTAGCTTTATTATGCACGCCACAAAGACCGCATTTGCACATGTCGGCGAGCCAAGTACTTGCAACAGAGATGTGCTATAGACTGAGCTAGCTTTTTGACACATTCCTAGCTAGGCACACCGCCATTGCAAGGAAGCTTGCCAGTAACATTTTCTCACTATTGCTCCCCCTCAACTTCCACCCCTTCGCCATTGAACCACACCCATCGCTACGAATCTACTTTTGTAATACCTGGCTGTAGACTACCATAGACTCTTGTTGGGAATGCCTTTCCAACCACATCTTTGGCAACCCAACCCTCAAGCAACATGTTTGGTGAACCTTTCTGTATAGCAGTGCAATCCTTCTACCGACACATTGATGCTTTATCTGAATTGAAAATTTGTTCTATTTGCAATGAGAGCTATGCTGGCATGAGAGTCTGAGCATCTAATGTTGGCATTACATGTTTGCATTGTGCTTCTAAAAAAGGTTTCCATAGATATAGCCTAGCAAACAAAATGGATCCAGGGCCACAACCAACCATCCTTGCAAAGCTTACTCAAGTTGAAATACTTATAGCCAGAGTTGCTCCCATTTTACAAGTAACCCATGCTAGAGGAGGCCAATACAAATATAGTGGCCATAATATAAGATTCCCACAAGTCATCACCAACACTGTAACTTTGTTTTCGCATCGACTGCATGATCTTGAAGTTCTCATTGTGCAAAGAATTGGCATGCAGGGGACAAACTATGATTGCTATGTTGACAAACATAATGTCATTGTTGTATTAATTTATAAAATTGAGAATGACCTATACTATAGTGATGTTGCAATAGATTTTGATGCTTCAAATTTGTTTCCTTTTGTATCAATGGGTATATTTTTGATAGAGTTAGATGATTAGATCAATAATATTAAAACCCAAAGAAGCTATGAAATACAAAGAAAGCTTAAAACAAGAAAGATTATACCTATTACTTGTTGCTTCCATGATTCACCTCCATAGCACCATCTAGCTTGAAACAATTGATTGTTTCCCTCTGATTTGTGTATGTGAGAAAATTCCTATGACTATGTCCTATACAAGTTTTGAAGGATTTGAATGACAAAATAAAGACTATGCCTATGACTATGACAAATGAATATGCCTATGAATAAGTAATCCAATTCAATAAACTAAATGCCACGTACGCAATTAATATCTAAGTATAAATATGTCAGAATAATGAAGTGGTCCCAAAATGTGAGAAAAATTGGCATTTTATAGCAAATGCAATTTTGGACAGACAAACGAGATTGAAACCTGACAAAGCCTAAAATCAGTGGAAAATATTTCATGTGGAGATCCCTAATCAGGGTTAGGGAAAAATCATTAAATGACTGGTCGAGATGTCTTTTGAGAAAATCAAATTGGTGGTTGAGAATAAATGTGATAATTAGCTAAAAAGATAAAGATTTTCAAAAATCAAGAATATAAAGACTACTTGATTTGTAAGATTTGAAAAATCAAGAGGATAAAGGTTGAATTGAAAAAGCAGATTTGGAAAATTAAGAATTTTCCCAATTACATGATTTTTGGAAGAAGATTATCTTTTTTAATTAAATTAATTCAAAATATGGATTTTGTGTGACAATAAATAATATATTTTTAGATTATTTACCAAAATGAAGTGACAGTTAATAAAATGAAATCATTTTAAATAATTTCATTTATTTAAACTGAGAGAAATGTTAAATTAGGTAATTAAATAATTAAAGATAATCATTTAATTTAGAGGATTATAACTGATAATTAAATAAATTAATAAATTCATTTAATTATGAAAATTAGTGACATACTAAAAAAAAAAATCATTTATTTAATAATCAGGAAGAATAAAATGAATAAAGGTAATTAAATAAATAAATTTATTTATTTAATAATCATGAAGACTAAAAGAGATATGAATTAATTAAGTAATTATGAATTATTTAATTAATAGTCGAATGTGGACCAAGAACATAATTAAATGTCATAATTATGCTAGGACGTAAGTGGTAAAATAGAGCATCTAGGCCTAGGTCACTTTTTATGTGTCTACATTTTTCCCCTCTTTGTCATAATGTAGCATGTCGCATTTGGACAAAGAAAATAAGTCAAAAACATGGCCCAATGAAGGTATGGAGTATCGATGGACCGTCAGAATTTTTTTTGAATTTTGGCCAGGTGACAGAAAAATTTGGAAAGTGTCCCAATAAGTCAATTTAATGATGAGAAAGACAATGGCACAACTGGTTTCGAATTCTGGTGTGTTTAAAGCAGTCAAAATGGTGGTGAAAGTTGGTCAAAAGGGCCTCTAGTAATAACCTAGTTGAAAAATGTCATTTTAATTTTATAAATATGTGTACAATGGGGTAAAAGTCAATTCCTTTTCACTATTTACCATAGCAATTTTGAGAGCGCCAAGAGAAGAGGATAGTAATAGACATGGTGATTCCATTGACTGAGCATCGCAGAGAGATCATGTGGACCCACAGGCGACCTGAGGGCTTAGAGCCAGCGGTATGTACCCCTAACCCACTTTTTCATTTTATTGTTTTATGTGCAAAATTTAGGTCGTAAAGGTCAACAACAACTACTCTGTGACACATATGTGTGCATGTAAGTTGTATTTGCATGTGCGTTCAACACATTTGATGTGTCACGATGTAATCGCAAAATATTTTTAGGATAGGGCCACTGATTGTGTTGCATTCACAAGAAATCACGACACATTTGCCAAAGTGAGTCGCAATTGATAGGTGGAATGCCACATTTAGAGCATTGTGATGCATTTGAGGTTTTAAATGATGCCTATGATTGAAATGAGGCATATGCTAAAAGTCGTAATGCAAATGCTCAATCGTGACACAAATGACAACCAAAATGACGCATTCAAAATATTACGATGCAAGTGAAATATGAAGCTACACAAACACTTCTTTGTGATGCATTTGAAGTCAACGCGACCCATTTGACTTTGAATTTGACCAAAGCTAATTTAGATGGGTTTCAAATTTTAAATTCTTTTTGAGTGACACAAATGATAATGATGATTTTCTATAATGTGTTGACACATTGTTTGATCATGTATAGAGATAGCTACTGCCCATCTATATACAGGAGAGCAGGCCATTGACCTTCCAGTTTCAAGATCGGCTAAGTCCATGAGAGCGACAACAGTTGATGCAGCTGGATTTGTATTATGTTTCCTATATTCCCATTATCTGGGAGAATAGGGGACTGTTGACTGCATTGTGTGAGAGATGGAATTTAGAGACATGCTCTTTCCATTTGCTGATAGGAGAGGCTACCATGACTCTAGAGGATGTCTACCGTATTCTACGTCTGTCAGTCTGAGGAGAGTGGATCATCTACAACCTTCAGCATGCTTATCAGACCTTTATAGCCTACTATCATAATGAGGGTACGAGACTTGGCATTGAGGGATATGATATTTTCTGGGAGTTTATGGCAGAGCATTATGGCTAGTTTGATGCATTGTTGGCAACAGTGATCAATAGAGTCCTGATTCTCGACCGTCGCGGTCATGGGTTTCGCATTGGTTGGGGTAATGTTCTAGTGGGAATGAGGTGAGATAGAACTATTTATCCCTAGGGGCCCTATTTGCTCGGAATGCTTTATCATCATCTCCATGAGGTGGCCTATAGGAGGGCACAAAGCATAGGATGTGGTATGACACTTCTGATTCTATGGGCCTCAGAGCATGTAGCCATATTCTAACCTCCTATCCAAAGACCACAAATAGCAAAGGGGATGCCATATGCTTATTACTATGCTGGTGATCTCCAATAGACAAGGGTGGGAGAGACAATTCAGTGGTGTCATTGGATTGACACCATGATTTCATTCATTTGGAGGCCCTACAAAGACTGCGAGCAGCAGAATGATGAGGATGACCATCTCAGCTTCTATAGACAGTACCGTTATTGGATTGGGAGGAGAGTGAAAAGTTAGCTCATCATAGAGATGTATCTACCACAGTGTGTACTGAGACAATTTGGAGAGCAACATGGTGTAATAGTAGGTACAACTGAGTATGTCAGATCTTCGAGGGAGGGAGCCTGGGGTCTGCCCATTCCTATACCTTTTTCCATGTAGCAGATTGATGGGATTGTGGGGCATCAGTGGGATGGAGGGGTGGGATTGCAGATCCTGGGATGTCAGCTGACTATGACTTGTGGTGGAAGGCACATCAATCGGTGCTATTGACAGATCTAGATGGGCTAGCGCTGATGGATAGGAGATCAATTATACCATGTGTGCCATGAGCTAGGAAAGGGGGAAGAGGTGGAAATAGAGGTAGAGGGAGAGATGAAGGCAAGAACAGAGGAAGAGGTGGAGGGAGAGATGGAGATGATGGATATGTTGTGGATGATGGAGGGGACAGTTAGAGATGGAGGAGAGATGGTAGGAGGCATGCTAGGAGAGAGAGATAGTGCGCAGAGAGAGGGGCATTGGATGCCATCCCTAAGGTAGGAAAGGAGGAGGAGAGAGAGGAGGAGCCTAGATGGGATCAGGAGCATGTTGGTCATGAGGAGCACGTGGCCAAGGAGGAGCATGTGGCTGAGGAAGAGGTTAGACAGGATCAAGAGGTTGGGGAGGAGGTTTGGCAGGAGGCCAAGGTGGTGGTGGACATGCGACATGAGGAGGGAGTGAGAGGAGAGGAGGATACAGGGGAGGAGCATGAGGATGAGGCCATTGATGAGGCTAAAATATTGTTGAGACAGAGCATGGTGGAGGGACAACATACTAGAGGGTGGAAAACTTACAACAAAGATTAGATGAGAGTGTTACATAGGTCAGAGCACTATAGGAAGAGCTAGACGTGACTCGAGTAGAGCGGGATCAAGCAATGATCCACCAACAGGAGGTAGCTTAGTGGTGTATAGAGTTTTCACGACTATGCACAAGACCATTTGCAGATATGGCATGAGAGTTTGGCAGGGTTAGTGTATGGCTCGAGAGATATAGGAAGTTATATGAGTAGGTCGTTCCATCCAAGATGAGAGATCCCACCCTAACTAGGACATAGACAGGTAGTGGTAGTAGGTCAAGGAGTGGCAGCGATAGTCAGAGCATTGCAAGGGGTTCAACATCCTCATGGAATACTTCGAGTCATAGGTCCCATCACAGGCACTCCTCCAGTCACAGGTCAAGGAATTCACATCGGTCATCAGGTTCAGGCTATAGATTAGTACCTAGTTTGCCTCTAGTGATAGATCCTTTGGGATCATAGAGTCATGTCCCAGTGTCATCATGGATGCATTTTACCGTGGAAATGATGTCATTAGTGTCAGTTCCATTAGGTTCACAGACAAAGGCTACTATAGTTCCACCAATTACCTCAGTGCTAGGCACAGGTCTTCATTCACCACACTCTTCACCACAAGGGGTTGAGGAGATCATTTCATAGGGACATGGTTACTATATTTGGCTTCATGTTTTAGATTTTATGTATTGACTATCGAGCCTGCGAGGTCTATTTTTGGGATATCCCCTGACTTTATCCTATGAAATTATATTTTTTGAGATGATATATATGATGCAATTTTCATGCGGCCTATATGTGTTTCATTTGATTTATCCATTTATGATGTATTCTAATGTGATGCCTATGTGGATTATGCATTTATGATGAATGATGGTGTTATTTATATGTCCTGTCATGTATGTCCTATGATGGTTACCTATGGTGTGATGCCATGATAATGCAATGTTTATTTATATGTCATGTTGATGTTATGCCATGGATGATGATGATATAATGTATTTATTTGAATGGATTTCACATGACTATGTATTTAATGTAGTGTGTAATGTAGTGTATAGATTTAATGATATAGATGATGTATGTATGAACCTAATGCAATTACTATATGATTATGTATGCACTTATGTTTTTGTATGTCATAGGATATCATCATGAGATGGACAAGAGAAGATGACAAGACAAAAGGAGATGCATGTTAGTTCCTAGGCCAAATCCTTCAAAACCTTACCATAAGGCTTTAATATTTATTGCTCTTAATAATCATTGGGTAGGTTATTGTGGTGGGAAAAAAACACCATGATAGACAAGGATGATCACAACTCATACTAAGGGAACAGTTGCCTCAGTATTTTTGTCATGTAACTAGCTATAGGAAGAAAAAGACAAGATGGACAAGTCATGAAATGCCATTGCTTCTCTAAATCTTGTTTCCAGGACATCCTAAAGAAACTAGCAACGTGATTTTCCAAAAGGAAAAAATAAAGCCATGATCATGATACGTCACTATTTTTCTAAATCTCGTAGTCAAGACATCACTAAGAAACTAGTAACATGAGTGTCAAAAGACAAGACAAATCTCATGATACGTCACTACTTCTCTAAATCCTATTGTCGGGATCTTGCTGAAAAACGAGTAACATGATGAAAAACTAAAAGACAAGTGCCAAGTGTTCTCCAAGTGTGTATGGATGCCAAGTGTTTTAATGTCAAGATGTAAGGTTTGATGATGTTGAGATGCCAGGGTGTCAAGGTTTTGATGATGCCAAGATGAAAAATGCTGAAGATTGCCAAATTCAGGAAGGACACATCCTAAATAATGTTGATGTCAAGAGGATTGATCCCTAAATGTCAAAAGGGATCCCTCAAAATTCTAGTGACAATGACGATGCCTAGGAAGGAAACATCCTAAGGAATAGATGACAAAGTTTGTTCTTCAAAAGGACACATCTGAAAGATACTGATGTCGAGAGGAATGATCCTTAAATGTCAAGAGGATCCTTCAAAAATGTCGGATGACATTGACGATGCCTAGGAAGGACATATCCTAAGGCATAAATGACAAAGGCTATTCTTTAGGACACATCTGAAAGATAACCAAGATTTGATAGTCTGACTGGTTATGATAATTTAACTTGTTTTGACCAAATTTGACTAAAGTTGACTAAATTAACTTGTGTTGACTACATGTCGATGTTTTCATGCTAGTGTAATTGTCATGTTGAATAAATGGTTGCCATAAGTTGGTTGTAGTAAATGGATTATTTTGAGATGACTTGTTTGACTTGAAGAATTTTTGATGTGTGTGCCACTGTAATGTCATGAACCCTAATGGATTGACTTAGTGCAGCCTTTGGGGCTCATTGACAGATGGCCTTATCTATGTTATACACTCAGAGACCTCGTAGTTCGACATGACTAATGACTTTGTCTTGATGACCAAAGATTGCGTCATGATTTTATTTTGAAAAACCTATAAGGACCGACCTAATGTCTTAGGGACTAAAAAATGAGTCTTTCCTATGCAGCAAATGCACAGAGACAACGTAGTTCTGACAAATGACAAAGACTGATTGATTGACATGACAAACTTTTAATGGGAAATGACTTCATTTTGCATTCTTGATATAGTTTTATGTTTGTTGGGGTTTCTTTAGGATTTTTTTTATATTTTTAGTTCTTTCTTTAGGAATTTTTTTCATGTTTTCGTCTTTTTTTTAGGACACTTTATAATGTTTTTGTCTTTTTTTTCCAGGACATTTTATAATGTTTTGTCTTTTTTTTAGGACATTTTATGATTTTTTTTGTGTTTTTTTGAGGACCTTTTATGATGTTTTTGTCTTTTTTCAGGACTTTTTACAATTGCTGATACCATGTGTGAAATCCACTGTGATCACGTGATAAAATTTATGCCCCTAGTCAGGTCCAAGACTTAGCTAATTTTGAAGGACATGAAGGGGATATGCATGCAATTCCAGATGGACAGTATGCAGGACTGGATGTCAACCATTTATCAACCATGAGAGGAGGGGTATGATGTCATGTCAAGTGTCATGGTGATGATGGAAAATGTGCTTCATGATAGGCTAAGATAGATAAAGTGATAGTAGATGGAAGAGCAATGATTGACTACGCATGGCACCTGTTTGCCAGGTTTTCACCATGGTACTTATCCAAAGTGCCTATTTCCCAAGTTTTTACTGTTGGGAAAATTATTTTCTTTTTTACTATTTTTTTATTTTTTGATTTTATTTTTTCTATATTTAATGTCTTTAGCTCGATTTTTTGATGCTATGCATAGAACTTGTGGAGATGTAGACTATTGATAGCCTCTGTCAGTTGTTCACCGTTTGGAGTAGCTAGCTGATATGCTCCAAAAAGAGAGAGGATATGATGATGTAAGGACCCAACCAGTTTGGTTCAAACTTGCCTGACTTTTCTCTATCAGCCTGATTCTTTGGGTTTTGCATGAGGACTCAGTCACCAATGTCAAACTTCCTGGCCATGACTTTATTTTTGTAACTACGACAAAGACAATTTTGATGTACCTGTAGATGGTTCAAGGAATTTTTTCGTTTTTCCTCTAACATCTCCAACTCATGTAGATGTGACTATTTGTATTCTTCATCATTGGTAAGACCCTTTAGGGACATTCTTAGGGAAGTAATTTCAACCTCGATGGCAAGATGGCCTCAGCTCCAAAGATCAGGGTGAATGAAGTGGCCCCTATGGGTGTGTGAATACTAGTGCGATAAGCCCACAGAGTAGGGTTAAGTTGAATATTCCAGTCATGACCAATGTCATTAATAGTATTTTTTAGGATTTTAACAATGGTTTTATTTGATGCCTCGGCTTGACCGTTTCCCTGCAGGTAATATGGAGAGGAAAAATGATGTTGGATGTGAAATCACTCACATAACTCATGAACGTCTTGGTTTTTAAATGGACGTCCATTTTCAGTGATGATGGATTGCAAAAGACCATACTAGAAAATTATGTAGTTAAGAATGAATTTGGATGATTTTTTTTTTATTATGTATGTCAGGGGGATGCCTTTGATCCACTTCGTAAAATACTCAATGGTGGTGATGATGAATTTGTGCCCATTTGACGTGGTAGGATGGATCTTACCCATGAGGTCAAGTCCCCATTATGTGAAGGGCCAAGGAGAAGTGATCGATTGAAGTTCATGTGCTAGAGCATGAATCAAATCACTCTGAATCTGGCATTGGTGACAAGTCTTGACATATTCTAGTGCATCTTTCTCAATGGTCAGCCAGTAGTACCCAAGTCTTGTTATCTTCTTCACCAAAGTAGGACCACTCAAATGAGACCTATATATACCCTCATGTACTTTGCGTAAGGTTGTGCATTCTTTTTTGGTGTCAAGAAATCTAAGGAGGGTGTCGTCAAAGCTACAGCAGTAAAGGGTATTGCCAATGATGGCATATCTTGTGGCTTTTTAGATGAAAGACTTCCTCTAGTTATTAGATAGATTGGGGGGAAGGGTTTGGGACTTAAGGTAGTCATGAATGTCTAGGTACTAGGGAGAATCAGGACCAACAAGCTCGCAGACCATCTCTGATTCTGGAATATCATAGGCGGGGACTAATAGTTGTTCTATTAGGAATTCCAGCTGAGGCATATTGCTTGGAATGTCAAGGAGAGAGCCGATCATAGCCATTGCATCCATTTCCTTGTTCTATGCTCTTAGAACTTGCTCAAAAGGACCATTGTGTGAAAATATGTCTGAAATTTTTCAACCATTCATTTGTAAGGCATTAGTTTCTCATCCTTAGTGTTGTAGTCATCGTTAACTTGGTTGATAACTAACTAAGAATCCCCATAGACATGCAGTGGTCTGATTTTCTATTTTATTGCCATTCTATGTCCTGTAACAAATGCCTCATATTTCGCCACATTGTTTGTGGATGGAAAAGCTATGTGAAAAAACTTGGGAATGGAATCTCCTTGAGGGGTGATATACAATATTCCTGCCCCCAAGCCATGATTGGTATGGGATCCATCAAAGTATAACCTCCAAGGTGCCTTAGGTTTCATATGGAATATTGACTCATCTAGGAAATCTGCCACTAAGGGATGATCATTTTGCATAGGTGCATCTTCCAGTTGGTTTACAATCACTTGTCCTTTGATTACTTTTCTTTCTACATACTGGATGTTGTATTTGCTCAGAATAATGACCCATTTTTCTAGACGTCCTATCAATGCCAAGTGACTCAATAGATATTTGAGAGGGTCAATTTTTTCTACCAACTGTGTCTGATGGCTCAACATATAATGTCTTAGCTTCTGATCTACAAAAATAACTTCTAGAAAAGCACATTCAATTGAAGTGTAATTTAGATCATACTTGAGCAGTGTCTGACTGATATAATATATGGCCCTTTCTTTCTTATCATGGTCGTTATGTGCTAGTAATGCCCCTAGTGCTGAAATTGTTGCCGAGATGTATAAGATCAAAGGTTTTCCATGAATGGGAGGCATAAGGACTGGCAGTGATAGTAGGTAGTCTTTTATTTGCTAAAAGGCTTCTTGGAATTTATCTATCAACACAAAGGGGATTTCTTTGTGCAGAAGATATTGGAATGGTTGACACTTGTCAGCCAATTGTGCTATAAAGTGTCAGATAGAGTGTACCTTGCCCTATAATTTCCTTAGTTCACTTATTCCTATAGGAGAAGGCATGTCCATGATGGATTTTACTTTGGATGAATTGACCTCAATGCCTCTTCGAGAAACTATGTATCCCAAAATTTTGCTAGATGTTACACCAAAAATGCATTTCTTAGGGTTCAGTCTGACTTTATATTCTTCCAGTCTCTTGAAAATTATGTCTAACACCTTTAGATGGTCTTTTCTTGTTATTGATTTAGCCAAAAGTTCATCCACGTAATATTCCATTATTTTATGCATCATGTCATGAAAAATTGTGGTCATATCCCTCTTATACGTGGCACCTACATTTTTAAGACCAAAAGGAATGACATTCCAGTAGTATGTACCCCAAGGGAAAGTGAATGTTGTTTTATGTTGGTCTTCTGGGGCAATACGAATTTGATTGTAGCCTAAGAAACAATCCATGAGGGATAGCATCTCGTATCTTATCATGAGGTTGACTATGATTGCCATATTTGGCAACAAAAAGTCATCTTTTGGGCATGCTTTGTTTAAGTCTCTAAAATTTGTGCAGACCTGGATCATTCCATTTGGATTTGTTATTGGCAAAAGGTTAGATATCCATTCAACATAATCATTAGACTGTATGAACCCAGCGTCTACAAGTTTCTTCAACTCAACCTTGACTAATAGAGCGACCTGAGGATGCATTTTACATAGCTTTTGTTTAACTAGTCTGGCATTTGGAAATAATGGCAGATGGTGTAGAACTAATTCTGGGTCTAGTCCTGGCATGTTGGCATAGGACCGTGCAAAGTTGATTTTACGGTCTACAAAGAATTTGTGAAATTTTGGTTTCTCTTCTTCAGTCAAGGATGCAACAAAGAGGACCATTTTGGGATCTTCTCTTGTTGATATGTTGGCCTCTATGGTGTCCTCTATGAGGATAGTTGATTTCTCTTGAGTTACGGGAAGAAAGTCCAATCCTCCATCTTTGGGCACCTCAGAGAGGTTTTCACCCATAGATACCTCCTTTTTTTAACTTTTTTATTGTCAGAAGGTTCCTTTCGGTTTTCACCTAAAGACGTTTCATTTTTTTCTTTATTCTTATTTTTAATTTTGTGACTAGAGGACGAAGCAGTCTCCCTAAAGTAAGTTGCACAATCTAGGTCAATGGCGAATATGACCTTGTGATCACCACTGGGTATTCCCTCAAGTAATCCCATAAACTCTTCAATGGCCTCATCATTTTGAAAGGTGTCCAAGACTGGCGGGCCTTGTTGGTCCCAATCGATTAGTTGCGAGTAGACTAAGGAAATGCTATCATCAACATTGGTGAATTGAGGGGAGGATGCAGATAGCATGCAGAAAAATTTAGAGATATTGAAAATGAAGTTTTCATCATCCAATTCCACATCAAACTCTATTGAATATTCCCTAAGTTCACTTGTCTCATATTCATTGTCAAAGTAAGGGGTGAAGGATTCAAAGTTGTGGGTATCAATGTTATCTGTCAATTCAGATGGATTCAACTGATGGTTATGGGGTTCAGATGGTGGGGCTTGTATGTCATGGGGAAGGTAAATGGGATTGTGACTATTTCGTGATTGATCGATTTTAAATGTTTGCCAAAAATTTTGTTCAGAGGTAAGCTCCCCAATTTCAAGGAACAAATCATCAAGACAATAGTCACTTAAGGATCATTGGGATCCAAATTCCCACTCTTGGGATTTGGTTTTAGTAAGTGATTACTTGATGGTCTCGAAACTTTCTGAAGCATGCACGTGCTCACTCAAAATTCCATTGGTACGTCAGTCGTCATTGTTGGGCAATCCATACCCTAACCCTTGAAGATACTTTGGTATTTTGAAAGGTTCTATGGGATCTCTTCGTCCACTTTTATTTCTACCTAGGCCATTAGTTCCATTGTAGCCCTTATCCTTCATCATATCATATCCCTTGCCATATATCTTAACTGGTAATGCGGGTAGGTCTTCCATTTCTTTATAGAGCCATCCTGTAATATGAAAAATTTCCTTGTTACTCATGTCTCCCCATTTGATGAAAATCATTTTTGGTGGAACTTTGAAAATTTCTTTGTGTTCCATTCTAAAACATGGATGACCATAGACCTTTGGAGACTTGGCTATTGTTGTGATGCTATATGTCATATGTAGTTTGAATTCTCCACAGCCTAGGTCCTACATCTTGACATTATACTCAACTTTAAGAAGTGAGGGAGATGGTGGCATGGTGGAAGTCATGGACAGAGTGGATGTGGATGATGATACAAGTGTTGATGGGTCAATGTATTTGGAAGGAGAAGGACTAGGTGCTTCTTGGTTGATGGGCACTCAATTTTTGGAAACACCCCTTAGGTTGGTACAATATTGAAAAGGGTCAGGGTCTCCATATATGGTGATTTCTATGTCGTCAAATGGGAATTTAAAGCATTGGTGATATGTTGAGGGGACAACCTTTAAGGCATGAATCCATAGGTGACCAAGCAAGATGTTGTAAGGTAATTCTAGATCTAGCACTTGGAATGTTGTGTCCACAATGACTAGTCTAACTCTGATAGGAAGAGAAATAATGCCCCTAGAAGAACATTCTCCTTCATCATATGCTTTTATAACTATGCTCTTTGTAGGGTCCACACATGCATCAGAAAATCCTAGAGCCTTAACAAGTTTCAAGGAGCATATGTTCAATCCTGCTCTGCCATCTACTAAAACTCTTCTGACCTTGTGCTTATGGATGATAGTTCTGATATGTAATTCATCATTATGGTTGGTCTTGGATGATGAGTAATCTTGATCAGAGAAAGTGAAATTATGAGGTGTATTGAGGTACCACACCATGGTCTCAAATTGGTTGAAATAAATATCCTTAGAGATAGACAACTCTTGCAGAGTTTTATCAAGTATTGCCTTGTTTGTGGGAGAAATGCGAAGCAACTCAAGTATGGAAATCTGCACAAGGTTTTTTCCTATGATTGATAAGGTTAAATTGACTCTTAGGTTGCCACTTCTTTGTGGATGAGCTAAGTTGTGATGGCTTAGGTAATGGACTAGCTATCATGATCTTAGGTTTCCTAGCAGGAGGTAGACCATCTATGGTTATCTTGCCGCTTCGAGTAGTGGTGTTGCATTGAGGTGCTCTTTTGACTGTGATGGTATTGATGTATTCATCATCATTTTGAATATTGTTAACAATAGGTCCACTTGAATAGTCATACTTGGCGCAGGTGTAATTGGCTTGATTATTGTTTGTGTTAGGACCTGATGTGGAAGCATTTTTTTTGAAAAGGAAAAAATAGGTTTTACAGGGACCTAAAACTGCAGAGTATAAACAACAAAAGATAACAAAATAAATCCAAACAAGTAGACGACTGTCCCAAAAAGGAAACGACAGCACCAAGAGACAACAAGGTCCAAAAAAAGGACCACCCAAAAAGCTAGAAACAAACACCACCGCACTACTCCAAGGTGTTCAACAACTCCTCAGCCTCCTTTTCAACATCCTCCATATCTTGTAACCCCTGCTTGAGGATTTGAGCTGTATGTGACGAAATCGGGGTATTCCTCTTAGTGTTAGCCCAGGTACGAGTCAAAATCCCTTCACCAGCAGATCTGTCGCATCCTCTGTCCGCATCCAAATCCACGACCAACCAACCCTTTTGATTTTTTTCAAGATTTTCCACCATAGCATTGATGATAATGGTGTTATGCCTGGCAATTTTGTGATTGTTCGCCACAGTGGCCCTAATATTTTGGCCTATCTTGGACATATTGCACTCGATACTAGTCAATCTTTCCTCTTGTGAATGTTGTCTTTTCCTTGGTAAGGGGGTTTCCTATCCTTCATTCTCTTTACAACTCCAGCTAATCTTCTGCTCCAAATCCATGACCCTATTGCTTAGATCTATATTACGACCTTTCAAATCACAGACTTCCTTCTGGGTCCACTTGAGAACAGTGAAAAGGCCTTCCGTACTTTTTTTTGCCACACTCACAATGTCCTCAAACTTGAGCTTATTCAAGGCTGAATTAATTTCATCCTCATTAGGGGAGTCAATAGAGGCATTCCCAAATCTTCCAGATGCAGGGGCACTAGGGGCTGACTCCTTACTGACCATAGGTTTATCAGAAATAATTTCCATGGAATTCCTAGAATATGAGACAAATTTCATAACAGAGGTACCTTTAAAACCAGATACCAAACCCGGAGTAGGGCAGCCAGGAGACAGCTGGGGATTAAGACAAGGCGATGAGGCAACCCAGACTAGGGCACTCAAGCAAAGGTTGCAACTTAGGACATGATGGCGGGGCAAAATCCTTAAGGGAATTCCGACAAGATAGGGATAGGGGAGCATTGGTATTAGGACCAATAGGGGCACAAGCAGGGGGGGCCTAGGGGTCATTCTCCCTACTACTTTTTGTATCCTCATCATCCAATTCTCCAATTTCAACAATTTTAGGAAAAGCAGGTAAATTTTGATAATGCTCAAATATGAACCTGACAAGACCAGGGTGAATAATAGCAGTCCTCCTAGGGTTTCTTTCCACTTCATCAAGGCAATTCTTCAAAGAAGAGAATAAGTAAAAAGGCAGAGAGATATGAACCTTGTGACAGAAGTGGTTTAGAATGGCAAAGTGGTAACCATACACTCTGGTGAAGCGCCGGTCAACCGTGATATACTCCATAATAACTCTTAAAACTTTCCTCCAGATAGATTTGATGGACTCCACATCAAAATAGCTATTGGAAACCTTAACCAACTTAGCCTTCTCCTTGTCTTTTTTAGGAAATTTAATGACTGCTTCATCAGAGAACCGACGGTCCCGATAAAATTTCACACCCTCTGTCGAAAGACCAGTTATCTCACTGATTAAATCCTCATTTAGTTTAACATTCCTGCCAAACAACACAATCTCACCATTTTCCCAATTTTTTACAAAATAGTCCAGCATCCCCTAGTCAGTACCATGGAGCTTTTCCAAATACGGGACTAAGCCTCCCTTTTCAAATATGTGGAAGCATTGTTAGAACCATGGTCTTGCAGTGGGTTTTTATGGATGGTATGGTCAGCATTTGATGGAAATTGTGGGCCACCCAGTTCAATTATTCAACTTTCAATAATGTGTTGCATAATATTTCTGAGTTGTCGAAAAGACGATGTATTATGTCCTTTTTCTTGGTGATAATGACATAAAGAATTATTATCCCACCATTATGGTTTAAATTTTCTGATGGTATTGTCCTTGACTTTGATTGTTTTGACCATTTTGGTTTTTTGAGATGGTATTGGTGGGGGGTATCAGTATCGTCTATGGTTTGTTTTGTGATTGAACCCCTTTTAGAGCCAATATAGGACCCATAGTGTTTATAGCTTTGGTATCGACAACACCGTCATTGGTCACATGTTTATTTTTTACCCAGTACTTGTTTTGTCAGCGAGAGGATTTTTGCTTGTGTTTTTAGGACAATATTTTAGCTCTCCTTTTGCAATAAGATCTTTCTTCATCTAGACACCCTTTTTGACGAGTTCTGTGAAAGTTGTGCAATAATGCACTTGCAATCCATATTTTAAAGGGCCTAGAAGTGTTTGAATGAACATGTCAACCTTTTCTATTCTGGGTATGTCGATGTGGTAGCAACTAGCTAAACTTCTCCATTTTTGGAAGAATGGGATGAAAGTTTCACCAGCCTCCTCTTGTCTGAGATTGCATAAACTAGTAGTGGGATGAGTATGTTCATATTTTTGGGAATTGTCTTGTCTGACGGTATTGTCCTTGACTTTGATTGTTTTGACCTTTTTAGTTGTTTGAGATGGTATTGGTGGGGGTTTTCAGTATCGTCTGTGGTTTGTTTTGTGATTGAACCCCTTTTAGAGCCAATACATGACCCATAGTGTTTACAGCCTTTGCATCGACAACACCGTCATTGGTCATGTGTTTATTTTTGACCTAGTACTTTTTTTTGTCAGTGGGAGGATTTGCGTTTGTGTTTTTAGGACAATATTTTAGTTCTCCTTTTTCAATAAGAGCTTTCTTGATCTAGACACCCTATTCAATGAGTTATGTGAAAGTTGTGCAGCAATGCACTTGCAATCCATATTTTAAAGGGCCTATAAGTGTTTGAATGAACATGTCAACCTTTTCTCTTTCCGGTATGTCGATGTGGTAGCGACTAGCTAAATTTATCCATTTTTGGAAGAATGGGATGAAATTTTCACCAGCCTCCTCTTGTGTGAGATTGTATAAGCTAGTAATAGAGGTGTTCATGTCAATGCTATATGAGTAATTTTTTATGAAATTTTGTTTTAGCTCATCCCATGTTTCAATATCCTTTTGAGTGGAGAACCATTCAAGGGAAGGACCTGCAAGACTTTTAGAAAAGAGTCTCATCAATTACATTTATTCATAGGCGACATCCATATAGTTGGTCGCGAATTCTCGGACATGTTCGATAGGGTTTGTCTTTCCTCTGTATTTGGTAAAATTGGGTGACACATATCCTGGAGGAAATGGCGGCATGTATAAGTTCATGTCAAAGGGATATACTGATAGATCGTATGATACTTGTAATTTCTTGTTGGATATTTGCATATTTTCCATGGTCTTCTCTAGACCCATTAGCTTTTTTTGCAAGGCATAAATTATAGTCATTTGTCGCACCATACATTGGATTGATTGGTACACCATGGGTCCCCATTTGTTGTGAGTGGATTTTGGTGTGTTGTTGAGGGATGTGTTGTTGTGACATGTATGATGTGTTTTGGTTTATGTGTTGGTACTAAAAATTTGGATTGGGGACATGTTGATGGGTATGAATATGGGATGAATATGTCAGAATGTGTCCCCCATCCATTTGAGTTGATATTTGGGGAATATGGTGAACAAGAATATTTTGGTTTCCAGTAGATGCCATAGGTTGTGTATTTTGATTGCCTTGTTGGGGTTGTTGGAATTGTCGCAAAGGAATATTCATGTTTTGTCCTTTTGAGGGGTTGGTATTAAACTGTGTTGATGTGTTAATGTTTGGTTGTGGTCCTTGAATAAGGAGATGTTGTTTACTTCCTCCCAAAGGATTATGTGAGGTACCAATGAGAGGATTTGATGAAGATGTACTCATGGTACTAGATGTAGCTATGAACAGAGGGTTTGAGTGGCTTTATGATGCCCCCATGGCATTTACCGAAGTGGTAAATAGAGGATTGGATTAACTTTCTCACATTTCGAGGACCCAAAGGTGGCTCCAGCTGATTGTGACGTTATTGTGGACTGTGTAGGAAATGTGACAGATTGTGTTCTACAAATGGACGTAGCATTGATTGAATTGGAATTGTTTGGAATGTTGGAGGTAGTACTCATGGTAGTTGTGACAGTTTGTGAGGTAGCATCAAAAAAGGTATTTCTTGTGTTGTTTGGAGTTTGACTACTATTGGACATGTTATGTGTATTGTTGACATTATGGTCAGGAGATGTTGATCTCAAAGTATTATTGTCGAACCCATGGGGTAATTTAGCTCCTTGACTTAAAAGTATGGCCAAATATCCATCTCTGTCATATAAGACCATTTTTTCTACAAAGTAGGCCACCTCTGGATCTTGTGCTACTACCTCTAGGTTTTCCTCAAGTAATTTTCCATATTCATCCTTACGTAAGAATTGTTCAAAGGGGTTGTTTGATGAGGATGGGATGGTCATGAGAGGCTGAGTATTCGTGTTTCTAAATGGGCCGTCAAAAGTCCAATTTGGGTCATAAGTGTGATTGGTGATGTTGGAATTGGAATCTTGTCCAAAGTTTTCCATTTTTATTTTCTTTCTTTGGAGTCTAGTTTCCACCATAAAAGGAAATTACTCAAATGAGGGTGATGAGAATGATGAATAAATGCAAGCATGATGCTAGCCTATGCTATTGTATTTTTTTGATAAAGGATGACAATGCAAGACTATGTTTTTTTATTTTCGATATTAAGGGATGACAATGCAACAATGTAGAATGAAGGAAAGCTGAAAAGGTTGTCAAGACCAAAGTGTCGAATGAGGACTAAGATGATAATGTTGACTAAGGATTAAGATGATTAATGCAAATTCTAGGTTCAAAATGAGGACTAGGGGTGGACAATGCAAAGTCTAAGTTTAAAATGAGGACTAAGCTTGGACAATATTTGGAGAAAGGTTTTTCCTAACCACTCTAAGCATGACTTATCTAACAATTTTGGTTATCAAAAGGACTTGCTAAAGGGACTAAATGACAAGGTTGAAATGATGAGTGAGCCTTCCTAGCTAGATTTTTGAGTTGGAGGTTCTCACAAAAAGGACAATGATAGAAAAGAGAAATAATGACTATGTCCCATGATAACCTAGTTTTGAAACAATGGTTTTGCAAAGTGTGGTGAGTTGGCCTAATCCAAATTCTTACCAAGATGAAACCTAAGGACAAGTTTATGATAGAAATGACAATTATGATGCCTAGGGAATGCAACTAAAAATTTGAAAATTTATCCTATGATCAAAATGCAAGCTAGTGAATGCACATGATGGAGTTTTTGAGCAATTTCAGTTCTAGTTTCCGATAGAGACCTTTTTGAAAAGATATTTGATAGTAGGCTAAGATGTTTAGACTCAGATTCTGGTCTTTGATAGTGTTTATTGTCTTCTAGGAAAATATGTCGCTTAAGGTGGAAAATATCCTGCAGTGATCAAATGCATCATTTTAGATGGCAAATGCGGTTTGGTTTTTCAAATGCGGATTTACAAATTGTGATTATGGCTTAATTTGGAAAATGTGACTTTTCATATTTCAAATGCATTGCAAGATAGGTGAATGTGGTGTTTGGAGTAGCAAATGCATTTTAGCAGAGCTGATGTGTTGCAAAGACTATCAAATGCGGTGCGACAGAGCGATTGTGGTTTAACAAATGTAGTGGAGAATGTAAAAAGTCAAATTTTTGAATGTTTTCATCAAAACCCAAATTGTTTAAAGTTTTAATATTTGTTTCCAGATGTTTGAGTGTTGTTTGTTTCATTTCAGTAACCAGAAAACACTTCACAAGCATGATATTTTGAAAATAATCAAACACAAAAGAGAACAAGTACAATCCTATGGTTAAGTGAGGACAATATTCACTAGATTCCACGTGGGTTTCCCTAGTTGCATATCATTAGCATGTGAATTCAAAATCTTCGTTGCATGGGATCCCCCTTACAGTGCACTCTCTTCTCAGGCCAACCAAGCTTCCAACCCCCATGAAACTCCCACGGTAGATTGATCACCTCTACTACAGACTGTGAATACGTGGATGCCTTCACACCAACTGGTGCTATGCTAAGAAATAAAACCCGAATGCAAAAAAGAAGAAAAGTTACTAGGAAAATGCGTCATAGCAGAGCGAATGCGTCACTCTGTTTAGAAAATGTGGCACAATCTTGCATTATGGTTGCTAACAGGTAGATGCATTGATTGAATGTGCAGATGTGGCTCAATCTTAATGATGCAGCTTTCCCAATGGCGATTGTGGTGCAACAGAGCGATTGTGGTGTTTTAGTTGTCGAATACATCACAATGCAACATATGTAGATCAATAAAACTCAAATGTGTCGCTTTGTACCTATACCTACAAAAACAATGGAAAATAAAACAAAGTCATATGGAAATAGAAAATAAAGATTGTCGGGTTCACCAATGTATCAATGGGTATATTTTTGATAGAGTTAGATGATCTGAGATCAATAATATTAAAACCCAAAGAAGCTATGAAATACAAAGAAAGATTAAAAAAAGAAAGATTATAGTTGTTACTCATTGCTTCCATGATTCACCTCCATAGCACCTTCTAGCTTGTAGTGTAAGATTGTTGCCCTCAGATTTGTGTATGTGAGCAAATGCCTATGACTATGTCCTATGCAAGTTTTGAAGGATTTGAATGACAAAATAAAGACTATGCCTATGACTATGACAAATGACTATGCCTATGAATAAGTAATCCCATTCAATAAACTAAATGCAAATTACACAATTAATATCCAAGCATAACTATGTTAGAATAATGAAGTGCTCCCAAAATGCGAGCAAAATTGACATTTTATAGAAAATACAATTTTGGACTAACGGACGAGATTGAAAGCTAACAAAGCCTAAAATCATTGGACAATATTTCATGTGACAATCCCTAATTAGGGTTAGGGAAAAATCACTAAATGCGTGGTTGAGATGTCTTTTGAGAAAATCAAATCGGTGGTCAAGAATAAATGTGATAATTAGCTAAAAAGATAAAGATTTTCGAAAATCAAGAAGATAAAGACTACTTGATTTGTAAGATTTGAAAAATCAAGAGAATAAAGGTTGAATTGAAAAAGCAGATTTGGAAAATCAAGAATTTGCTCAATTACTTGATTTTTGGAAGAAGATTATCTTTTTGAATTAAATTAATTCAAAATATGGATTTTGTGTCACAATAAATAATCGATTTTTAGATTATTTACCAAAATGAAGTGATATTTAATAAAATGAAATCATTTTAAATAATTTCATTTATTTAAAATGAGAGAAATGTTAAATTAGGTAATTAAATAATTAAAGATAATCATTTAATTTAGAGGATTATGACCGATGATTAAATATATTAACAAATTAATTTAATTATGAAAATTAGTGATACTAAATAAATAAATAAATAAAATTCATTTATTTAATAATTAGGAAGAATAAAATGAACAAAGGTAATTAAATAAATAAATTTATTTATTCAATTGTGGGAAGATTTAGACAATTAACAATGTATTGAATAAATAAATAAATTTTATTTATTTAATAATCATGAAGAATAAAAGAGATATGAATTAATTAAATAATTATGAATTATTTAATTAATAGTCGAATGTGGACTAAGGAGATAATTAAATGTCATAATTATGGTAGGACGAAAGTTGTAAAATAGAGCTTGTAGGCCTAGGTCATGTTTATGTGTCTACACCTTCTACAAGTACTAACATCTCTGATCTCTTGCACGTAGTTGAAGAACTGAGGCATGACCCAAATGAACCAATGGAAACTGTAGAAAGTCTTGTTGATGAGGAAGCTGACCTTCAAGACTCATCATCATTTATTTTGTTGATGCCCAACGCTCCTCAAGAATTGCATGCAATTAGAGATACCTTACAAATTAAAGACACTACACAAAATACCTTGCCTTGGCCTGAAATAAATTCTAGCCATATCAATGAATATAATACAGAAGGGTTATTAAGTATGGCTTTTCCAATGTTGTTCCCCACTGGCATGGCAATGCCACTACAATTGAGAAAAATATAGATTCACTTACATGAATATGCCTTGCACTTGATGAGATACTATGATGATAGATTTGGGAGGTACGTCAAATTTAAAAATTACATTTATAATTTGATAATGAGACATTGAAGCCAACAATCAACATCAATGGAAACAAACTTGGAGGAAAGAATCTCAAAGTCGGTTCTTGCTTTGCAATAATTGCTTCGGGATGCACCAAATACCCAGATATTGAACCAACTTGTTTGCTTTGGTGCATCCTTGTGAGGAACCCACTCATATTAGGCCAAGAGATGACAAGAGCTTGCAACAACGATCCACTAGCTTGGTACACTAACTCTTTTCTTCACTTGGAGCTCTACAAATACAAAATGGTCTGATCTGCATAGGGTGATTGAACCTCATACCCAATTTTATTTTCCATACTCCCAAAGACACTTCACATAGAACATTGTGTAAAACCTGCACATAACAGCCTTGTAAATGAACCTATAGTTCACTATCTTCCATGTAGAGGTTATTGAGAGAATTTTCCACACAAAAGGACTATTGGTATAGGTATGAGTGGCAACATCATAGGTTAACACATGTACATGGTTTCTTATGTCTCCCAGATGCCCACAACATGGATAGGCTTGATTGGTCAAACCCACACGAGCTTCAACAAACAAAAAAATTCTTTGATCACTATGTTTCAGCATGGAACCCTTGTGCCCCAGAGTAGCTAATATCAAGGATCCACCACTCAGCCTTGGATGAACCACGCTTGCTTATTACTATGCAAATTTCTTCTATGGATCCAATGGTGGACTATGAACAGTTGTTAAACACGGTTCAAAATCATACCAAGTGTGCTCAATACACTTTCCTAAGGAAAAAATGCCAACAATTAGAATGCTACTACAAAGCTCCATGGAATACACAACCATCTTTGGCATTGACAATTGACAGTGAATTAAACAAATTGTACAAACTAGAAAGAAATGATGAGCGTGTTAATATCCACAACCCTAAGATGCAATCTGGCAAGAAAATGTTAATTGTCAACCACTGTTTTCTAGACAAATTTTCCTAAACTACATTTCCAAATATGCATCAAAGTTTGAGAAAAAAATTGAAAGCTACATTGATATCTTACAAAGGCTTCGAAATACAAATTCATTTGGGGATAAAGTGTTGCTTGCATACCAAAAAATTCATGATGATTTTGGTTGTTGATCGTTACATTGGTGCACAAGAAACATGCCATATGCTGCTAAAATTTCCCCTTGTCATCTCAAGTCGGCATTTCTTGTCTTTGAACGTTAGCAGGTAGACTTTCCATCAGTTGAAAATAGTTGACAGTGGTGATGAAATTTCCAATGCTTATATTCATTCCTACATGCAAAGACCACCTAAAATGGAGGCAATATCCCTTATTCATTTTGCACAACTCTATACATATCAAAAAAATTGCAAAGGTCTAGCCTAGCATGCTTGGCCACAACCTGCAATCATCATTGTTTACCCACTTTTCAAAACCATCCCCCAAGAATAAAGTGATGCCTACGAAACATTTTTTTGGTAAAAATTATTACTATACAAACCTTTTCAAAATGTTGAGGCTGACATAGGGCTTACAAGAGAAACCATAGCACAAAATTGGAGGCTACTTTATGCTGCTAGCTATGTCACTTGGCATGTGAATAGACTTATTGACCTCCTTTTGCGATGGGGAGGGTAGTGATAGTGACACTGATCATGCACAATATTTTCCACATATAGATCAATATGAATGGGAGTTGCTCTCTCAATTTGGTGCCACAAACAATGTTTGTTTTGACTAGCTACAACTCTTGGGTCAATAGGACTTTAACCTGCACCATAGGTGGGACAACCAACATGTTCTAGAGAATCTTCATCGCATTGCTGAATTTTTTGTTTCAACAAGTAAATTGCATACAACTAAAGACACCCTTTGGTCCTTTGCAATGCCATCCCTTTGCCATCGGCTATCTCCTAGACAAGAGCTTGCTTTGACAATCATTGAACAACACCACCTTGGCCTACCCTCATCACCTTCGCTTCATATGATCATTCAAGAAACCACTGGCATAGGTAAATAATTCTTGATTTACAAGATATGTAGACCACTAAACCGATCATTGAGAAAAAAATGAAACCTTTGCTTGTTTTTGCACCAATGGGTGTTGCTGCTTACAATGTTTGCTACCTCCACAGTGCATACTACTCTTTGAATACCAATAAAAGATATGAATCCATTGAAAGGACAACCATTGACCATATTTCAAGAATACTTCAAACATATTAAGTACATACTAATTGATGAAATGATTTTCTTGGGTTCCAAGTTGTTGCTAAAAGTAGATAGTCGATTGCAGCAAACATTCCTTGGAAGAAATCTACAACCATTCAGTGGTGTTTCTTTTATATGTGTGGGTGACTTGGCACAACTACCCCCTATTATGGATAGGCCTATCTATAGTTCTTAGTCCATAGCGTTGGTACTTTGGCACACTTTTAATATTGTTGTTATGCTTGACACTATCTTTTGCCAGCATGGACAATCCAAATCACAATAACAGTGTCATATGGTCCTTATGAATAGTAGAAATTGCCAAGCATCCCTGGATGATTGGAAAATTCTTATGAATCGAAAAAAATCCATGCTTGTATCTATAAAAAACTAGGAGTTTGATCAGGCTATCCACTTATTCACAAAAAATAGCTTGGTTGCTTTGCACAATAGGAAAATGATAGAGCAATTAAATGTTCCAAGTGCAATAATTAATGCTGCTAAATGTTCCCAACAAAGCACACTTGATGATGGTGATGATGAAAAAATTCAAGTTGAAATCTTGCTTGCAATTTGTCAACAAGTAATGTTGACAACAAATTCTTGGGTCACAGCTGGTTTGGTCAATGGATCATTGGGTTTAGTGAAGGCTATTGTATATGCTAGGGGTGCTAAACCGCCTCAACTACTTGATTATGTTGTTGTTGACTTCCAGAACTACATTGGGCTAGCATGAGATCATGACAATCCAAAATTCATCTTGATTATTCCAATCACGCAAGGTAGCCAAAGACAACTCCCATTGACAATGGTCTAGGCTTTAACAATCCATAAATCTCAAGGCTTAACACTAGAGAAAGCTACAATAGATATTGGAACTAAATAAAGGAAAGGACTAACATTCACAACTCTCTCTCATGTTAAATCACTAGCAAGAATATGCATAGATCCACCTTTCTCTTTTGGCAGGTATTCTAGGCTACATTCCAACAAATACAATGCACTTCGAATCAATGCAAAGGATCGTCTCCAACAATTGTCTGCACTGCCACGATCATGAAATATTTTTGTTTTTCATAGTAAGTACACCACTTCTCCTTTTCCTTTTCATCTCAATTCTTTCACAGTACCCTTCATTCCCACTTCTATTTAGTTTATCCAACATTTCGAACATTTTAGTTATACAGGAAAAATGTTGTTAACACTATGGTGATATTGTAAAGGGAAGAGACTATAATAAAGCTTGACTGACATGGCATACATGAGTGAAATGTAAGGATTTTTAGGTAAGATTGGAAGGTCTCTCGGTGTGCACTCGTGGACTCTTTTTCTCTTGAAGGAGGTTAGGTGTTTTTTGTGAAGTTGTGGGTAAGTTTCTTTGCACTTTATCGGATAGTGCCACTTTAATAGCTATCGCACTTCAATTATTTCTTTCTAAAAATTTTAGATTCTAACAAATCTAGATTGGGAACATTTCCAGTTGTTACTTCAGATCTTCACAATTGTTAATACCTTTATGCTCACAAGTTGCCCATGCTTGTCAAGTTGGAACTATATTCTATTTGTATACAAGGTGAGGCTATATCTCATTCTTTCCATCTATTCTTTTGTAATTACATTCAAAATTCTTTGTGACAAATGTCGCAACTCTATATATTTCTTTAAGAAGATAATAGTGATTTTAGATTAATAAAATTGCTAGGTTCTAGAAGACAATTATATTCAATTGTCTACATATTGTTTTCTGATCTTTGCAAAATGTATTCCTGCATCCTGTTTATATTATGTATTTTATTCCACATATATTAGATATTATTTGTTATTAACTATACAATTGTTTATATTTCTTCATCTAAATATTTTGTAGTAATGACACACGTTTTTTTTACTAAACTTCCAATTTCCCTTGTGTCTAATGATATTTCATTGACAACATTTTAGATTGCAAATTTATGTACTGAGATATAGATTAAACTCATGGACAAAAAATTTCCCTGCTTAGAGGTTTGGTGAGAATCCATGATGCTTGATGCCATAATGTGGAAGGTTGCAAAGCAAACCTCCCTTATTCTCTAAATCTTGCAATTGATTCCTTGCACAGGGTATGCCTACATTTTATTTGCTTACACTCTTCTACTCCACCTTCATTGCATATTATTTGTTATGAATTGTATAAGTATTCATATTTTTTGATTGATTTATCGTCTACCAATGGTATGTGTTTAGTAGACTAAATTTTGCATTATTCTTTCATGTTTGCAACCATACTCAAACCAAAAAATCATCATACGTGGAACTTTTGATTGCTTTAGAGCTTGTATTAAGTAAGAAACAACCTAGACATTGCTTTCATCATTGATGCCAATGGTGGGAAATTTATTTTTCCTTGCTTGGGTGTTTGGTGAGAGTGCATGAGGCTCCATGACCCAATATGGTAGGGTGGACATCGAGTTCTTCTTTCTTATGTTTACAGTGCATTCTGTGACATACACCAGGTATATCTAAGTTTTGTTTACTTCATTCCTCACATTACAAGTTCATAGTAAATTGTATGTTATAAAATAATTAACTTTGATATCTCTTGGTTTACATGTGTATGAATTAGAGATGACCACTACACTAATATTCACACTTTGTTCTTATTCCTCTAGATCATACTCGAGCCATAATGTGGATTCCAATGCTTTTATTTATACTCATTAGTGGCCAAAACATTGCTTGTATCATTGATCAAAGTGGTAGGGTTCCCACCAACCCTCATTTTCCTGTCTACCTATTGGAATGTAGTGCATGCACAAGTATGCTTAAATTTTAATTTTTTCATGCCTTGCATTACATGTGTATTGTATATTTCATACTATACATTATAGAGATCTTTAAATCTATTGATTTACGTATTCTCTATCAAATATAGATGTTCACCATACTAAACTTCACATTTTTTTGTTATTTTCGCAAACCATAATCCAACTATAATGGTGAATTTGATGAAATAATTGCAAAATTAGTTGCAATGGTCATATAGCAATTAGATCCTAATATACTCTATGTTGATTGTGATAAGAAAAATTTATTCTAACCTTGATCAGAGTGGTCGAAAGCGTATATTCTTGCTCAGTGGTTTGGTGACAGTCCATGAGGCTGGATGGCCCAATATGGAAGGGTGGAAACCAACACTCATTTTTTTGTGTTTTATTTTATATATCTTATGTACACATCTCTATGTTTCTGACATAAGATTCAAACCGAAGTCATATGTTTCATGCTATGGTTGTGATGGAATAAAATAGTTGATGTTAATCCACTTTCTCTTAGGTTCCATTGGACATTACTTGTTCTCTATCTTAGACTACATTCTTTTATTTTTCATAGGGTTCTCTTGTACATGCTATATTATTTCAATTTCTCATACGGTGTTGTTGTAAAGTCAATATTCTTTCAATATTTGACAAGGTCATGTACTAAAAAGAGTACATTTTCATTGTTCAAACCGATGCTTCTTCTATACAATATATGTTAAAATAGTTTGATTTATGGCTTCCGGTTTTTGGTTATGGTTGCAATGGAATAGAATAGTCAATCCTATACACTTTGTGTTAGCTTCAATTGGGAATTGTTGATTACAGTTTTGTTGCTTAAGCTACATTGTTTTATTTAGCAGAAGGTGTTGTTGAAAGGCTCTATTTTATGGGTTTCATTTTCTAGTTATGGTTGAAACGAAATCAAATAAATGTTGTTCATTGTATGTTTAGCTACATTAGGTATTATTAATTATTTTTCTCTTTCTTACACTATACTGGGTATATTTTAATATCAATATATATATGTAAGAATTAAATTGTTCAAGTTATGGAGTTTTTGTCGATCATTATTGTATAGCTCGAGCTATATTGTGGCTTTCTGCATTTGAGTGGCTGTTGAAACCAATCTTGTTTTATTTATGGCTTTTGTTTTCTAGTTATGGTTGGAATAGAATAAAATAATTTATGCTATTGATTCTATGTTTGGTTACATTAGGTATTATTGATTATTGTTCTCTACCTTGTTGCATCCTTGATTTGGTGCTCTTTTTAGTTAGTCTTTTACAATTTTATTTTCTCTCTCTAATGCTTTCATCATTCTTGTTGTCTACCTTGCACTTTATAGTTTCATCTCTAAATTGTTTGTTGTATTTCCTCTTGTGTAATGTTCAATTGTCTATCTATCACTATGTTCATTTCCTGCATGTTCCCTCCCTTTCTTGTACATCTCTGCCTATTGGCTCATCGTTGCATGTTTCTACATGAAAATGCTAGTATTTAATAGAATTTAAAGAATTTTGTATGAATGAAGAAGACAGAAAAAATAATACATTAAAAATTTGAGTATTTAGTGAATATTTTTATGAATTATAATATTTTAAAAATTGCTTATATTTTTATTTTTATCCTTTCATTTAAAAAGTAATTTATGAAAAAATAATTTCAATTTTTTTTTATAATATGTTAGAAATTATAATTGACATGATCATTTAAAAGTATTAGCAAATATTGATTGTTGTTATTTTATTTTCTTGAAAGTTTTTAATAAAATTTATTTGAAGTAAATAAAATAATTATAAATTAAAATAACTCTCCACCAAATAAAAAGATATAAAAATTCTTAAATAGTTGTAAGCTAAAAAAATTAGCTCTTAGATAAAAATATAAAATATCAAATACTAAATGAAGAAATATGTATATTATTATATTAACAATTGCAAAATAGTATATTTATACTATTTTATTTTATAAAAATAAAGTATTGAATACTACATGAAGTATGTATATTATTATATCAACAATCTAAAAAGTATTAAATAATGTATAACTTATTTTATGTTTGACTCAAGGTGTCACTTGACATGTTTGAGAGAGTTTTAATAATTGATTTTAAAATCAAAATTAATATTAATGTGTATTTAGTGTGGTCCACACCTACATGAAGAACCCACCATTGCTTGGGTATGCAGTGGCCAATTCTGCCATCAAGAACACTTTCAGTATACTCCACACAAATGGGAACAATATGAATCCCAACAATGCTAATAGTCTTTATGTTGCTTCTACAGTTGTTTCAAGCCACTGAAGACTTCGAAGATCAAGGGGATGAACTTTAGCCTCTTCAAATTTGAAGAAGCTAAGTGTTGAACTTCTCTAGTCTTAGTGTCTCCTATTTTTAATGCTAGGGGTGCTCCTCCTTCCATTCCTCCTCCTCCATCTATTTATGAAGACTAATCCATTGATCATGCTTGTAATGAGCTAAGGGAAAAATTAACTTCAAATGAAAATGCTAATTGATGTTTCAGATATTTTCTTTGATCTACTATGAAATTCAGGGACAAATGCAAGCCTTTTCTTTTTTATCTTCAAACCAAGTGTCAAGTGCTCAAATTTGTAGCTTGGACAAAAGGATAATTCTTATGCCATTGTACATCAAAATAATCTACAATGTGGTCGGGTGCACGGCTAGTGATCTTCATGTCACACTAAATGAACATATTCCCATGGAACCCCCCCCCCCACCCCGCAAATCTATGAAAAACTAGCATGCAAGGTATATACCACTCCAAAGATCGTTGATGTAGCTGATTTTTTTTTTATATATATATTTTCCATCTTGATTAAAGTTTAAGAGTTAAGAAAGTCAAATTAAAAAAAAATATGTCATTGTATAGAGAGGATACTTTTCAAATATTATGACATTAAAATATTTTAATTATATTTGTGTCTCCATAAAAATGTATAGTTGACATTTTTATGCTCAGTTTAGTCTTTCTAGTGGAATTTTCCTTGATTTTTCATGGATTTAATGTTGTAATGTGGTCAAAACATTCACATGAGGTCCTAAACATTAAAATTATGATGTCTTGTGAAGGTATTGTGAAGCATTGTAAAAAATTTCTACACTTTAAAAGACTCTATTCATTACAATTCACCTAAAAATTTCCTTTTCATCACTTATTAAGTCATATTTTGAAGTGTTGTAAAGTCTTGTAACAAGATTTCATGCTTTTCTAGGCTTAAATTGTACTAATTTAACCCTTTCTCATGTCTAAATGACCCCATAATGTACTTTTCGGCAATTTTCAATCGTGTTTTTGAAGATATTCCTGTTGGACAACTTTTAATGGCCCGAAATTCCCGACACCCACTTAATTTGCTTAACTTGGACTAAGTCAGCAATAGGGGTGACTTAGTCCTTTTTGGCACAAAACTCAAAATAATTTTAAATTTCTAGCAGGATTTTGTCCTCTAACGCTTGAGGTCAGCTTGTGATGTGTTACTTTTAGGAAAAATTTAGTAAAATCAAGTATAAATAAGGGTTTTTCCCCTCATTTTACATATCCTCCTACACTCTCCTAGTTTACAAGCATTCAACCATTATCTAGTCAATCTATTGGAGCACTTCATTGCATATCTTTAGATTCTGAACATCAAAGGGATGGTAAGTTTATGAAATTTGCATGTTATCTATTTATCACTCTCTTTTCATTTCATTTCATTGTTTAGGGTTTGATTACCAAAGTGGGGTTTGACCAAGGAAAACACCTATTCTCTAACCCTCAACCATTTTTCCCCTTTTGCATGTGACTTTTGTATGCAAATTTTTCAAGCAATAGTTGTTGAAAAGTGAAAAAAAATTCTATAAATTCAATCAAGTCAACACAACCATAATTCAAACTTGGAGAGGCTTTCTACCCTATTTTCTATAGAATCAAGTGCAGACACCTGTCAAAAAAGAAAGTGTGAACCTGAGGCTACAATATTTTGTCCTGAATTTTCTAAGATTTGTAGGAGTACTAAAGTGCCACTAGTGGTAGATTAGTCCTGATTCTGGGCCTAAAAAATGATTTTGACATTTCTGGATACCCATTTGTTAGATTCTCGTTCTAGCAAAGTTTCTTGAAACTAGGACTAAGTTGCCTAGCCTAGTGTAAGTGTCTTGGGCAGAATTTTCAGTCAATTTTTCCAGATTCTAGAATCTCCCAACATCAATATTTAGATTCTTGGTGCACCTATTTCATTTTGTTCTTTTATTTCATCATTTAGTTGCATTTTTAGGATTTTTTGCATATCACACTGTGTTTTCTAGCACTATACATTTTTCAAGTTTTGCATCATTAGAACATTTCAATTTCAGATAAGAGCATTAGAACATATTAATTAGGAATAATACATCTCATTTACATTTACTTTGAGTGTAACCCTTGCATTTTGGTCCCCATTGAATCCCCTTTCTCCTTTTAGGCAAAAAATCCTAAGAGGACCAAAGCATTGTGAAGGAAAACCAAAATCATCATTTACATTTCGGTGAACCTAACTCTTTTGAACATTATTCATTTTTTATTTTAAGTACATCCTAGGTTTCATTTTCATTTCATATTGTGTTGGTTAAAGTGCATCCTAGGGTTTAACAATTGTATTAGTAAAAAGCTCATTTTAGTCTACATTGTTGCATCTCGTTTCATTGCATAATAGTGAAATTTTGCATTTACAATATAAATTTGCATCACAAAGTCCTAAACACATTCATATCCATCAAAAAATTCAAAAAAGTTTCAAAAATAACCCTAATTGGACTAATTCTCCACCTTGGGCAACTTAGTCCCACTGTCAGTTTTGCATTTCTATTTTCTGCATTCTATTTCCCATTTCTAAAATTCCTATTAGATTTAGTCATTGCTTTGTTTCAGTACAGTTATTTATTGTTCTAATTGAATCATTTGCATCTATACTTTTTACTTTAATCACAATCATAAATAGCATTAGATTTTTACAATGTTCATTTTCAACATTTATTCCTAGCTCATTTAGATCAAATTCATAAAAAAAAAACAAACAAAAACCTTACAACATCACATGAACCAATTAAAACGATGCTTCATTTTAGGACAACCATATCATCCAAACCTCTTAGTAGTGATGAATTTGATAGATTAGATGAAACCTTTGAAGGTTTCCTCTATCTAAGCTCATCCACTAGGACTTGTGATGACAAAACTAAACTGCTTAGTGACAACTTCTCTCCCAAAACTTTTAGTCCTGATGACTTGAGTATGTTAGATGAAGCCATTGAGGACTTCATCTCACACAACCCATCCACAAAGGTTTGTTGTGAGCAAAAAACAACAAAATATTTTAATGTCATTCAACCTCAACTTGTTCTTTACCCACCTTCACATCAACCTCAACCTCCACCTAAACTTGAATTTACCCTTTATCCACCACAATGTATAATGTTGTCACACACACACACTACACTATAAAAAGCCACCTTATTTGCAAACAACCCAACCTATTCCAAGTCAAGTGGTAGCTATTAAAGTAGTGGTTCCCTTTACCTATGGGGACTAGAAGATATAATTTACACTCTTACCCGATACTCTCCATAACATAATGAATCAACTACTGCAACAATAGATGATAAGTTTTCATGTAGTTAAACCCCATGATACCACCAAGAATTTACCACCTACCTTTAAACAAAATGATTATTGTCATTTTCATCACCAAAATGGACATGACACTAAACAATGTAAGCGTCTCAAACACTTAGTTCAAGACCTCATTGATTCGGGTTGTCTATCCATTGCGGGTGTCATTGATCAAGGAAATAAGTTCATTGCAACCCATAATCAAAATTTACATATCTTTACCAACCCCATGCCTAAACATAATGTTTCATTTGTCAAGGCTAGTGAACCTTCAAACCCTCATGTGATGAACATTGATACAAATAACAAACAACCTGATATTACTTCAAATGTTACCCAAGTTAATCCTATGAATGAACTTGTGGGTATGATAGACGTTATCCCTCATAAGGGCCCAACTAGTAAATCTCTTAAGATTAATTTTTCTTTAGATGATATACTTAAAAATCTTCCTGATGGTCCTCTTTACATAGTAGGCTACACCTATGATAAATCCACCAATGGGATATCAATAGATCCCGCCTATGGTGAGAATGTGATCACAGAAGAATTTTTAGTATTACATAAACTTTATCAAGAAGATTCTAATAAACCAACCACATGGATTAAGAAACATATTGGTTTTGCATGCCCTATGATTGGATCAATCATACTCCGCTTACAGATAGGACCCAAAACTTTCGATGTAACATTTTCTATTATTCCACAATCAGATAAATTTCATCTATGTCTAGGCCATTCTTGGCTTCACTCAATGAAAGTGGTCCCTTTGGTTGTTCAAAAATGTTTAAAGTTTCCACATGGCAATGAGATATTTACCACACACCATAGTGGTTTTAATCCATTTTCTTCTAAAGGTAATTTTTCCTTAGAATCCTTTTGGCTTGAACCTATAGAACCCATCACCCCTCAAAAAGATTTCTTTTCATAGCCTACCAAAAGTTCAAATCCAAATGAATAGCCGAATTGCCTCTTCATAACACATCCCCATCAACTTCTGCTTCTCCTATCCTTGATGAGACCATGCTTCAACCTTAGTATGAAATTGAACCTCATGAACAACCAACCATAGACACGTTCCCTTCATCGTTTAAATGTCCAAGAGAATATGAAACCAATCCCGTCATGCCCCCTCACATTAAACAATTGTATAAATCCAAAGAGAAAGTGATTGATCCATCTTCTTTGGTTCCTTCCATTCTTCCCTCTCAATAAGAGAAGGAACCTATGGTGACCCAATCCACTCTTACACCGCAAATTCAAAATACAATTAAATGAAACTACAGTGCTAGAGAGCGTAGGCGTTGTCATCGTCTCCTTGCTCGTCAAATGAAAAACAAAAATAACAAAGAAAATCAACTTCTTCCTTTTACGGAAGCCTTCAATGATCACCCTCCACCTCCTGACCTGCCACAAGATAGTACATTCCAACCCTAATAGCAAAATGATTTGATCTAATAGTCACAACTCTTGATACATCCTTCCTCAGAAATAACCAGGCTTCATCCTCCCATCATCATAAATCTTGATGATGACGATGACGAGGAGATTACAAGAATAGATGAAGAAGTGCATAACAATCTAAACTCTTTATTTTCATCTACCATGAGCTTAAATGATAGGTATTCTACACCAAGTGAAGAACTTCGTACATCTCCTAGTTTGACACTTACAATTCTTCCTTTGGATAGTCAACCACCCTCACAATATACTGAACATGATTAGGAGGTGGATGATTTGTTAGATGGTTGGCTTGCATTCACCTTGCTAGCCTTTTTGCATTTTTATTTTATTTCTTTTATGTGTTTATTGTGTTCCCCCATAATGTACATTTTATGATTTCTCTTTTCATATACTTCTTCTATTTGTACCCCTATTCCTCTATGTCATACATTGTTTTGTGTTTTCCTTTTGGGGATGACGCAAAGCATTGAGACACCCAATGTCTCTTCCATGTTGACCCAAAAGGTTCTTTTCCTTTTTTCTTTTGTTTTATGTTTTCCTTTTGGGGATGACACAAAGTGTTGAGACGCCCAATGTCTCTTCCATGTTGACCCAATTGGTCCTGTTTCATTTTTACTTTTTCTTTTCTTGTGTTCTCCTTTTGGGGATGACGCAAGGCATTAAGACCGAAATGTCTCCTTCATGTTGACTCAAAAGCCTTTTCTTTTTCATTTTGTTTTTTATTGTGTTTTTCTTTTGGGGATGATGCAAAGCATTGAGACTGCAATGTATCTTCCATGTTGACCGAAAATGAACTTTGTTTTTCTTTTGTTTTCACTCTCTTTGTGTCATAAAAAAAATTTAGCAACGAACATACTGACCCCAAATCCATAGATCCTTTATGTGTTTGGTGTGTTCCTTTTTTGGGGTCAACCTATTTTTCTTTTATTTTTGTATTTGTTTACATGAAGAAGTCTTACTTGGAAACATATGACTTGGCATAGGGGCTTTCCAAGTTGGCTCTCATGTCTTGTTTTCTTTTTACATTTTCTTTCCTTCGCTACTTTAAAGTAATTGCTCATTGAACAGTATGTAGAAATTTATTTAAAATGGGGGGCATACATTGACACCATTTCATTTGCATTATTCTTGTAGCCTTGTCACTTTGTGGATGACATTGGATATGATGTACTTCATAAGTGTGATCTATCCTAGCATATTACGTTCCTCATAGCAGCCTGATGTGACACACTGCATCCCCTAAGTTGTGAATATTATATTATTTGATCGATCCTCTCTTGGAGATATTAGACACAATGTTCCCTAAGTGATAAACCTTGAATTAACTCAACAAGACTCCTTTGAAAATCCTTTGCATTTTACATTTCATTTTTGCATTTTACCTTTTACATTTTTTCCACCTTGCATAACATAGCTTGCATGCCTATGATACCCCTTTGCATTTGTTCATGAGTTCTAAGCATATGAAGCTTTTCTTGTATCATGAAGCATGAACCAACATTATCTTTGTGGTGTCTTATTAAAGTTATCAGAAGGTATAAATCCAATATGGTTGACCAGGAAGCCTATTATAAGGAACGACTTTCCCCATAGTCACCTATTGTGGATTTCTCACCCCATGGACAACCAGAAGTTCCATGGCCCTAGAGTGAGTATAATTGAGACTTCTCACCCAACAGACAACCATAAGTTTCATCACCCCAAAGTGAATACATATTTCCTATTTCAATCAATCAGCCTAGACCTAATCCACAACAAGCTAGAAATACGATCGAAGCTTTCATTCCTTTTCATCATCATGCATGTTCCTTTGTTCTTATGTTTGGTTTATCATGAGATCTTGATCCTAGGGGCTTGATCATCCCTCTTAGTTATTTTTTTTTCATCTTACCAATGTAATTTCATTTGGATCCCTCTTGATGTGCATGTTGAGCTACTTTAGTGAGAGTTTGAAGCAAGTTCATCCTCTCACTAAAGTGGGGGCTTAATGTGTCGCTAAAAAAATGTATAGTTGACATTTTTATGCTCACTTGAGTCTTTATAGTGTAATTTGGCTTGATTTAGCTTGGATATAATGTTGTAATGTGATCAAAACATTCACATTAGGTACTAAACAATCAAATTACGATGTCTTGTGAAGGTGTTATGAAGCAATATAAAACATTTCTACACTTTTCTAGGCTCTATTCATTACAATTCACCTAAAAAATCACCTTCTCACTTAGTAAGTCCTATTTTGAAGTGTTGAAAAGTATTGTAACAATATTTCACACTTTTGTAGGCTTAATTTCACTAATTTAACCCTTTATAATGTCTAAATGGACCCTTAATGCACTTTCCAGCCATTTTCAAGTGTGTTTTTGAGGATATTCCCGTTGGACAACTTTTAATGCCACAAAATTCCTAACACCCATTGAATTTGCTTAAGTGGGAGTAAGTCACCAATATGGGTGACTTAGTCCTTTTTGGCACAAAACTAAAAATAATTTTAAATTTCTAGCAGGATTTTATCCTCTAACCCTTGAGGTTGGCTTGTAATGTGTTACTTTCAGGAAAAAATTAGTAAAATCAGGTATAATAAGGGTTTTTCTCCTCATTTTACATCTCCTTCTACACTCTCCTAGTTTAGAAGCATTCAAGCATTCATCAAGTTATTCACAAGAATTCAAGCAAATCAAGAATTATCAAGTCAATCTATTGGAGTGAACCATAGATTTTTGGGTAGGGCTTATAGGCTACTCTTGCACTCTTAGGAATGTTTCACCTAAAAGGAGAGAGATAAACCCCACTCAAAATTCTAGATAGGTTCACTCAAATTATGCAATGTATGATTTTATTTAGGCTAAATGGAATGATCTAAGTGCAATTAAATGAACTAATTAAGATATTATGAATGCAAAACCTAAGAATTATGCTATGTTGGAAAACACAATGTGATATGTAAACATGAAATATGTATGAAAAAATGCAAAACATAAAACAAGAAGGATGAATTAGAGCACACCTAGAGGTTTGATGAAGATTCAGGAATATTATGAATGTTGTCAGGAATCATTGAAAATCACCAGTGGGACTCATTCGCCACGGATGGCGAATCAGTCCTGCTTTTGATGAAAATTGTTGAAAGCTGGTTTCTAAGTGTCAAGATCCAGAATCTGACAAAATCTAGATTTATAGCCTTAAGGTGGGACTCATACACCATTGAAGGTGAATCAGTTCTCTCCCAAAATTCTGAGAAATCAAGAATCAATTCTATAGCACCAGATCTGAGGTTGTCTGCTTATCAGGTTGACGAAGTTAAGTTTGTAGAAAACAGACATAATATCTTCTCCAAGCTCAAAATAGGTTATGATTGACTTGAAACACTTTGTTGACTTCTTTCCCACTTTTTGACACCTAAATTGTTGATAAATCTACATACACAACACATGCACAAAGGGGGGAAATGGTTAAGGGTTAGGGCAAAGGGATTTTCCTTGGTAAAATCCCACTTTGGTAATCAAACCCTTAATAAAATGATGAAATGGAAGAGAATGATAAATGAATAACATGCAAATACTACCAACTTACCAAACCCTTGTTGAAGAAGTCTGAAGATATAACAATGGTTGTTCTTGAATGCTTGATTGATGCTTGATTAGATGATGCAAAGTTCTCAAATGATTTAATGAATAGAAAGATTGCTTGAATGAGTTAGGAGATGTAAAATGAGGAGAAAAACCCATATTTATACACTTGTGCCTTAGTAACCCGATGATACCTCGTCACAGGCCGATATAAGGTGATTTTAAATAAAAACCCAAAAGAAAATTTGAAATGTTTTGAATTTTGAGCCAAGAGGGACTCATTCACCACCCATGGTGAATGGGTCCCACCTTGGACTTGAATGTGGGTGTCGAGAATTATCTTGCATTTAATGTTGTTTGTCAGGTTTACTTTCAAAAACATATTTAATTAAGCCTTATAAGCGAATAAAGGGGTCAATTAAAGCATAAGAAAGGTGTAAATAGTGAAATTATGCCTAGAAAAGCGTGAAATCTTATTACAAGACTTTACAACACTTCAAAATAGGACTTGATGATGAATAGAAAGGTTATTTTTAGGTGAATCGTAATAAATAGAGACTAGAAAAGTGTAGAAATGTTTTACAACAATTCACAACACCTTCACAAGATGCCATAATTTGAATTTTAAGGACCTAATGTGAATATTTAAGCCACATTTCCACCTTAAATCAAAGCAAAATAGACCAAGAATCAAGAGGAAAGTCCTAAAAGACCATGAAATGCCAAGGGGCCATTTTTCTACAGTACATGTAGAACTTCATTCTATATCTTTAGATTTTGAAAATCAAAGGTGTGGTAAGTTTATGACATTTCCATGTTATCTATTTATCACTCTCTTTTAATTTTGTTTCATTGTTTAGTGTTTGATTACCAAAGTGGGGTTTGACCAAGGAAAACCCGTATTCTCTAACCCTCAACCATTTTCCCCCTTTTGCATTGGACTTTTGTATGCAGATTTTTGAAGCAATAGGTGTTGAAAAGTGAACAAAAAGTCTACAAAGTAAATCAAGTAAAAAAAAACCATAATTAAAGCTTGGAGAGGCTTTCTACCCCGTTTTCTATAGAATCAAGTGCGGACACCTGTCAAAAAAGAAAGTGCAAACCTGAGGCTACAAGATTTTGTCCCAAACTTTTTGAGATTTGCAGGACGACGAAGTCACCACTAGTGGCAGATTAGTCCCACTTTTAGGCTTGAAAACTTATTTTGACATTTATGGATACCCATTTGGTAGATTCTCATTTTGACAAAGTTTCTCAAAACTGGGACTAAGTTGCTCAGCCTAGCGTAAGTGTCCCAGTCAACATTTTTAGTCAATTTTCTAGGATTCCAGAATCTCCCAACATCAATCTTTAGATTCCACGTGCACCTCTTTCATTTTGTTCTATTATTTCATCATTTAGTTGTATTTTTAGGCATTTCTGCATATCACATCATGTTTTCTAGCACTTTACATTTTCCAAGTTTTTCATCACTAAAACATTTCAATTTTAGATCAGAACATTAGAAAATATTAATTAGGCATAATCCATCTCATTTACATTGACTTTGTGTGTAAACCCTTGAATTTTGGTCCCCATCCAATCCCCTTTCTCCTTTTAGGTGAAAAACCCTAGGAGGAGCAAAGCATTGTGAGGGAAAACCAAAATCATTGTTTACAATATTTATATAAAAATGTTGATAAATATTCATATTAAATATTTATATTAAAACTGTTATTTACTGTATACATCTAAAAATGGTCACATTCAATCAAGCCTAATAATTAATTAAATATGAATTATTTAATTAATCTTCTAAGGTCATCTACATATAAATAAATTTAATTATTAATTTATATCGTTCACTTTCAAATTCTTCTAATTTAATTAAATAAATAAGTTTATTTAATTATTACCATCTTCCATATTCCTCTTAATTAATTAAATAGATTTTATAATTTATTTATATTAATTATCATAAATTTGAATTTTAAATTCAAATGTTATTCCTCTAAATTCCCTTTCCACATTTAATTCAATATTTTTAATATTTAATTAAACACTTTCTAATTCTTCACTCTATAGATAATTAAATATTCTAAAATATTTAATTAGAAACTTTCTTCTCTTCATATAATTAAATATTGTAAAATATTTAATTAAAAACTTTCTTCAGTTCATATTTAATTAAGTATTTTATATATTTATTTAAATTCTTTTCTATCATCTTCTCACACATAATTAAATATTAATTATTTAATTATGGAACCTTCTAAAATCCTCGTCACATATAATTAAATAACTTAGTTATTTAATTATGGGATTTATCTTCAACTATCAACTAACTCCTCAAATGGAAACATTCCTTCAACTTTGAATGGAAAATATTGTGTAGGAGGACACATCTTTATTTATTCTCTCAACCTTTCATCTTTTTCTCAATATCCAAAATCTCTCACCGTTCATCTTGACATGCTTGATTTCAACCATTGATCTTTTCCAACTAGATTCTTGCCTCCAAAAACCCTATAAATACAACCTCTTTGTGAGTTTAAAAGAATCCTAGATTTTGTGAATTTACTATAGTTGCATTCTAATCAACATTTAGCAATCTTTTCAGACATTTTTATTTCAAGTTCATAGCATCTTAGTTTTCAAATCATAGCTTAAATCATTTAGCAAATAGACATGCATTTTGCATAAGCTCATTCTCCGAAGTTGTCATTCTAACAAGTTCTTGTTTACACCAACTAAGGGCCAGTACTTGCAACAAATTCTTGGAGATAGATAACAATAAGACACTTTCGAAGGAGTTGTTGTTTTAAGAGTTTTCTTTACTTTTCAATTAGTTTCCTTTCATTTAATGTCTTATTGGTGTGTTGGTTTATATTTCTTTAGCTAGCCCACATAATCGACCACACATTTACTATTAGTATTTAGATTCATATTTTTTGATAGTTTGTAGGTAGATATATGTAGGATAATTGTGTTAGTTACATTTTTGTTTTTAACATCTAAAATATTAGTTCTATGTCTTAACATTATTTTACAGCATCAACAAATTTTCTTTGAAAAATAAATATCGATTACAATATGTTTTATTATTTATTACTTCTTTAAGTAGTAAATGAAAAATAATTCTTACCAACAATTCAAGTATACTTTCCGTAGTGTAGAAAAATGTATCCCTTTACATTTTCACACTTTTTTTTGGCCCTCCTAATTAAAATGGACTTAATGATGCCTTAATGTAGTGTTGAAAAATGTACTCCTTTACATTTTCACACTTTTTTTGGGCCCTTTTAATTAAATTCGTCTGAATTATGCCTTAAGAAGCCTTATTTGACATCTACAAGCCTAATAAATGATATTTTCTTAAGAGGAAACCCAACAACAAATAACACCATCACATAATTAAACACCTTGAGCAATGTGTGTTCTAGGAATAGGGACTTGGGATCCATTCGCCCATGGGTGAATGGGTCCTCCCTAGGCCTTGGAATCCATTTTTAAAACATGTTTTGGTGGTATTTTTATCATTCCAAATTCAAATTTCAAATGTTGGGTTGCAATGTTTAATTTTCAAAAAATTAAGGATAAATGTCTATAATACAAGGTTATTTCATCAAATTAACATTAAATTTCAAGAGCAGAATCGAGAGAACTTTCACAAGAGAAAATATTATTTTCAAGAGCCTTCAAGAGTAGAATTATCAAGGATTTATTGCGAAAATCAAGATCTCAAGAATCATGTCAAAGTCTTTTGCAATCATGCATATTTTTGGAGCTAACATTGTGATGTAGGTTTCAAAGATCAAGTCAAGCATTCAAAGCATTATCTCAAAAATTAAGGATTGACATTCATTGAATCCATTTCATGCAAGTTCTAGATCTACATTCAAAGGTTTATCCAAGATTTTGTTGAGTGGTAACATAGAATTGTTCATTCATCATTCCTTTCACACTCTCATTATTTCATTTCAAGGTTTAATTACAAAAAATGGGGTTTGACCAAGGAAAACCCCCATTCACCAAAAACAAACAATTATTCCCTCTTATGTTTGTGTTGCATATTTTAGGTTGCAAGAAAATTGAAGATTGAAGACCTCTAAAGTACAAAATTACAAAAGTCGCGAAATTTATCAAAGTTACAAGAAAAGTTTTCAAGATCATAGAAACTTATATCCCAAGATCATTTTCTCTCATTTTCATGTGAAACCAGTGGGAAATTGTATCTCAGATATGTCTTCAAAGGCTCCCAAAAATTTATTTGAAAAAGTTATCTTAGGACCCATTTTCCATTTTTGGAAGGGGGGGCAGTGGGGGGGTGTCATGGGCACTTTCCAACCATTTCTTAACACTCTGTAACTAATTTTGAGGTAGGTTTTAAGTGTCTTCCACTCATCCGATTTGCATAAAATTGGTTGTTTTTTTTTAGAGTTATGTTGCATCTTTGTGAATCAAGTTTTAGTATACAAATTTTAGGTCATTTTCTATCTTATTTTCATCTCCCAAAAGTGCATTTTAGTCATATTTTTCCCATCCACACACAAAGGAAATCACTAGATATTCTATAGAATTCACTCACCTAAGGACTGGAAGTTAATTCTATATTTGAGGATATCATTTCCCGAATGAAATAGAAAATAGGTAGGTACATTACATCTCATTTTTCCCTTTCTATTTCTAGTAATTTTGGTGAAACATTCCAAATTTAGAATAAAACCCTTATGTTATGAACTCCCAACCTATTTTTCTATGTTTCATTATGGTGAACCTGAGTTTTTGAACATTCAAGTTTTTGATTTGGAGTGCATTCAAACCCTAGATCTAGGATTTGAAATAATTCATTGTATCTAGGGTTTCTAAATTTGGCATAAAGTTTCCTTGCATTTAAGGTGTAAACTTGTATTCTGCATTCATATTAAATCTAAAAATCAAACAAAAATTGCATAATGTTAGATTGATTTTACATAGTATTGACATAGTAGCATACTTTCAATCACTTAAACCATAAAATTGAGTTAAAATTGTATTTCAAAAAGTGTTATATAGTTCATCATTTCTCATTAATTATACTTGCATTAGGTCATGTCAAATTCTAGAAAATTCTATCATAGAAGTTACAGTCTAAGACCTAGAATAGAGAACACATATAATCACTTAGAAATTACATTTTTTATTTTAAAAACCCTACACAAAGACCCATTCACCCATGGGTGAATGTGGCCTTCAGGGCCTCTCAAAACTATCTTTTCTGAGCTTTTTTGTGGTTATCTACACTTCGTAGATCTTCCTTTTAAACTACTATTACAATTTGGAATTTTAAGGAATTTCTATTTTATGCATTGGGTCTAATCATCCATCTAGTTTAGGCATTGAAAAATTGAAAAAATGTTGCATTTTAGATTTGTAAAGAAATTATTACATCATTTTATCATTACAAAAGTATATTGTTATCATACTTCATGTTCTACTTTCATATTTTGTTGAATACTCTAAGAAATTTTTCTTACAAGCATGTGAATATAAATTCATTTGTTCTCTTTTCTTGTTCTTCATTGATCCCTCTCTTGTATGTGAAACTACCTTAGTAAAAGAGCATACAATCATGTGAAATCATGACAATCAATTTTGTTGTTCTCCCAATATCTCTCATATTTGCAAAGAAGATATTTCAGTGTTATAGGAACCAATAATTGAGAGCCATGAAAATTCTTTTTTTTCTATCTTACTTGGGAAAAAATTATTAAAAAAGAGGATGCAACCCTTTATAATCAAGAAAATACAACCATTAGAAACTCCCCTATTTGTGATGAAGTTATTTTAGAAGATCCAACCATTAAATGTCATGAACATCTAGTTTGTTGCTCTCCTAAAAAATCTCCTATTAGGAAAGATATCATGGTGCAACAAAATGGAAAAATTGACACATCTCTTTCAAGCAATAGTATTGCGGCTTCATTATATGAGGATGATGAGGTAACATTAAACTCTCCTTTACAAAAAGATCATCAACATAAGGATAAGTCTTTTGAGGTTATGAATATTAGATCTCCCTCGAGTCCTCTAATTCTTAGACCTCCTAAGTCATCTCCTGAACTAGTTATTATCCTTTATCCACCCTCACATCAACCTCAACTTGAAAACAAACCCACATTTATCTTAGAACCACCTAAGAATAAACCATTTTCTCCAAGAGATATCTTGAACTTTACAAGGCAACATGATAGTAACAATGTTCTATAGAAATCAAGTTGTAATAACGTTACTCATAGATATAATACAAGGAATAATAGGAAACCACAAACCATTCCTACTTCATTACCATTACCTCAACCATATCTCCCACTCGCACCTAATATCTTGCAGTGTAGTGGAAATGGGTATGATCTTGTGGAACAACTTAAAAAAACTCTTGCTAAGATATCCTTATGGGGTATTATTCATGCCTCACCTAAATACCATCAAGGAATGAATCCAAACATTGTTTTTCACCAAAATGAGCTACCTCCTTTGAAAGTGCAAAAACAAAATGAAGCTTTCATGATAATGGATATATATAATACAATTGGGATAAAGAGAACCCTATTTGACAATAGTTCATCCCCTAACATGTGTAGCATAAACCTTTTGGATAGGCTTGGAATAGATAAGTGAAAAATTCAAATTAATTCTTTATCTATTCGTGGATTTGATAATTTAGGAAATCAACTTCTTGGTACAATCACACTACCTATTATAGTAAAAGGGCCACATTGAAAACTCCTATTCATGTCATGCCCAATAATATTTCATACAATATTCTTTGGGGTAGACCATGGATTCATAAAATGCATGAAGTTCCTTTTAATCTTCATTGTATAATGAAATATGTCTATAAAAAAAGTATACAATCAAGGCTGATCCCAAACTAGAACATTTTTTGCACATTGAGAAAGAGAAGGAAAGTCTTTTGAAAACATTTAAACCAACGACACAAGTGCAACTTGTGTGAGAGAAAGAAAAAGAGAACAATATTGAAGAAGGCACAAAGTCACTAGAAGATGATTGGGGTTCCTAATATTTTACACCTACATTCATGGGAGAATACAATATCATTAAAAAAAAGTCTAAAAAGAGAAAAAAACAATGGTTATTTCAACACAAAGTTTGGAAGAACCTTCAAAAGTATCCACTTCAACCACTTTAGAAGAAGAAAAAAATTACACAACAAACTTAGATTAAGTTGATTATAAAAAACCATTGAATCCAAAAGAAATGGAAAAACTTTATGGAAGAGGTGACAAAAATTTTAAATAAATTGGTTATAGTGGAAAAAGATGTGGTACTAGAGAACAAGGTATCTATGTCCTTATAGATCCTAATACACAAGAAACCACTAGTGGTCTTGGTTATTGTCCTTCGAATGAAACAAAAACATCAAACAAGCCTTCACTAAATACCAACACTATTACAAATGATTCTTCTAAGACAACTTTAACCTTGGTGTATCTTGAAATAATAAATTTTACATGTGGGAATATCTCATTAGAAATGCATAAAATTGATACCTTGTGTAGTGTCAGAAAAGTATTCCTTTTTCACTCTTACTTTGGGAATAATTAATAATAAAATGAGCCTAATGTTGCCTTGATTTAGTATTGTAATGTGTTTTACACATTCACATTAAGTTTAGGGCCCTTTTAATAAAATGAACTTAATTTTTCCTTATTAAGGATGTTGTAAAGTGTATCTTTAAACTTTCACACTATGGGTATGTGCAAGATCATGATGGGCCAAAAAGTGGCAATATGTAAGTGATATGATGGCCCATGTGGCTGACGACTTTTTTTAATCCAAAATTGATGAAACAAAAGGGTCTTTAATGGAGATTCTCAGCTTTCCACCAATATAAATTATGTTTTACTTTGAATTTAATAAATAATTATTATTCATTTTATTTGAATTATGACTAAAGTCCTGATTAATAGGCTGATTGAAAAACATCTATAGATTTCAAATGGTATCACATTTTTTGAATCAAAACATGCATCACATTCTATGCTTTGTATACTATAGGATTAAAAAGAAAATTGAATTTCATGAAGTTTTGACCAAGTTAAGGTGGTCGACATATGAGTTTTTATATTTTTTGTTGTAATAAAAATTCATAATTAATTATTTACTTGGAAAAAAATTACAAAAAAATATGCATCACATCTAGACTTGAGTCCTCTACTTATATCTAAAATCTTATAAAAAAATATTATCATTTTATTGTGCTTAGGGTGGTTAGACAGACACCTACTTCTTATTTTTTCCCTAAAATTTAAATACTATTGCATTGAAATTTCAAATTTTCACCAAATAGTTTTTTTCTTTTTTAAATAAACCTAGTAGTTTAGAAACTAAATTTAATTTTCTACAAATTCTATTGTTACATATTTTTGAAATAATATAGATAACTTATTCAAATTTTAATGTCAAGTTGCCTAACTCTTATTTTTCTGAATTTTTTGCCACTTAAGGGCTGTTTTTTCCATGACGATCCTGCACATACCCCTATAAAGGTTTTTTTTTTCCTCAGTCATTTTATTTGTTGGTTTCCATAAATGTCTTCGGTGTCAGGTGCACCTATGCTTAAATGAAATTTGAAAAAAGATGCACAATGTGTCATGTGGTGGCTGGGCAGCTTCTACCTTTTGCATCTTCCTTTCGGGAGAAGGTTTGAGACGTGTTTGTTTGTCAGACATTTTCCTAGGAGCTATATTTGCGAGCTCAGAAGTTTCCGCCCTACTAACACATCATCTCCTTGTCATGGGTTCTCTGCACTACCTATAAAGATATATGATTGAGAAGTTTGACTAAACTAGTTGGGCTATTTTTCTTTCCTCGGTTTTGGGATTGAAGTTTTGAGATGGTACCTTGCAATGATGTGATCAATCAATTGTGTCTATTGTTAGGCTATTGTTCCTAGGATTTTTTCGCATTTAGGTTTTATCTTTGCTAAAATATCTAGAGAGCATTAATTCAGTAGCTAAAGAGTTAATGCAAAGATTTTTTGTGGCCTAACCAAGAGTCTATGATCAGATGATGTGCTATCATCTGTCAACACCTGGTAGTAATTACTTCTGGGCTGAGGTAGTGTTTTTCTTTCTTTGGTGACTATAAAGGAAGGAAATGAAACCAAAAAAAAGAGGGATTTTTCTAGGAGGAACTGTTTTCTTTATTAAAGGAAGTGATTTCTTTTTAATTTTTCTTAAAGTTTTAAGAACTATCTTTCAGAAGCAAGTTATAAAACTACTTTATTCTGGAAAATTATATATATTAAGTTTTAAACTATTGTCGGTTTGGCATCTGACCTTTGTTTCAAAGTTTAATTTTAATTAAAGCACAAACTATTGATGGGAATTTATTGAGACTGTGCATGTATGCCCTTTTTCAAGCTTTATTTCTTTATATTATCGTTTTGAATGAAACACTATGTCTTGCAAGCTATATTATGGTAGTTTAAAGAGTGGATTTCTATGCTTTATGCTTGTGCTGTGGAATAGCTTTTTGGGAGAAATCAAACTATGTCATTAAGCTTTTCTATTTTACTTAAAATTCATTATTATTTTGTGCTATGTTGTATTAGGAAATAGAGTTCTTATAATTTCTGAAATATTGTTCTTTTACTCTAATTTTTTTTTTATGTTTGATCATACCTCAATGAACACTACCTACGGAAAGATTTGAAAGTCTACACTGTGCTTAAAATTACCCTTTGTTGTTTGTTCTCTTTGCAACAATGAGGGGTTGTGGCATTCTATGTCCTTCATATCAATCATAGGAATAATTTTGGATTAAATTTTTTTAAAATATTTGGCACACCGCCTTTTATTTTTTATATTTACATGGGTATGTGGAGGATCATAATGGGAAAAAAAGTGGTGATATGATGGCTATGTGTAGGGTATGTGGATGACAACTTTTTCTTTACCCAAAATTGATGAAACAAAAAGGGTTTTTAATGGAGATTCTCAACTTTCCACCAATATAAATTATGCTTTACTTTGAATTTAATAAATAATTATTATTCATTTTCTATTTGAATTACGACTAAAGTCCTGATTGATAGGCTGATTGAAAAACATCTATAGCATTCAAACAATATCACATTTTTTGAATCTGAAACATGCGTCACATTCTATGTTTCCCATACTATAGGATTAAAAAAAATGAATTTCATGTTCGTTTTGACCAAGTTAAGGTGGTCAGACATACGAGTTTTTATATTTTTTAAAAGTTGTAATAAAAAATTCATAATTAATTATTTACTTGGAGAAAAATTACAAAAAAATATGCATCACATCGAGATCTGTGTCATTTACTTATATCTAAAATCTTACAAAAAAATATTATCATCTTATTGTGGTTAGGGTGGTCAGACATACACCTACTTCTTATTTTTTCCCTGAAATTTAAGTACTACTGCATTGAAATTTCAAATTTTCACCAAATAGATTTTTTTTTTAATAAACCTAATAGTTTAGAAACTACATTCAATTTACTATACATTATATTCTTACATATTTTTCAAATAATATATATAACTTATTCAAAATTTTACGTCAAGTTGCCTAACTCTGATTTTTAAATTTTTTTTGCCACTTTAGGGCCTATTTTTTCCATGATGATACTGCACATACCCACATTTTCTTTCTCCCTTATCTGAAAACCGCAAAAGAAGATTCATATTTCTAGAAAAGGCCCAGAGGTATTTAGTGAGACACAATTTTTCCCCCACTTGTTGAATTTCCCATAAGACTATTAGAGAGGCACAAGCTTTGATGATCAACAGTTCTTTTTCTGGCACACCCGGTGGGACCAAAGTTTTTCCAAATGCCTGATTAGAAATCAAAAATATTTCTTAAATCAGCCTAAGGAAGGAAACTGGAAGTCTCATAACCAGAGTCCAAATGAGAGCATCCTTGAGAGGCTATTTCTAGTACTTTCAGTTACCTACCTCAAATCCTAGGATGAGAAGAACTATAGGTTCTATATCACCTATAAGAAGTAATAGGGTGAGAAGTTAGAGCCCATTATCTAGAGCCTTATCTACTCCACCTGGAGGCTTAAATTTCTAGATAAGATTTCCTGTATATCCGATTCATAGTAATATTTTCCTCCTGCTCCTATAAATTTTGTAACATGGGATAGTGGTAGTCCATTACAACCACCCACACCCCAGATGTATGGCCTTCCATACTTACTAATTCTCTTAAGTCTATTCCAAGATTCTTTGGGGAGGATTTCAAAACTCCTTCCAAACACCTTCAAGATATAGCAGAGGTATGCAGGGTACATAAAATATCGAAGAAGAAGATAACTTTAAGACTGTTAGCCACCTCTTTTAAGGGAAAGGCTCAAGATGGGTATAGATCTCTGGCCTCGGGGTGCCATTATTTCTTGGGACTAGCTCAGACAATGCCTATTCAAATGATTCTTAGAAAAGGGAGATCATTCCTCACTACTACAACAACTAATTACCATCAAGAGGGCTCCACATGAAGCCATGAGCGATTTCAATACCAGGTTCCATAAGACCTGGCAAAGGATCCCCGTGACTACTTGACCTCATGCCATGATGGCATTTATATTCTATCTGAAGTCTATTAACTTGGACATCACAGTTATGATAACCTCCATCAGAGGGAACAACCTGCCTGATGCATACGAGATAGTGGTATGCGTACAGAATAACCTGATTGATGTTGGGAAACTTCCACCTCAGCCACCAATGCCAGTATTTGTGGAAATCTTCGATGGCCATCAGGAGGAAACTAATCTAAACACTCCTTCCACACAATTGAAGTTGGTCACTCCACAGCTTATAAACGAGCATCCTACCACTCAAGTGAGCACATCAGGTCTCTCATCAATGGCAGCGGATATCGTTGATATAAAAGATCTGATGCAAAAATTTGCTAATAAATTAGTCATTATCAAATGACAATAGGCGACACTTCCAAAAATAACCACTCAGGTCTATAGCGGAGGAAGGCCACCTAATCAACAAAATTCATATGAAGGATCCTATAGAGGAGGAGGTTAATAGGTGTTGTCAACAAATTAGATAGTTCTAGTTACTATGCCATTACAAACAGTCAAGGGTATTCCAAATAAGGAGATAGTCCTAGGTCAGAACAATTTGGCAAAGGATGAACATGTCTAGTGCTTCCCCTGAAATGATAGCCATATGCCCCAAAACCGTCCAAGGGGAAATATGTAGCAAAAGGTGGCAAAACAAAGGAGTAAGGGTATATTTTCAAATGTGGATGAATATAGGTCACCTAAAATGGAGAATTCTTATTTTAGGGCACAAATGCAAGGGATGTCCCTTGAACACGAATTAGAAATTGTGCCTGACCAAGCTCTTTTCCCATGGCTGGTGGAAGATGAGACTATATTCACAAATGAAATCCTGACAAATGGAATTCCACAAGTGCGGTTAGATTACAATACAAGATCATAAAGAAGGCTCATAGGGGAATATATACAAAAAGCTCTGCCATGTCTGGAACCACATCAAATATCTCCCCTAGAGAAGTGGGCTTTGCCACCCATCATCCAACCTAGTTCACAGCCACATAACCTACCATCAGATGAAAAGGAGGCAAATAAGGCACTAGGTCCAACCCTGACAGAATGTTTTCTCCCAAAAAAAAAAGAGATACCACTGTTTAAGCCAAAGGCCCAAAAGGTTGAGATGCTTAACGTGGTGGATGAATTGAAGAAGGCACTTTCTAATGTGCTATTGCAGGACATTATATCAATTCCCAAGCAACAAACCCTACTTCAGGAAGCACTAAAGGTGGAAGGGAAAAATTTGTAGGAGGGCACGACTTAGTTGAACAATAAGAGCAAAAATAACAGATCTGCATTCCCCTCTCAGGCTCTGAAATCAATGACTTATGCAAATAATGTGGACAACATTAAAGAAAAAGAGGTAAGTAGAATAAAACCCACACCTTTCTTTTTAACGCTTATAGTAGGAGACAAATTGTTGCATAATAATATGTGTTGGCCTCCTATAATGATTTTAATAACTAAGCCTTTACAGCCATGATTCAGAGATTGGACATCTGACCTGAAAAACTATTTTAATCATCACAAAGGTGCATTTAAATTTCAACCCAAGGACCTGAACTTGAAATGGGCCAACACAGTATGTGAACTAGGAACTCTTAAGTAGCCATTTTTATTCTGCAACTAAGAAACACACAATACTGGAAGTAAATTTTTGAAAAGGAATGAAACAAATGTTGAAAATCAATCAATTACTGTGCTAAGATAAAATACGTAATAGGAATAAAGATTTGAGTAAAAAACAAGAAACTACTATATCTGCTTTGGCTGTAGGAACAAACACAAAATGGACTTCTAATGGTTGCAGGAATAGTCGATGCCATATTTCTAACTAAGTACTAAAAAAAAAGTAATACTAAACTAATACTAAACTAAGAAAATGGATTACTCACCAAGTGGGCCCCCTTGGATAAGTATCCTCTAAACTATTGAGAAATCAAATGCTCGAACACACAACTTTGTTTTATTCACTGTAAATCATGCATACAAAAGAGTAATGTATCTATATCACTGAAACTAGAGAATGAGAGTACAATATCAAATCGTGTAACATCCAAAATAAGTAGCATCACATTATTATTTATACTACAGCTAAACAAGCTAGTCAACTCCACGACTGGGAGGATGCCATTTAGGGAAAATAGGGGAAAGTGGAGCGATGGCAGTTACACATGCATGGAATCTGGTCAGACATGCAAGTCAGAAATAGACGCAGCACAATAGTAATGACCATGCATGCTTAATCATTAAGGTCCACTACAAGGTGATTAAGTTTAGTTTCATGAAGAATCTTTTGTCGTCGGTTGCATTTAACTTGGAGTGATTCCTTAGCTGGACGTTATGGTGCATGCCCAGCTGGCAGTGTCTTCCTCAACTTGGCGTATTAAATTTGCATGTGAAGGTCAGTATACATAATAATTTCACATCTATAACCACTCTAAGAATCATTCATTAACCACATGCAAAATCTATATAGATAACCCACATAATATGGCTAATGTCATTAAAGCTTGCAGAGATAGGATAATGTCAAATGTCAATGGTTTGAGGGAAACATTATGCAAATACCAACATTAAATCATCAAATTCCATGACATCAACCAACAAATAGAATATGAATTCTACCCAAAACTAGACCAAAAAACTAGGCTCATCACTCCCCCCAACCTAATGTTTTGTTGGTCCTCTAGTAGGGGAAGGATTGTTTTTCTACTTGGTCAAGGCTTTGAAATTTGCAACTAAGAGTTATCCAACATTAATGGATGCAGTGCGTGAATCGGGATCCCAATAGAATCCTCTTGATCTATCAAATCTCTTCCATCTTTGTGAAAAAAATCTCCTCATGGTTTCCTCCTTTGTTGTTGTCTTTACCTCATACTCATTGTAAACTACCTTATATTGTACACATTCACTATTGTTGGCTCTAGTGTGTCTCCTCTTGCTTCTTCTTGGCCTGAAGTGTATCTAGCTAAGTAGCTAGATTGTTGATAATGTCCTACTTGAAGTCTGCTAGCAAATGAGTGATCTCCATTCTTGAAACTCCTCTGATAGTTGACTTACCTGGATGGAAGATTGATAAGCTCTCCCTTTCTTTGAAACTACCCTAGAGTAATTCTGGCATATTTTCTTGATATCCTCCCAAGGAACTTGATAGATATCTCCACTTTCCATAAGGTCCAAGGCATCAGTGCAACTATCATTGATTCCTCTCAGGAAAAAAACTTTCGTGAGTCCTCATTAAGTGCATGGTGTTGGGACTTTTGCAGGAAAAATAGGAACCTTGCAATGTAATCTTCCAGGATCTCATCTTCCTTTAGTTGCATCCTAAAAATGTCACTACCTCTCATGTCACTACCCCTACAATATTCCTTGCATTTCTCAAGGAATTTTGTCTTCATGTCTTCCCAAGTTTCCATAGTATCTCTGCCTAGGCTCATGAACCATCTTAATGCAACCTCTTTCAAAGTGGTAAGAAATGTATTAATCTTATGGGCATCAGTCATATAATCATAACTCCTATAGAGTATCCAAAACTCAAATAAGAAGGTATCAAGATCTTCTATGAAAATTCCATAAAACTTTGGGGGTGCTGAGGCAAGAATGTTCTTGATGTTCTCAACTTCATTCTAATGGGCAATGGGGAAAGCAAAAGTTGGTTGGTTGGGTTTTTTCCCATTTGCATCACCCATGGCTATTTGATGTTGTTCCAAATAGAATGATTTCTCAAGTTGATTTTCATCTTCAGGGGAGACTTCAAGGCTAGTCAGATCAGGATACACATCAGCAAAGGGGCGTGGATCTTCTTCTTCTTCTTCTGGTAGATTCTAATAGTCAACTAGCTAGAATGGATTAAGATTGTTAGGAAGGAATATCCCATAAGCATCCCTTCTCATTCCTCTATGCATGTGGTGTAACTCACTATTAGTCAGCTCACACAAAGAATTGGTAAAGAATAAGGGGGGTCATTCTTCCTAAATGAGGATATACTAAGAAAAACTTCTAGAAACACTACAGTAAGGAAAACTACTAATGACTCCAAAAGACTCCCTACATTGACACCATCCCCAAAAATGGTGCCAAAAATGTTGGCCTCCTACAATGATTTTAATAACTAAGCCTTTATAACCATGGTTTAGAGATTGGACATCTGACCTGAATAGCTATTTCAATCATCACGAAGGTTCATTTAAATTTTCAACCCAAGGATGTGAACATGAAATGGGCCAGCATAGTATGCGCACTAGGAACTCTTAAGTGGTTGTTTTTATTCTACAACTAAGAAACACACAATACTGGAAGTAAATTGCTTGAAAAGGAATGAAACAAATTTTGAACATCAATCAATGACTATGCTAAGCTGAAATACATAATAGGAATAAATATTTGAGCAAAAAACAAGAAACTACTTTGTCTGCTTTGGCTATAGGAACATACATAGAATGGACTTCTAGTGGTTGCAGGAACAGTCGATGCCATATTTCTAACTAAGTACTAAACAATAATTAATACTAAACTAATGCTAAACTAAAAAAATAGATTACTCACCAAGTGGCCCCCCTTAGATAAGTATCCTCTAAACTACTAAGAACTCAAATGTTCAAACTTAGAACTTTATTTTATTCACTATAAATCATGCATACAAAATAGTAATGTATCTATATCACTAAAACTAGAGAATGAGAGTACAATATAAAATTTTGCAACCTCCTAAAGAAGGAGCATCAAATCATTATTTATACTAAAGCTAACAGGGCAGTCAACTCCACAATTGGGAGGATGCCATTTAGTGAAAATAGGGGAAAGTGGAGTTATGGTGGTTATGCATGCATGGAATCTTGTCAGACATGCAAGTTAGATGCAGACTTAGCACAATAGTAATGCTCATGCATGCTCAATCATTAAATTCCAATACAAGGTGGTTACATACTGTTGCATGAAGAATCTTTTGTCGTCGGTTTCCTTTGACTTGGAGTGATTCCTCAACTGGACATTATGGTGCATTCCCAGCTGGTGGTGTCTTCCTCAATTTGGCATATTAAATCTACATGTCAAGGTCACTATGCATAATAACTGCACATCTATAACCACTCTAATAATCATTCGTTAACCACATGCAAAATCAATGGAGGTAACCCACATAATATGCCAAATGTCATTAAAGCTTGGAGAGATAGGATAATGTTAAATGTCAATGGTTTGAGGGAAACATTATGCAAATACCAACATTAAATCATCAAAGTTCCTAACATCAACTAGCAAATAGACTATGAATTCTACCCAGAACTTGATGAAAAACTAGGCTCATCAATATGATTGATTCGGGAGCTAGCACAACCCTTATCCCCAAACAAGTGGTAGATGCTTTAAAACTTAAGTATGAACCCCTTGAAAAGGGAATTATGTAACTCGATGGAAATAAAGTCTTGACCATTCGTCGGATAAGGGATCTATCCTTGAACCTATTCTCCTTCCCAAGCTAGATAGTCACTCAGGAAGTAGTAATAATAGAAATTCCATCAATTTTTAGAATGTGCCTATCAAGAGATTTCACTGCCAAACTTGGCGGATACCTGGCACTTGATTGGTCCCACTTAATATTGAGAACCAAACACAGGGAAAAGATGAATATTCTATCTGAATCCTTGCATCCTGAACATGTTGTGAATGATGCAAATCTATGCTTCAGAGCTGCTGATACCCCTATTGTTTAGTAGGGGAGATATTGTGTAGAAATTCCTAGAGAGGAAGAAGATACAAATGAGCAGATTTTAGAAGAAGAGGTGTTGTTCAATCATTTCATTGATGATTCATTTGGGAACTTTTGTGCTATAGGGCTGAGCTCCTATGTGATTTTCGACAGAGATCAGGCCTTTCCAAAACTAATGAAGAGTCCAGAGGAGCCTAATGATCTATCTAATAATCATGTAGGGATCATACATATTGATGTTGTCAAGTGTAAATCTGGCCCTAGAGTGGGTGTCCAATTGAAATTTCTGATGTGATTGAAATACCTTAGAACCTATTATTTTCAGTCTCCATTCTTTGTAGATGATAATGGATATGAATTATTGATCATGGATTGAATCTAACTCAAGAATTAGATGCAAGTAAGAAACAAGTTGTTGGAGATTCATAATCGATAGTAAGCCAGATTTGCAGGAAAGCACCCACAATAAACACAAGAATAAGATTTCAAGTACATAATGTAAGGGGCCTCATGGAAATTTTTGAGCCTTTTGGTATGACAGGGAATCCATGATCTCAAGATAGTATCATATATCTGACATTTCTTATCGGAGCACATTTTAGGTCAACTTCCAATCCGACAAAGAAAAGATTCTCTGCAATTCTGAAAGATTGTAATGGGCTCAATGTTGGAAAAGGCAGAAGATCAACTGTTGGTAGGAGGGCCTCTCACAGGAATAAAAAAAGGCTAAAGGAATTATGTTGCAACTATGATCTCAAAGGCTACAACCCAGGTATAGTCTAGCCGACGGTTGCCTTAGAAAAAGGTCCCAAGTCAGTTGGGAAAAACCAAAGGATAATCTGTGCAAAGGTTGAAGCTCTGGAAACACAAGTTTTCATCAAGCGAGGTAAGACAAAAGACATATTTCCTATCAAAATTTTCACCTGTTTTCTTTATTTGGTTCCAGTTTGGGAAAGGGATAGGGATATTTGAATTTATGTTAATTTTCAAGCCCCAAAAAGGATTTTGTTGAAATATCATTATTCCCCAAAATTGATGCAACAATACTCCCAAGCTTTAACTAGGACTGAGATCTCCCCACTGATACGAGATTCCCTAAAGAATGATAAATTTTCCACAGTGGAATCTGACCGAATAAGGACAACATCTATCACCAAGTGGGAAATGTTTGTATACTAAAAAATAGACATTAGTGTAGTTTTTCAAAGGGAAATAGGCATTATTTTCAGAGAATGGGCCAACCAGATGATTTTCATAGGTTTGGGAAATTTATCAGGAAAAGTGCCCGAAGGAAAGCTTCTTAGTAGTACAGTGTCTTATGAGAAAAAATAATAGGTCCCGGGGAGGTTCGGAGCTCAGGATTGAACGTAAGATATTTTCTAGATAAATCTATCCTTGTCTCAAGATTCATATTAGATTCCATGAGTGTTGCGACCCGAGTCACCTTGATGAGTGAAGAAAAAGAATTTTTTCAGAAAACTTCCCAAGGGCACAGTGGTTATCAAGCAGCTAGAGAAGAGTGAGAAAGAAAATGAAGAACATCCCAGTACACTCCATTCAACAAAAAAAAGGATAACCAATGTGTAGGAACACATCACAAAAGGAAAAAATGATAAGCTTTTAAGGAAAATAAAAAGCCATGCTGGGTCTATCTGAAACCATCACAACTGCTAGTGCCCAAGATCTGGTAGAGTCACATGGGTCAAATTTTTATTACCAAAAATAAGGTTTTTCTTAAGACTTCATCATATTGTTATATGAAAGGGGGTAGTTTAACCAAATTGACCATTAAGAGCCTAACTCGGTCAATCCAATGTGCTGGGTTAACCACTCAAAGAGATTGGTGCAGTCATAGATGAGTTACCATGTCGATGAATCAAATTACCCTCAAGTCGGCTCTGAATTTTTTTGAGTATAAATTGATGTATGGAAATTTAGAAAAAACCCTAAGGCCAGAAAGAGATAGGGAAAAATCCCATGGAGCTACAATCCACCATTGTCAAACAATCAAATGATGTTTTGATGAAGAAATATTTTACCCAAAAGAGGGTTCAATGCTAGGATACTACAGACTTGTTGCAAAGCTAGGATGACCTATTAATTTCAAAGTGTTGCGGAAAGAGCCTTTCAAAAACAATATATGAAAAAATGTGAAGGCGTACGGACTCAAAGAGGTGTTTTTAGATATGCCGGTGAATGGTATTTATCTAATAATTTTCTATGAAAGCGCACAGTTTTTTTTTTAAATTAACAGTTATGTACCATATGTAAAATTTTGTAATTATTTCAAAAAAATTGAGAATAAATCCCAGAGTAACACAAGAGAAATAAATGCTATACTATATTATGTTTATCAAGAAAATTTACAATATAGTATATAGCCCAAGGCTTGAAAATATTACAGAAAGCTCTCTTGAGCAAAACCCAAAAAAGGGAAGCAAGAAAAAGTTGTCAAAAGGGAGGTGATGATCAGATAGTAAGTAAATTTTCACCTCCAATGGTGAAGGAAAAAGGGACTCATACTTGGCTTCTGCTTCTCCTTTCTTCTTCTTATTCTTCTTCTTCTTCTTCTTACTCTTCTTCTTTCGTCAGATAGGTTGCAAGCATGGGAAAAAAACACAACACATGCAGGCTGCATAGTTCAGACCTAGGGTCTACTCGCTGTGAAGTTGCACTAGGAAACTAAAGTGCTTTTTCTAGGCTATCCCCAGAACCTTCTCCATGCCATACTCCTATAGAAGGAAGGTGACCGTTGGCTGAGAAGAACAATGGTGTGTCTCACCGTCCATGGTGCGAAAGTCAATAAGGAAGGGAAACCAGGACATTTCCACCATAAAGTCCACAAGCCTGCAGAGGTCCATGGCACTTGGAATGCCAACACTTAGAATGGCCACTTCCACTATCTCACCAAGCCCTTCCATTAGAGAGGTTTCAAACATCATCTGACATAGTGAAATTATCATGGGCCTGGCCACACCTAGGTCTAGTAGTGAGGCCATGAAGCATGAGAGCATGTTATAGTTACTCCACAGTTGGTTCTCATCAATAAGGTAATCCATGTCGATGACCCACTTGAATGTAGTCATGATCAAGGGGTCGCAATTCTTCACCAATAACTTGAGACAACTATCAATAATCTCTCCCACAAAGCAATTATGTGGTCTCCATGGAAGGAGCCAAATGGGGGTACCTAGACCAACAGACATCACAACAACAATGGATTATGGTAGAGAAAGAGTAGGCGGAGGGCCAACTAGGCTAGAAAACTATATGATCGAATGAATGTAGAAAAAGGTGGTGTAGCTATATATAGAAAAATCTAATGGAGAGATTTCACCAACATGATGTTTATTTTTGGCAGTACGACAACAAAAAACTTTGAGGTAGAATGGAGCAAGGTGGAAAAATTGTATGGAGGATCTAACGAAATACCTTAAGAAATAAATTTGGGCATTGGGGAGTAAATTCCCTCATACATTGATGGTTGACGCGTGTCCTTTTCCATCATCAGTGCCAACTTGTTCACTAATGAGAAAAGACATCGATTAACACACTAAGGCTCTAATAAATTAATGAAGATGTCTTTTTAGAAGTACCTTGTGTCATCTCAACACACTCCATATGATGAAAATCACACTTTTCAATATAATGAATTAAAGGAAAGAAGAGACGGCGGAAGGAATGTACTAATTCCATTTCCATAGCTTTCTCCACATTCCCAAGGGATACATATCTCCCATCCACACATATTACCCTGGTGGCAACATTTAATGAGCCATCAATAGTAGTAAACTCATAACTACATGCAAAAGCCCTAAAATTTAATTGCATTCAAAAGGAAAGTTAAATTTTTAGCAAAGGAAAAATGGTTGTTGAAATCAGAGAATTTTTGTATCACATTCAAGCAATCATGATGAAAGCATCTACCTCTGGTAGGAAGGCCAAAGTTCCAAAAAAAAGACCTGGTTATGCATATATATTGGGGCACTAATTATTTTCCAATGCCCCAACTCTAGAAGAATGACCTTTTGAACGCTGCAGGAAGCTTCAATCTGACAAACACATCTTGAAGGAGGTAGTTCAAGATATAACCGACAATGTTTACGACCCTCGGTTATCCACCAACCCTAAAAATCTTAGGGAAGGTGCTTTTTAGAGGATGTTAGGGAATGATTTTGTACAGGGTTTTTCATTTTTTCTTTGGAATAGTGGCCTACCATAGTTTTTGCTACTTGTTGTACATCCATGCCTAGAGCTAGTTGACACATGTGCAAGGAAATTTAACAAAAATACAGAGGCTGTTGAGGACCATGGGGTCAAGATCACCATTTCGGCCCAAGCTATATGAGATATGCTATGTATCCCAGTGGGCTAGGGTGCCGAACTTCTCAATGAAGAACATATGGATGTCCTGGGGGAAGATATGTTCAGGCCTCTGTCATGAAGGAAATTCAGGAAGGATACACAGTTTGTGTTCTCGATGTCGGCCTAGGTTTTCGGGCTCGATGATGATGAAGAGGTTAACCCTTTCCAAGTTTCCCTAGGCCTTGTGCTCAAAAGAGAAAGGGTGCAGAGGCACTACAATTTTTCTAAAGTAATGGCTAGTAATATGAAGCTGTAGTTGAGAAACTACACTATGGAGTCCAAGTTTAGGTATTTTTCCATTCTAGTTCATTTACTATCGCATCAAAATTTTGAGTGGCTAGGGAGAAAAGTGCTAGTATCTAGGATGAATGAGAGAGGATATATCGAACCAATTTCTGTGTGGACCCCCATGTTTTAAGGAACAAGAGATTACTATTGGTTTGCATATTATTTTCTGAGACCAGTTCTGCAAGATTTACTACCTTGCTCTATCGGTCATTTTTCTTTGAAAGTTATAGAATGGATAGAACATCCACCTATCCCAATGCATTACTTCCTCGACGAAGATTTCACATTCATCAGGTTTCATGGTTTCCTCGGGGAGGTCTTCTGACTCCCCAGATTTGTGATAGACTAAACTTTTGCACTAGAGGCTTGCCAACAAGTGTCCACTACCGATAGAATCTATGGTGTGGGAAGGAATAAAGAAAAGATTTTCAATCTTCCCCTTATGATTGCAAAAATTCAAGTTGTACTAAGCAAGAGGAAGGTTGAGGATGAGATCTAGAATCATTTGATAGCTCTAGGTTTGGTCCTCATTTATGAAAAATGGAATTATAACCCAAATGGGAATTTCAGTTTAAGGGATGAGTTTAGGGAGTATTTCCAAAGGAGGAGAAATCCTACTCAAGAGAGTGCGGAAATATACATAGACCTAACCCATCTACCAGAGGAACGACCAAAATGGTTAAGTTTTTATGAGACACATGCATAGTATTAGAGAAATCTCCTGATGAGAAAATCTCTCAATACACAGCTGAGGCGCAAGGGATGGTCAGAAAGAAAGAAGGAAAACTTCTAGAGGTTTTGACAAGAAATGTGGAATCCAGGTGCTTTGTTTGGAAACTTCCATCTCGATGAAGAGTTTGAGGGCGTGTATGATAAGGAAGTTTATTCTGACAATAGCACTCCTGAGGCAAGTCATAAAGTTGAGTAGGAACAAGTTCCACTCCTAGTTCCTAGACCTCAAGAATCCGACAATCGAAGAAATTTGGGGCCAGGGGTTCCATAGGCTCGTCTGCATCCCAAGCCCAAAGTAATGGAAAGGAGGCCTGACGATCGCCAAGAGGATCCTAAGCAGCCACTGATGTCCAAATGTTAGAGGACTCTGCTGGAAGGAGATTGGAACCTACTGGCTCTAATCGTATAAAGTAGAGGAGGATCCAGGACTTAGGTGCCCCTAATATACTGATCCATCAGGAGGAAGAAGTGGAGTCTACCTTGCGGAATATTTCATCGGCTATGGTTTAGGTAAGTTTTTCTCCCCCTCCTCGTATTTCTATGTCTTTGGTACACCCCCAGTCTCTTCCTTTTGAGAGTAATCCCCCATCTTCGATTTCTAAATTGGTAATGTTGGATATACCCCCTACCATTGAAAATGAACCTGCTGAAACTATTTTGTGCATCAAGGGAGCGTTATCCATTGCGGTCATTGTTGTGACATTAGCGGATTCATCTAGGGCCCCCATTGAAATCACCAAAGCTATGAATTTTCCTATTACTCCCAAACCATCTACTTCCAGGAAAGCACCTCTCCATTATCCTTTTGTTGCATTCACCCCTATTGTTTCTTTCCCTGCCCCTTTTGGCAATCTGTCTTTTTCTATGATCATGTTTCCTTTTACATCTCCTCACGATCATGTATACGAAGTTTCTCCTACTGTCAGCCTTTTTGGATTGCCCCCTAGTGCTCGCATTGCAACTCAAAGTGTTGATGTCCCTCAAACTCTTCAAGGTCATTTCAATGCCACCAAACAAGCTCGAAAGACCAGGAATCTGAAAATGTTTTTCAAAGAGTGTTGAAAGGCCGGCCACCAAAATGATCGAAGCCTGATTTAATGAAGAGAAAAACTCCTTGCTTATCACCACAATGAGGCCACTTGTTTCCAAGCCTGAAGGGAAAATATAGATGGAACATTACAGCATTCATGTTGTGGGTCTGGATCTGAGTGAAACTCGCCCGTGCAATAAAATGTTCCTAGCTAAATCCATGCAAAAGGTGGTATATGTTGATTATGAACGAATAGATAGGAAATTATGGAAGCATAAAGCTAAGTTGGAGAATGTGAAAGGGATAGTGAGCAGGTTGTAGAATGAGGTCCAAGCCAAAGATGTTGAAATGACCGACATGAAACAAACTCAAGGCCAACAAGGAGACATGTCCAAGTTCCTTGCAAATACCCGAAATGAACAAGTTTAGCTTCATGCTAAAAATGAAAAATTAAGGAAAGAGTTAAGTGATATCGGATCTTGGAATATTGATGATCTACAGAGAGTCCAGATTGATGAAGAGGAGTCAAGACAAGAAGTCAGAAGACTAAGCTCTAAGTTGGAAAACGCTCTTTGAGAGAAAGGTTAAATAGAAGAAAATACCAGAGTAAGAGATGCTCATTGGAACTAGGAGTTAACTGCTACAAGAAGACCTGGATCCTTCTTTGTAATGAGAAGGTTAATGGCTATGCATTGGGAGTAGATAATAGTTGGTGTGTGTGTACTAGGACCTGCCTTACAATTCTTAAGGGACGTATAGGAACTAAATTCCAAAGTTGGTCTAATGGCCGACCACTTCATACAAACATGTTCACCCCAGGTAGCCGAATCTCAAAGTTTTATCTCCAAATTAAGAATCGCCACTGATCAGGTTCTAAGAAGAGCAAGAATTCCCAATTGAAGACTCACCTCCGTCAAATCCAATGAGATCATTAGCTGCCACATGGTTACGATAAAATGCAATGATCATTAGATGATATTGAATAAAAGAGTTGTTGAGATCAAAAAGGATTTTTCCATCCTAGTTGGCTTCAGGTTACCCCCTCTTCTCTCCCTAGATGAAGATGCACTAAAAATAGAGCAAATCAATGAGGAAATCTGACGTAAGATGCAAACCACTGCTGAACTTCCAAGCTTGAGTGTTGTACCCACTATGGATGATTTTGAGCACAAAATATATCCTCTTTCTCAACTTTATTATCACCTGGGTGCAATCTCTTCCAGATGGGATGTCATCTCTGTCAAGGATATTTTTTATCTCGAACAAACATACAGATAGATCCAGACCCTTTTTTTACCAACTAATGTTGATTGGGAGGCTCAGCATGTCACTTTCATCAAATTCCAAGAACAACCAGAGGCCTATGTTTGAATCTCTATAGAAGCGAAGACCCCTATGAGTCGCCAGAATTGTAAAGGTTTTTTTTTTCCTCAATTCTTTTTTTTTTTGGTTTGCATAAATGTCTCTGGTGTTAGGTGCACCTGCATTCAAATGAAATTTGTGAAAATATGTGCAATGTACCACGTGGTGGCTGCACAACTTCTACCTTTTGCATCTTCCTTTCGGGAGAAGGTTCGTGACACATGTTTTCTAATCGGACGTTTTCCTAGGAGCTATATTTGTGAGCTCAAGAGTTTCCACCCTACTGACACATTATCTCCTTGTTGTAGGTTATTTGCACAACCTATAAAGATATCTGATTGAGGAGTTTGACTGAGCTGGCTAGCCTTTTTTTCTTTCCTCAGTTTTGGAATGGAAGTTTTGAGACAGTGCCTCATAGTGATGTGAACAATAAATTGTGTCTGTTGCTAGACTGTTGTTCCTAGGATATAATTACATTTGTGTTTTATCTTTGCTAAAATATATAGAGAACATTAATGCAATAGTTGAAGAGTTAATGCAAATATTTTTTGTGGCCTAACCAAGAGTCTATGATCATATCATGTGCTATCAATTGTCAACACTTGGCAGTAATTACTTCTAGGCTGAGGCGGTGTTTTTCTTTCTGTTGTGGCTATAAAAGGAAGGCGAAGACAAAAAAAAGAGAGGGGGATTTTTCCAGGAGGAACTATTTTCTTTGTAAAATATTTTTTTTTCCTTTTAGTTTTTCTTAAAGTTTTAAGAAGTATCTTTTAGAAGCAAGTTATAGAACTACTTTATTCTAGAAAATTATATCTATTAAGGTTTAAACTATTTCGGATTGGCTTCCAACCTTTGTTTCAAAGTTTAGTTTTAATTAAAGCACAAACTATTGAGGGGAATTTATTGAGAGTGCATGTATGTCCTTTTTCAAGCTTTCTTTCTTTATATTATCATTTTCAATGAAACACTATGTCTTCCAAGTTATATTCTTGTAGTTTAAATAACGGATTTCTATGCTTTATGCTTGTGCTATGGAATATATTTTTGGGAGAAATTGGACTATGTCATTGGAATTTTCTATTTTCCTTAAAATTTATTATTCTTTTGTGCTATGCTCTATTAGGAGACAAAGTTCTTATAATTTCTGAAATATTGTTCTTTTACTCTAAGGAATTTTTAAGTTTGATCGGACCTCAATGAACATTAACTACAAAAATATTTGAAAGTATACAATGTGCTTAAAGTTATCCTTTGCTATTCATTCTCTTTCCAACAATGAGGGGTTCTAGTGTTGTGTGTCCTTCATATCAATGATAGGAATAATTTGGGTTTGAAATGTTGTAAAAGCTTTGGCGCATTTCCTTTTATGTTTTATATTTACATTTTCTTTCTCCCATATCTCAAAATCCCAAAAGAAGAGCCAAATTTCTATAAAAAACCTGGAGGTATTTAGTGAGACGCAATTTGTCCCCCACTCGTTGAATTTCCCATAAGACTATCAGAGATGTGCAAGCTTTGATGATTAACACACACTAATCTAGGGATTTGTTAATTAATTAAGGTTAATTGGCCCCTTTAATTCAAATCGAAGCCTAATTAATTGCATATCCTAAGGAATAAAGCCCGAAATTCATAAAAGATATTACAAAACACTTAATTTTTGAAGTTGTTTGTCCTAGGTTAGTGACCCAGGACCCATTTTCCACCTAGCGAATGAGTCCTCACTAGGTCTTCAGACCCTATTTTCACATAAAATTTCACAATCCTTGGAGTGTCTCCTAGCTAAGTAAGCTAAGACCCATTCTCCACATGGAAAATGGTTCCTCACTTGGACCTAGGACTCCCCCTTGGAATAGGTTTTTGGTGGTATTTTAATCATTTCAAATCCTAGATTTGATTTTCGATTGTTTTATTTGAATTTCGGGAATTAAGGATAAGATATGTATAAATACAAGGCTATTTCACTTAGTTTCACCTAGCAATTTCAAGTCTTCAAGCATTATAGAAAACTTATGATCAAGAGAGCATTCAAGAGCATTTCTAAGGAATTAAAGGGAAAATTTATTGAATATTATTGGAGCAATCAAGAGTCTTATCATCATGTCAAAGATCTAGTGCATCATGCATATTGTTGAGCTAATGCACATTGATGTAGCATTGAAGATAAATTCAAGAATATTCAAGGTTTTGTTTCTAATCAAGTGTTGTGATCAATATCTGTAAATTGATTGTGGTCACTTCATACTAGATTTCTAGTTTGTACTCCAAGGTTTCAAATTAAGATTCGTGAGTTGTTACATATTATTGTTCATTCATCATTCCTTTATGAATTTTTTCATTTCAAGGTTTAATTACCAACATGGGGTTTGACCAAGGGAAACCACTATTCCCTAACAAAACAACATTTTCTCCTTTTTGATGTGTGATTGCAAGTTTTAAGTTGAAGATCAATTAGAGAGAAAAATTGTAAAGTTGTCAATTTTGTCAAAATTTTCACCATTCTTGTAAAATCATAGAAACTAAGCTACACAATTTATTTATGAGTTTCTGATAGTCTCTGACTAGGATCTAGGAGTGCAAAAGGGTATGTGTAGGATCATGATGCACCAGGAAGTGGCGATATGATGGGTATGTGTAGGGTATGTGGTTGATGACTTTTTTTTACCCAAAATTGATGAAACAAAAAGGGTTTTAAAAGGAGATTGTCAGCTTTCCACCAATATAAATTATGCTTTAATTTGAATTTAATAAATAATTATTATTTATTTTCTATTTGAATTATGATTAAAGTTCTAATTCATATGCTAATTGAAAAAAATCTATAGCTTTCAAAAGGTATCATTTTTTTTTAATTTGAAACATGTGTCACATACTATAGGGGTATGTGTAGGATCATGATGGGCCAAAAAGTGGCGATATGATGGGTATGTGTAGGGTATGTGGTTGGCCACTTTTTTTAAACCCAAAATTGATGAAACGGAAAAGGTTTTTAAAGGAGATTCTCATCTTTCCACCAATATAAATTATGCTATACTTTGAATTTAATAAATAATTATTATTCATTTTCTATTTGAATTATGACTAAAGTCCTAATTGATAGGCTGATTAAAAACAATCTATGTCTTTCAAACGGTATTACATTTTTTGAATATGAAACATGTGTCACATTGTATGCTTTGCATACTATAGGATTGAAAAAAAATTGAATTTCATGAAGTTTTGACCAAGTTAAGGTGATCAAACATACAATTTTTTATATTTTTTAAAATTTGTAATAAAAAATTCATAATTAATTATTTACTTGTAAAAAAAAAACAAAAAATTATGCATCATCGGGACATGAGTCCTCTAATTATATCTAAAATCTTATAAAAATATTTCATTTTATTGTGGTTAGGGTGGTCAGATAGACACCTACTTCTTATTTTTCCCTAAAATCTAGGGCTATTGCATTGAAATTTCAAATTTTTACCAAATGGAATTTAAAAAAAATTAACCTAGTAGTTTAGAAACTATATTCAATTTGCTACAGATTCTATTTATATATTTTTGAAATAATATAGATAACTTATTCAAATTTTTATGTCAAGTTGCCTAACTCTGGTTTTCTGAATTTTATTGCCACTTAAGGGCCTATTTTTTCCATGATGATCTTTCACTTACCCATATGATTAAAAATAAATGAATTTCATGAAGCTTGGACCAAGTTAAGGTGGCCAAACATAAAAGTTTTTATATTTTTTAAACATTATAATAAAAAAATTAATAATTAATTATTTACATGGAAAAAAGTACAAAAAAATATGCATCACATTGGGACATGAGTCCTCTAGTTATATCTAAAATCTTATAAAAAACTATTATGATTTTATTATGGTTAGGGTGGTCAGACAAACACCTGCTTCTTATTTTTTCCCTAAAATTTAAGTACTATTGTATTGAAATTTTAAATTTTTACCAAATATATATATATATTTTTTAAATAAACCTAGTAGTTTGGAAACTACATTCAATTTGCTAAAAATTATATTCTTACATATTTTTGAAATAATATAGATAACTTATTCAAATTTTTACATCAAGTTGCCTAACTCTAATTTTTCTAAATTAATTGAAACTTAAGGGCCTATTTTTTCCATGATGATCCTGCACATACCCAAGAATTAAAGAAAAAAACCTAGAAATTGATTTTCCAAAACCCTAACCTAGACCCATTCACCATATGGTCCATGAGTCCTAAGTGAGGCTTGAAAAAGCACCTTTTTGCAATAGGTAGACAACATTTGACCCTCTTAAAACCTACCTTTTGACTGCTAGATTAGCTAGGTTTTATTTTTTATATTCATTTATGCATTGTAACCCTCATAATTGAATGAAATACAAGTGAAAATAGGTTGCATCCATTTGGTTAATCCATCTTGGATCAAGTACCTATTTTTCTTTATTTCATTTTGGTGAACTTGAACTTTTGAGCATTGTAATTTTTTTTAATTTTAGGAGTCCTTTTCATCCTAGATTTAGATCTTGCTTTCATTTTCAATAAATTAGATCTCATTTAGGCTATTTAGTTTACATTAAAATTTAAATTACATTAAGACTATTAGGATTGCATTGTTTGCATTCTTTAAATCTAAAAAAATATGAAAAAAAATAATTCATCTTGCATATCAATTTCATCATATAAACTTGCATTTTAAAATTGAAAAAAAATTGTATATCAAACTAAGTTTTTTAGGTCATTATTTTTCACATTTTGCACTTAAATTTCACATTGCATTCTATAGAAAATAAACCTAAAACTTATTGTAGTAGGCCTAAATCTGAAAACCACTAGAAAAGACTTGGAAATCTATAAAAATTAGTTTCAAAACCTCATCTAGGACCCATTCACCATAGGGCGAATGAGTCCCTAAACAGGTCTTGATCTTCATTTCGACGATCTATTTGTTGTTTTTAGATTTGTGTTTCAGTTTTTTGAGTTTCTATTTCATTAATTTCATCATATCTAGCTTAATTTAGAACATTTAGTGCATTGTGTGATTTAAAAATTGAATTTACAAGATTTCATTTTCAAATTGTTGCATATTATAATCAATAAATTAACTTGTTTAGAATTCAAAATATTGCATTTACACATTACATTTTAGGTCATTGTATTGCATTTTAAGCCTCTTTCTAATTTGGTTTTGCACACTAAGTTTGTAAAACTTGTATGATCTTTACAACCTGGTATCCTATTATCAATACTATTGTGAGACGTAGTTCAAGACTCATGTCATCCTGTGATACACCATTCGCTATGGATCTTTGGTTTTATAACTCTCAAATTTCTAATAGTTTTGATAATCAACCCCCTATGGATCATAACATGTATAACTCATTTCCCATGAATTCCCTTCCTATAACTAATGTGCATGATATTAACAACACTATCCCTACCACCACTAGCTGTACTCAAGCTCTGGGGTATACCCAAATCCATGGTGGAAATTCAATTCCTCCTTCTACAATACCCATTTCCATTCCTGCATACACTATTACTCAAGTTGTACCATAAACATTCAACCTACTATCAATGTAAACACTTCCTTAGGTATTTCCACAAGGAATCCTTCTAGCTTGTGCATTCACATACTATAACTCCTCAACCATCAACCCTCACAAATTTACAATTCACTTGACCTTCACATACATATACCACTCCACCTTACTCCCCTCCAACTTACAATAACAACAATGATTCCATCCTTAACATACTTATAAAACATGTTATCCCTTCAACAAAAAATTGCAACCATAAATCAGAACAATAATGCTCAACCTTCACAATACATAAAAACCAACCCGTTATCCCTTGAGATATTGAGAACATAAATGCCACAAGGTATAGGAGTTCCTATATTTGAGAAGTATGGTGGGAAAGGAGATCCTGTTAGCCATGTTTCAACTTATATAGCCTTATGTAGTGACTTTATCATTGAAGATAAGCTCTTGGTTAAACTATTCCCTAGGTCATTGAAGGATACTTCTTTAGAGTGGTTTTTCTCCTTACCAAATAACTCAATTGGCTCATTTAATGAGCTTTCTGACACCCTTTATAACCACTTCCACATTCACATGGGTTCCAAGATGACCCTAGCTGATTTAATGACATGCAAGCAAAAGGATGATGAGAAAGTGACTAATTTCACAACATGCTATCAAAGGCTTTATTCACAAATAAACATTAAGATTCCCAATGCCAAGCTTCAATGAATTTTTATTGTCAATTTGCAAAGAAAAATCCAAAGAAAACTTGAGATGTTCAAAATCCCATCCTTCGCATAGTTATGTATAGTCCTTTGTAATTATCATAATATGACTTATGATCATGATGTGAAAAATCCTCCTAGCCATCCTAAAAGTATGAATCCGTAACTCAAAATAGCTACCAACCTTTCAAGAAACATAATAGGGGATCTCCATTTTTAAAACTTAATTCCCCTCAACCAAACCAACAATCTGATAACCAAGTGGCTTCCATAAAGACAACAAATTCATATGCCTTTGTGGATAGGAATAGAAAATTTACCCCTCTACCTGATACCCTTCATAATATCATGTTGTAGCTCATAGAAAAGAATATGATTTCTCTACTTCCTTTCTAAGCTCTTGATCCTAATAAACCATTACCCACAAGTTATTGACCAAATTCTTATTGCCATTAACATCAAAAAAATGGACATGATAAGAAATAGTGTAAGCATCTTAAACATCTTGTGCAAGACCTCATTGATTCTAATCATCTTCTAATTGGAGGTGTGAATGATAAAGGTAACAAGTCTATAGCTCCTCCTAACCAAAACTTAAAAATCTTTACAAATCCCATGCCAAAATAGACTATTTCATTTTTTAGAGCTAGTGAAACAAAGAATGATGTGATGAATGTTGACATGGATGATGAAAACACAAAATATGGAAATGTAGAAGAAAAAATTAAAATGGTGTTGTTTATTGAAGCTAAACCTCATAAGGGCTCAACAAAAAATGCCTCTTGATATTGCTTACTCACAAAATTATATAATTAAACATGCACCCAATGGTCCTCTTTACATAGCTAGAGGAATCAATGAAAAGCCTACTAATGGGATATTAATTAATCCTATCTGTGTAGAGAATGTGATTACTAAATAATTCCTATTTGTTAATGAACTCTATCAAAATACATATTAAAAATTGAAGGCATGGATAAAAACGCATAATGGTTTCGTTTGTCCTACAATGGGCTTGATAAAAATCCCTTTAAAAGTTGGGTAAAAAATAGTAAATGTCTCATTCACCATCATCCCATCGTCAGACTAATTTCATGTGAAGTTAGGCTATCCATGGTGTCACTCCATGAATTTCGTCCCATTGGTTGTACATAAATGTTTGAGGTTTCCCTTTGGAAATGACATCTTTACTATACATAATAGTGGGTTTAATCCTGTGTCTTACCATGGGAACTTTTCATTAGAATTCTTTTGGCTCGAGCCTATTGAACCTATTAGACCTCATCAGGACTAATTTTTCAAACCATATCAAAATTTTAAGGAAAATCACATAGGAAAATTATCCCTTATAAATATGCCTCAACCCATGATTGAGCCACCTATCCTTGAAAAACCAATGATTGAACCAAAAGCCGTTCCAAATGTCTAAGAGCAACCTATGACCATTTCCTATAAGAGACCATGAGATAACCAAAAAAATATCATTGTGCCTCTTAAAATCAAACAAGTTTACAACGCTAAAGAGAAAGTGGTTGAACAACCTCCCATGGTTCCTTCCATAAGGGAAGAGAAGAGGCCTGTGATTGACAAACCTTCTCCTACACAAACACAAATTGACAATAGATTGAAATGAAATTGAAATGCTAGAGAGCATAGGTGTAGATGTTCTACTATTTCTTTTATGTTACAAATCAAGAAGAAAAGAGGAAAAAAGAAAATGAAAATATGAACTTACCTGAAGCAATGCATGATGATTCTATACCCTCACAACAAAGTAAACAAGAACCTTCTAGAGATATTATTATTCAACCTCCTATTGTGATTAATTTAGATGATGACATTGATATTTCAAAGATTGATGAATAAGTGTATAATGAGTTGAATTCATTGTTTTCCTCTTCTATAAGCTTAAATGAAAAATCTCCTAAAATGAGCATTGAGATTGGTTCCTCCCCTAGTTTAGCACTTGCCATTGTCCCTTTGGGTAGTCTTTCTCCTTCTACATATACTAATCAAGATTGGGATGCAGATGACCTACTAATAGGTTGACTCACATGTGACTTACTAGTATTTTGCATTGTTTTCTTTTGTATGTCCTTTATGTGATTTCATGTGCATGATGTGATCCCCCATTCTATTTCATTTGATGTATCTCTATCTCTCTCTCTTTGTAATTTCCTCTATATGTATCTACATTCTTCTCTATATCATAAATATTTATCATTTTTTGCTTGTCTTGTCTTTTGATTTTTGGGATAATGCAAGGCATCGAGATGTTTAGGTCTCTTCCATGTTGACCCAAAAGGATTTTTCCTTTTTTTTTCTCTCTTTGTTTCATTCTTCCACTTTTGAGTATTTTGGGAATAATGACATTTCTGAGCTCTATAACAAAATTGTAGAAAAGATATACCAACCTTGAATCCATAGATCCCTTATGTATTTTTGGAGGCAACCCCTCCCTCCTTTTTCATGACATATCTTTATTTTAGAAACATATGACTTGGCATAGGGATTTTCGAGGAAGCTCTCATGTCTTAGGAGTAAAAATTGGCTACTTTAAAGCAATTTCTCATAGAAATGGTGTTAGCAACTACTTTAAAGTTGGGGCATACATCGATAATATCTTTTGACATTTTGCATATTTAATGGTGTGATTTTATTTTTTCTTATGATGTGTCCTTTTCATAGTGGTGTCATTTGGTTTGATGCCCTCCAAGAGTGAGATATTTATTAGCGTATGACTTTTCTATTAGTGTTGATGCAACACATTGCATTCCATATGTTGTGAATCTTTTTCTCTTGACTTGTCCTCTCTTGGAGACATTAGGCACAATGTTCCCTAAGAAGGAGACCTTACATGAATGAAGAAAAATATCTTTAAATAAAAAACCTTTACTAGCATAATGTTCATAAGTGTTTGGCATGAAACAACTTGCTAACCTTGTGAAGTGTGAAACCCTAATTCAAGGAAACCTAGCATAACACACCTTTCTTTCCTATGGAGCCTTGCCACATGTGCATAGGTGCTTACCATAAATCAACATGTTAAGAACGAAGCAAGAATGTGAGTGGCACCCTATTAGAGTTATTAGATTGATAGCTTTGGCATGGTAAGTGTAGTAAAATGCATACCCTTGCATTTTCACACTTGTTTGGGACCACCTTACTTTATTTATGCTTCTTTATGTATTAATTGGTCCTATTTTGCATCCACAAGCCTAATAAACTATATATTTTTATGGAAAATCCTGAAAAATATCAAATGATAAATGATAATTTAATGTTTTTTCCTATGTTTCCCTAATTTATGGATTGGGACTAAAATTCCACCTAGGGAATCTTTGTCCTCCATGGGTCTTGGGACCCTTATTTTGAAACCACATAAAAGGTCCCTTTTTAGAGTTTGTGCCCTGAGATTTGAGCCTTTGGACTAAGATGCCACCTAGGGAGTCTTGGTCCTCCTTGGCTTATTTTTGGGATTCAATTTCAAATCTTGGTGAGGTTTAGCCTCCTTTAATTAATGAATTCATATTTCGGCTTGTTGTGGTGTAATTTTGAGATATTAAGCATGAATAAGTATAAATAGAAGGTTCCTCTACTCATTTTCATAACAAGCATTCAAGTATTCATTCCTAAGGAAATTTTATGCATTAAAGAGAAATTCATCAAGCATTTGGGTCCATTATCAAGATTCAAGCATCATGTCAAGGGTTTAGTGCATCCATTCATGTTGTTGAGGCAAGATTGTGGATGTAGCATTGAATATCTATTTGCAACCATTGTTCACATCATATCCAAGGATCCGAGATCTACATTCTTCATGGCCACTACATGGTAGATTGAAAATTTTCTTTACAAGACATCATTCAAGGTGATATCATTTACATATTTCATGTTTCATGTTTCATTTCATCATTTGGTTTAATTACCTACAAGGGGTTTTACCAAGGAAAACCCCCATTTACTAACAATCAACAAGTTTTTCCCTCTTGTGTGTTTATATTTGTAGATCTAAGTTGAAGACTTGAAGATCTGTTAAAGTGCAAAGTTTTCAAAATTGCAAAGTTGCATTCCAAAGTTGTCATCTTCATGGAAACTCACCTAGAGGCCCGATTTGGAAGATTTAGAACCTCATATTTGAGAAGAAGCAAGTGAAAACCTTGGAGATCAGAACCACATTCAGAGTTTTCAGAAATTAAAAATAGGACTAATACACCACCTTGGGCATCTTAGTCCTCCCAAGCATATTTTTCAGATATTCCTTCATATCTCGTTCTAACATCCAAAGACTCCACATCTACCTCAAAAATAGTAGTGGGACTAATACGCCATCTTGGGTGTCTTAGTCCTCCATAGCACTTTTCAACAACTTCTTTGCATTTCCAGAATCATTGTTACATCTCTAGAGTTCCCTGGTACACATACCCTAGCTTGGTGTAGCTTAAAATTTCATCATTTGCACTCATTATTTGGCTTACATTACTAGGTTTTTTCAGTTGAAAGTTAAGTTTTCTTTTCCAAGATTTTTCTTGTTGGTGAACCCCTAAAAGCATACAGAACCCCCTCCTAGTTCCTCCTTCTTGAGAATTGACTCACCTTGTGAGGTTGATAGTCAATCCAATTAGGGATCCTAGGACATTATTGAATGATAATAGGAGAAAAGTGGTGTTTTATGACCTAGGTTATAAAGCACCCATTTTCCTATTATTCACCACCTTCTTGAGGGATACCAATGTAGTGGATGGCTTGAGGTTCCACTACCCCATAGTGAGCACAAAAATCAATATTCTAGATGTGTTCCACATCACATTGGACCATTTAGGCTTAATCTCTTCTTGGTATTTGATGTTTTATGATTGTGTATCTTTGTCATTATTGCATACATAAGTTCCTTAATGCCTATTTTAGTGTGAGTTTGACATGGGGTCATAATCTAACTAAAGTGGGGGTAAAATATAGTGTCAAAAAAAGTATCCCCTTTTTACACATAATTTAGGAATAATTAATAATAAAATGAGCCTAATATTGCCTTGATTTAGTGTTGTAATGTCATTTACACATTAACATTAAGTTTATGTCCCCTTTTAATAAAATTAACTTAATTGTGCCTTATTTAGGGTGTTGTAAAGTGTATCGTTACACTTTCACACTAATGTAGGGGCTTTATTAATTAATTGATGTTAATTGGCCCCTTTTAATTCAAATCCAAGCCTAATTAATTCTAGATTTTGAGGGATAAAGCTCAACATTCATAAATGATATTACACAACACTTAATTTTTTAAGGTGTGTGTCCTAGGTTAGTGACCTAGGACCCATTTTCCACTTGACGAATGGGTCCTCACTAGGTCCTCAGACCCTATTTTCACATAACATTTCACAATCCCCAAAGTGTGTCCTAGCAAAGTAAGCTAGGACCCATTCTCCACATGGGAAATGGGTCCTCACTTTGACCTAGGAACCCCCTCAGAATATGTTTTTGGTGGTAGTTTAATGATTTCAAATCCTAGATTTGATATCGGCTTGTGTTATTTGAATTTTGGGAATTAAGGATAAGATATGTATAAATTGTTGGCATATGGCTTTAGGAGATTTTTTTGGCTATTAGTGTTGTTATTGATGGTAACTAAAGTCATCTTCATGGTCCATAGATTTGTATCTAGTCATATCGGTAGATAAAGTGCAATATTGTGTGTTACCAGTAGAATATTTGAAGAACAAGGTATTCGGTCAGTCAGTCAATCTATCTACTTCACCAGATCATCATTTTGTGTTGTGGACCCCTGTATTTTCTTGGTGAGCACATATATTATCTTATTATTTAATTTTGTGGTGTTGCATTAGTTGCAGTATGATCTTGGAGGTCAGGTAGGATGTTTTACGTCTATTTGCTTGGTGTAGCCGACTTAGTGAATGTGGCACATTGTGGATGTGTAAAGTGGAATTATTTAAAATGTTTTTATGTTCAAGTATTTAATTATGGGTCTCAGCTACAATCTAGCCGATGGTGTTAGATCCACATTGTAAATCCAAATGTAATTTTTGGCTAACAAGTTAATAATATTTCCAATTTTTATTAAGCTCGACCTTTAGCGATTGCATTTCTAGTTGTGGATATATATAAGATATTTGATATATCATCTGGTGTGTGTGAAAGTAGTGTGGTGGTGTGTTGTGACCATCAGGAAAAGTGATTAGGTGATTATGCATAGTTTCACTTGTGCATTAATATTTTTGCAGTGCGAGTTGTGCAGAGCAGAGCATAATTGTTGAATCAATCTGAAGGCTAGAAGATTTTCATCAAAGCTTAATTGGAACTATAATCAGTCATTTTGGATGCTATTTCATTAGTTCACTCTTTTAGATTTATTTGAAATCTTTGTAGGCCAGTGAGCCCATTCATTTTAAGCAGTGAGCTCTAGGTAGTGTGCTTGAATGCAAGTGCATTCCTATTTTGTACTTCTTATTTTGGGTATACTCATATTATATTGTGGATTGGCCATCCACCATGGTTTTTCCCCCTAATAGGTTTTCCACGTAAAATTTTGGTGTTATGGTGTTGAGATTATTTTCTTTCTGTTGATGCATATTTTTATTGAATGGTTAAATCACATAATTTAATAAAGTTGAATTTTTTCTCAACACTAATTCACCCCCCCTCTCAATGTTGCTTGTTTCCAACATAAATACAAGGCTATTTCACTTAGTTTCACCTAGAAATTTCAAGTCTTCAATCGTTATAGAAAAATTATGATCAATAGAGCATTCAAGGGCATTTGAGGGAGAATTTATTGAATATTATTGTAGCAATCAAGAGTCCTATCGTCATGCCAAAGATCTAGTGCATCATGCATGTTTTTGAGGTAATATCTTGAAGTAGCATTGAAGATCAATTCAAAAATATTCAAGGTTTTGTTTCTAATCAAGTGTTGTGATCAAGATCTACATTCATTAAGGACACTTCATGGTAAATTTCCTATTTGTACTCCAAGATTTTAATTAAATATTGGTGAGTTGTTACATATTGTTGTTCATCCATAATTCCTTTATGCATTGTTTGATTTGAAGGTTTAATTATCGAAATGGGGTTTGACCAAGGAAAACCCATATTCCGTAACAAAACAATATTCTCTCCTTTTTGATGTGTGATTGCAAGTTTCAGGTTGAAGTTCAATTCAAGAGTGAAGTTGTAAAGTTGTCAATGTTGTCAAATTTGTCATCATTCTTGCAGAATCACATAAACTGAGCTATAGGATTTATTTTTTGGGTTTCTAATAGTCTTTGACTAGGATTTGGGAGTGTAGACATTGAATAAAAAAACCCATAAATTTATTTTCAAGAACCCTAGCCAGGACCCATTCACCATAGGGCGAATGAGTCCCAAGTAAGGCTTGAAAAAGCACCTTTTGGAATAGGTACACAGTGTTTGACCCTCTTAAAACCTAACTTTTGATTGCGAGATTAGTTAGGTTTGATTTATGATATTCATTTATGCATTATAAACCTCATAATTGAATGAAATACAAGGGTATGTGCAGGATCATGATGGGTATGTCTAAGGTATGTGGCTGATGACTTTTTTTTTACCCAAAATTGATGAAACAAAAAGGGTTTTATAAGGATATTCTCATCTTTCCACCAATATAAATTATGTTTTACTTTGAATTTAATAAATTATTATTATTCATTTTCTATTTGAATTACGACTAAAGTCCTGATTGATAGGCTAATTGAAACAATCTATAGCTTTCAAATGGTATCACATCTTTTGAATCCAAAATATGCATCACATTCTATGCTTCCAATAATATAGGATTATAAAAAAAAAACTAAATTTCATGAAGTTTTGACCAAGTTAAGGTGGTCAGACATATGAGTTTTAATATTTTTTAAAAGTTGTAATAAAAAAAATCATAATTAATTATTTACTTTGAAAAAAATTACAAAAAATATCCATCACATTGGGACATGAGTTCTATAATTATATCTAAAATATTATAAAAAATTTATCATTTTATTGTGGTTAGGGTGGTCAAACAGACACCCACTTCTTATTTTTTCCCTGAAATTTAAGTGCTATTGCATTGAAATTTCAAATTTTCACCAAATAGATTTTTTATTTTAAATAAACCTAGTAGTTTAGAAACTACATTCAATTTGCTATAAATTCTATTCTTACATATTTTTGAAATAATATAGATAACTTATTGAAATTTTTATGTCAAGTTGCCTAACTCTAATTTTTCTAAATTTCATTGCCACTTAAGGGCTTGTTTTTTCCATGATGATCCTGCACATACCCACAAGTGAAAATAGGTTGCATCGATTCAATAATATTATAATCAATAACATTAGTTGTTGCTCCTTCTCATGTAGTGGTTGTAGTATCATATAACATATTCACTACCATGTGTGAAGGTATAAAATTGGATTTATACAATCATATTTCCTTTTTGCAAGGAGTCGTATATGATCATCCATTTTTTGCTCACCTTTTGCACTTGGGGTTTAAGGGGTTAGATAGCTTTGTACTAGTATAAAACTTGTCGTTGTCTCTCTTGACTAGTTGACCACCTTCTATGTATATATAAGAGAAAGATTGGGATGTGGATGACATACCATAGTTTGGATCACATGTGACATACTTTCTTTCTATGTTATCTTTAGTATTGCATTTTTGGGGCATGCCCTCTTCATGACGTAGCTTCATTTAGAAACATGTGCTTGACATAGGGCTTTCCAAGTAAGTTCTCATCTATTCTTTATTGATAGGATTTATCATTTGCTACTTTAAAGTAATTTCTCATAGCATGGTGTTTAGAAATTTGTTTAAAGTGGAGGCATACAATGAAATTATTATTTTGAAAATTTTGAATATACTTTAAGTTTCTTAGTGCAATTTTTTTACTTCATGCAATATTTCCTCTTCTAGGTGGTGTCATTGGGTTTGATGTCCTTCAAGAGTGTGAGCTTATTTTACAACATTCCTCTTAGTGTTGATGTGATAGATTTTATACCCTAAATTGTTAATATTTTATTCTTCGACTTGTCCTCTCTTGGAAAAATTAGGAACGATGGGTATGTGCAAGATCATGATGGGCCAAAAAGTGGCCATATGATGGGTATGTGGTGGATGGATTTTTATTTTACCCAAAATTGATGAGACAAAAAGGGTTTTTAAAGGAGATTCTTAGATTTCCACCAATAGAAATTATACTTTACTTTGAATTTAATAAATAATTATTATTCATTCTCTATTTGAATTGCAACTAAAGTCCTCATTGATAGGTTGATTGAAAAACATCTATAGCTTTCAAATGGTATCACATTTTTTGAATCCAAAACATGTATCAAATTATATGCTTTCCATACTATAGGATTAAAAAAAAATGAATTTCATGAAGTTTTGACCAAGTTAAGGTGGTTAGACATACGAGTTTTTTTATATTTTTTAAAATTTGTAATAAAAAAATCATAATTAATAATTTACTTGGAAAAAAATTACAAAAAAATATGCATCACATCAAGAGATGAGTCTTCTACCTATATTTAAAATCTTATAAAAAAATATTATCATTTTATTGTGGTTAGGGTGATCAGATAGACACCTACTTCTTATTTTCTCCCTAAAATTTAAGTACTACTGCATTGAAATTTCAAATTTTCACCAAATGGATTTTTATTTTAATTAAACCTAGTAGTTTAGAAACTACATTCAATTTTCTATGGATTCTATTCTTAGATATTTTTGAAATAATATAGATAACTAATTTGAATTCATTTTTCAAGTTGCCTAACTCTGTTTTTTTTGAATTTTTTGCCACGTAAGGGCATGTTTTTTCCATGATGATCATGTACATACCCCGATGTTCCCTAAGTTGAGTCCTATCATGAACTAAGCAAAGTCCCTTTGAATTTTTCTTATCCTATTTGCATTTTTTTCATAATTTTTTAGTATAATGCAACTTGCTAACCTTGTGAAGCTCAAACCATTTTTTTCATGGCCACCAAGCATAACATGTCTTGCTTTCTAGTGGAGCTATTTTTGTTCATAAGTGCTTAGCATAACACAACTTTCTGAGCCTTATTAAGCTTGAAGTTCATAATTTTTTGAACCTTATTAGATTTATCAAAGGTATAATTTCCATATGGTTATGGGAGCCTAATAAGATTCTCTCACTTATCCACTTTCTAGGGGCTCACCTAGTGGACAACAGATTCACCTAGCCCTTGTGAGCATGTATTATTTTTTGCATAGTGGACAACAAGTTTCCACTTGTAAAATTTTTTTTGGACAAACAACTAAGGCTTGATCCACATTGAGTTGGAAAATAGTCAAGGCTTGATCCACCCCTTTTTCTTTTTCTTTTATTTTCTTTCTTTAAGTCTTTGACATTGTATGTTTGTGTATCTTGTCTTGTTGCTTCATATCATACATCTTGTGTGTGTCCCTTTGTGCATATATTCGATTTCAATAGGATCTTGGGGGCTTGGTCACCTCCTTGATCTTTGTCATCTCATCCCATCGATATTTGTGCACTTGGACCTATCTTGACACGTATTTGTCTACTTTAGTGTTATTTTGACACAAGGTAATTCTCTCACTAAAGTGGGCATTAAATGTTGTGTAGAAAAATGTATCCTTTACATTTTAACAATTTTTTTGGGCCCTCCTAATTAAAATGGAGTTAATAATTCCTTAATGTAGTGTTGAAAAATGTACTCTACATTTTTTACACTTTATTTGGGCCCTATTAATTAAATTAGACTTAATTATGACTTGATAAGCCCTATTTTACATCTACAAGCCTAATAATTTAAATTTACAAAGAGGAAACATGACAAAATTTAATACCAACACATAATGAAACACCTTGAGCAATGTGTGTTTCAGGAACAGTTACCTCAAGCCCCTTCACCCATGGCGAATGGGTCCTCCCTAGGCATGGGAACTCATTTTTAAAACATGTTTTGGTAGTATTTTTTTCATCCCAAATTCTAATTTCAAAATTCAGTTTGTAATATTTATTTTTTTGGAAAATTAAGGATAAATGTCTATAAATACAAGGTTATTTTATCAAATTAACATTACATTTTAGGAGCACAATTGTTTGAGAACTTTCACAAGAGAAACTATTATTTTCAAGATCATTCGAGAGAAAAATTATCAAGGATTTATTGTAACAATCAAGATCTCAAGCATCATGTCAGAGTCTTTTGCAATCATGCATTTTTTTGAGCTGACATTCTGATGTAGGTTTCAAAGATCAAGTCAAGCATTAAAAGCATTATCTCAAGCATCAAAGATCCACATCCATTGAAACCATTGCATGCAAGTTTTAGATATAAATTAAAAGGTTTATCCAAGGGTTTGTAGAGTGTTAAAATAACATTATTCATTCATCATTCATTTCATGCTTTCATTATTTCATTTCAAGGTTTAATTCAAAAAAAGTGGGGTTTGACCAAGGCAAACCCCCTTTCACCAAAAAAAAAAATTCCCTCTTGTGTTTGTGTTGCAGATTTTAGGTTGATGGAAAATTGAAGATTGAAGACCTCTAAAGTGCAAAATTGTAAAATTTGTCAAAGTTGCAAGAAAAGTTGTCAAGATAATAGAAACTCAAATCCTGAGCTCATTTTCTATCATTTTCACATGAAACTAGTGGGAAATTGCATCCTATATCTATCTTCAATTGCTCCCAAAAATTTAGTTCAAAAGCCTATCTTAGGACCCATTTTCCATTTTTGGGTAGGGGGAGGGGGGCCCTGGACACTTTGCAACCATTTTTAACAGTCTACAACCAATTTTGAGGTATTTTAAGTGTCTTCCACTCATATAATTCAAATAAAATTGATTGTTTCTATTAAAATTATGCTACATCTACATGAATCAGGACTTAGGTTATAGATTTGGGATCATTTTTTGTCTTATTTTCATCTCCCAAAAGTGTATTTTAGTCATATTTAACCCATCCACACACATAAAGGAAATTGCTAGATCTTCCATAGAATTGACTCAACTAAGGGCTGAAAGTTAATTCTATCTTGGATGATCTCATTTCCTAAATGGAAGAGAAAATAGGTTGGTTCATTACCTCTATTTTTCCCTTTCTATTTATAGTTTGGTGAAACATTCCAAATTTAGTATAAAATGCCTATGTTATGAATGTACACTTTTTTTCTATGATTCACTTTCTTTATAAATATATATGATATTTGTTATCAATTAAACATATAAGAGCCCCTTGTTTAACATTACTTGAATGTGTAACATAGAGTTTTGTCTCCACTAGGGTTTAGGACCCAGGGCAACAATCTTCTATACTACACATTCAAGGATGACCTTAGAGATCTCACCCCCAAGAATAGAGGAAAGAGATCCAACAATAGGGTATCCTAGGGTATGATTTCAGATTAAAAGAGGTCTTCAACACCAAGCTAGGGCTTGGAAAAGATAATGATGTGTAAGATTAAATGCAAAACCTAGTTTGATGCCATATTGAACTAAATGACTTGAAAATGCAAGAAGAACAAAACGAAAAGCTACAAAAAAAAATATGTGCACCTAGAAATGTGTTGAAGAATGGAAACAACTTTGGAAATGTTGAAATTGTTGACTTTCTAATCTAGTGGGACTCATTCACCATTCTAGGCAAATCAGTCCTAGTTCTAGATTTTCGCATAGGAGCAAGTTCTAGGAAAATGGGTATCCAAATCTGCAAAGATCTCTAAAAAATACCTATAGTGGGACTCATTTTCCACTTGTAGTGATTGAGTCTAGTTTGGATTTTCTAGGAATTCAAAGTATGAATCTGCTCAATCTCTACCTCCAAGAGTCTGGATCTGAAACCCTGATTTTTAGAACTGTAAGTGATTTTTTGTGGATATTTTGACCTTGCAAGTAGGGAGATGACTCCAAACAGTTTGAAACATATTCTTCAATCATCTCCAAGCCTTCAAAGCACCTAGATCTACAACATACAAAGAAAGAGAACAAAAGTGTTGATTGTTAGGGAATAGGGGTTTGCCTTGGTCAAACCCCTTTTAGGTAATTAAACCAAATGATGAAATAAGATGATGAAGCGTGAAAATGAGGTAATGCAATTAGAACCTTTCCATGATGATGGATCTTGAATTGCTACAATAATTGATAAAGAATATGCCTTTGAATACCTTAGAATTGATCTTGAAATATATCTTAATGACCTTGTGAAGACTTGAAGTGCTTAACTATTGCTTGCTTGGCTTGATGACATGAATGTATGATGCATGGATGAAATGAGGATTTCAGAACTCTCTTGTATAGGCAAGCCAATCAAATGACCATTAATTTGATCCCTGAGGCCGACATAGGAAAAAAATGAATTGAAAATCCACTTTCTCGCTTAAAGCCTTAAAAATAGGCCAAATGGGACTCATTCACCATCCTAGGTGAAGGTGTCCCACCTAGATGGGACTCATTCTCCCAAGGTGGTGAATGGATCCCATAGGGGCTATTTTTCATGCTAGAGTGTTGGGGAGTGATGATTTTAAGCTTTTATGTTGATTTTGTCAGGTCTTTGATTGAAATATGCCTTGGGATGCACAATATGGGGTCATAAGGGGATATTAATGATGATTTAAAGGTCATAAATGCAATGGGGGCCAAAATTCAATGTGAATGTGTAAATAAACACACTTTACAACACTAAATTAGGGAAAAATTGGGTCTATCTAGCTTAGAAGTTCCCTAAATCCCATGTGAATATGTAGAACACATTACAACACTAGAATAGGTCCACTTGATTAAAGATCCTCCCAAAGTTAATGTGAATATGTAAATAAATACATTTGAAAACATTAAATTAGGATAGAGTTAAGTTAATTTAGCTTAAAAAGGGCCCAAGACCTAATGTGGATGTTTGAAACACCTGACAACACTAGATCAAGGTGACATTAGGTCCAATTTATTATTAATTATTCCCATATCAAGCGAGGTACACATTTTTCTACACTACAAAAAGCATCAACAATTTTTCTTTCACAAATGATATATGAATTGTTGATGGTCAAAATAACACATCAATGTTAAACAAAATATGTCTACTCTATTTCTCCTTAAAAAGATAGCTAATCATAAACCACCTATCTTCCAAGGTCTCGATAGTTGGTTCTCAACTGTGTTGTCATCAATCAGTGATTCATGCAACTATAATATTCAAGAGGCCTTTGCTAGCTGTAAAAAGGGTACAAACTGGATAGTATGAAGTAATCTAGCATGGGGATTCAGTTTGAACTAGGCCATCTCATTAGTCTCTTGAGACAAATTTTTCATTGGAGTCTCCAAATTTGTTGTCAAATGAGTAGTACACTCTTTTTCTATAGTCATTGTGGATGATGGGTTGGTTGTGGTGTTGGACCCTCCAATATGATTTTGAGATTTTTTTTTCTATTGTGAAGAATCCAAGTTTCCACTTTTGATCCATGGTAATGGAGGTGGATACTGCATCTTAGCCAAGGGTCCATGGGCCGATTTCAACATCCTTGGGACTGTATTGAACAATGGAGTTCCATTGGTCAGAGTGTTGTTCATTGCATTCATTTGATTGGGAATTCTAGGATACCCCAGGGTAGGCAGTGTTCCTCCCATATCACCTTGTTGGTAACTTATTTGTTGTTGCAGTTTGATGGCTGGGTGATATACTTTGGATAGAGAATATATTTCCATGGTAGTGTAAGTTCTCTATAGGAATATCAAAAATTATGATCCATCAAGTGGGTCTGAGATCCACAATTATAGGGGTTGCCTCCAGTGGATGTTGTTCTCTTTTTTTTCATTGATATACTAATTTTTGTGATGAGCTTGTGATGTTTGTTATTGAAAAAATAATTCCAAAAAAAGTGATGATGAATGGTTACGTATATCAAGTCTACACTATGGATGAATACAATTTTATGAAATCATCGTGAATTATTTCATTCTAATTTTTTTAGCTAATTAAGAAATGCTCATTACATAGATTGCATGTCTAAATCTAAGGGAATATTTGTTCATGTCTTGTTCCAAAACCTTGATCAATCTTTTCCAATTATTTAAAACCACCATGTTAGATTACTTCGTACTATCCAGTTTGTTCCCTTTGTACTAGCAAAGGCCCCTTGAATATTACAATTGCATGAATCATTGAATGATGACAACATAGTTGAGAACAACTTGTTGAGACCTTGATAGGTGGTTTAATATTAGCTATCTTTTTCAAAAGAAATAGAGTAGAAATATATTTTTTAATGTTGTGTTATTTTGACCATCAATAGAACTGGCACTAGAAGGAGGGCACACAAGAACAAATCAGAGTGAATTGGGTCCTTTTCATTGGACATGCATGAATGAGTTATGAGATCTACTCCATATCAAGAGCCATTAGTTTAACTTTGATCTCCTACTTGACCCAGAACACATAAGACCCCAATCCCACCACCATTAACAACACCAGTGACCCCACCGAGGTTCCCATTAATACCAAAACTAACACAACCTAACCCATTTCCATCAATGGAATTTAAAAAAAATAATCCCTCACTAGTTGGAGTCATCCCTAGTGGTATCCATGAGATTCCCAAGAATCCCAAGAAGTTCTTTCCTAGATATTCCCATGGGGAATCCCACAGCGCAAAAGAGAACATTCAAGCATTTAAAGATGCGTACACTCAGGCCCAAATAGCACATGTCAAGATGTGGCCTGTAGGTTATTCCCCTATTCATTGGGAGAGATAGCCTATAATTGGTACCTTAACCTACCCACCAAATCCATTATTAGTTGGACCAATATGGAGGAAGCTTTTATCAATCAATTTCGGGTCTACATGAACCCATCTATCTTGTACCATCAGTTTTCTATGATTAGAAAGGAACCCCATGAACCCTTACCCTTGTTCAATAAATAGTTTGAAATAATGTACACACGTCCGCAAGAACCATACATAGTGGCTAAAAGTATTTCCTTTCAAGCATACCTTAAGGCCATAGATCCATTTACAGGATTATTCCTATGGAGAACTTACACTACCCTGGGTCCAAAGTATATCACCTATCCATCAAACTACAACAAAAAACAATTTTCCAGCTAGGTGGTATGGGAGGAACACTTCCTACCCTAGGGTATCCTAGAATTCCTAATTAGATGAATACAATCAACAATGCTCTGACCAGTGGAACTCAACCTATGGATCTTTGGCTAAGATACAACATCCTCCTCCATTACCATGGATCAAAAGTGGAAACTTGGATTCTTCACAATAGCAAAAAAATTCTCAAAATCATGCTGGAGGTTCCAACACCATGACCAACCCATTATCCACAATGACTATAGAAAATGAGTGTACTGCTCATTTGACAACAAAGTTGGAGACTATGAAGAAAACTTTTCCTCAAGTGACTAATGAGATGGCCCAGTTTAAACTAAACCCCATGTTAGATTACTTTGTACTAGAGTATCCAGTTTGTACCCCTTTTACCAGTAAAGGCCCCTTGAATATTACAGTTTCATGAATCACTCAATGGTGACATCATAGTTGAGAACCAACTACCAAGACCTTGGAAGATAGTTGGTTTAAGATTAGCTATCTTTTTCAAGAGAAATAGAGTAGAAATATTTTGTTTAATGTTGTTGTGTTATTTTGACCATTAACAATTATCTTCCATGACTTACATTTATGGAAAGTCAGCCTCCCTAGGTAGTCTTTTCATAAGCCTTTCTATTCTCGGCTTTTGTATTCTTCTCAATGTTTCTAGAAAACTCTTTCTCTTTCTCTATTGTTTATGAATTTTTCCATGGGGGGTATCAAGGACGAATCCACCTCTTACAAGGTGTGGAAGCAAGATAGGGAGTTTTGGACTATTATCCAACGATGTAAATTGGCCTCATATGTGGAGGGTATGAAGGAGCATGACTCCAAGTTGTCTATTGAGTTTTCCAACTCCTAGAATCAGGGAACCATCAACATTGGTGGGTGCTCCTTCCTTGTGAAGGTTGAGTTGATTGTTGAGGTAACAAGGCTTTATTTTGACAGTTCTTGCATTCCTTGAAAGTCTAAGGAGCACTATTTGAAAGGTATAGAGAGGTTCTGAAGGATGACAAAAAGGTTAAAAAACTTCAAAATGGTTTCAATAGGGTTGACCTCCCTTAGGTGTGTGGTAAAATTATGGAGGTTCTTATGAGCTATGTCACATTAGAGGGTTGTTTTCATTATTTTCATGCCCATATCTTTCCCATGCTTAAAAATTTCCAATATAAGGTTAAGATGAACTTTACTTTCTATATTTTCTCTTCTCTTGAATAGTCCATTAAGCATGTCCAGGTAAAATTAAAATCTCTCCATTCGCTAGGGTTTAATTTTTTACCTTTTCCATCATCAGGCAAATTATTCCCCTCACCAGCTATTGTCAGGAGGAACACTTTGGTCATCCTCAATCCTACTAAGCCCCCTAAGGGACCCATTTCAAATTTTACTCTAGAAGATACACTGCCCACCACTCATAGAATCACTAGCACTCAAGGAAAAACCCATGTCAATGAGGAAACCTATCCCAAACCCATTAAAAGTGTTTCTTTCCTTGAACACACCTTATTTCTACCTCTAGCTCTGATAATTTTTCTAACTAGGATGATGGGTCTTGGAAACCTACCCCTGACAACTATCCCACACATTCCCCTATTGATGATGAGGTGTCTGATGTCCCCAATACCCCTCACGTCATTCACCCTTCTAGTCCCCCAAAATCCCCCTAAACTCTAAATTAATCTAGAGGGGACCTCTGCTAAACTAAATTTGGGTAATGAGATTTGTGCCTCATTTGTTCCCCTTTGACATAAAATGAATGAAATTTTGGAAATTTTCAACATCTAGAATGACATACTAAAGTGGCTTCTGAATTAACTTCTTACTATGAAGGAAAAAATCCAAGTGCTAGAAAATAGGGTGCTCAACTAGCAAGCTTCATAGCCAGGTGAGGTCAAGGATGGAGGGCGTTGGGATATGATTTCCTCCCTCGCAAAATATTTTGATATATGGGATAATTTGGAAAAGGAGGTGGAGGAGCTCAAAGCCCTGGTGGGTATGAAGGAGGACAACATGAAATTATAGGAGGAAATTTCCACAATTCACAACAACCAGGATAAAACAATGCAATTTCTCGAAGAGATTATTGATTACAACAAGGAGATTGTGAAGAATACCACTATTACCATCCAAGTCTTTCAACAAGAACTCATGAATAGTAATGGAAAAAGGGTGGTTGAGGGTGATGTTGATCATAGTCATGCGCAAAAAAAACTCAAGATGGTGAGTAATTTGGCTCAAGTCACTATCGAGGAGACCCAGTTTATGTTGGCATGAGACATTGTAAATGTTTTTAGGTGTTGTCATTGATGTCAAACCTAGTCAGTTAGTCGATCCACATGTCATCATTTGATCATAATGATAGACAAATCAAAGAAAGTCAAGGAAGAACAGAGCATCCAACAGTTTTGTGTTCACCGATTCACATGAGATTTTCTATTGTCATTTTGAGTTGTGGATATCAGTGAAGATTTTTTGGTGTATGATCTATGTTACCTATGAAACTTAGTGCCTCGTATCAATCTATGTGTAGGATAGTAGATCTGGTTGGTTAATTTTTTGTCCATGAGTGCATGGAGGCCAACTAAGTTAATATAGGATGTTGTGGATATTTGAGGAGTAATTATTCAAGTGTTTTAGTGTTAGATCATTTTTATTTTGGTCCTCACTATGCTGGAGCCAACTTTGATGGATACACATTCAATATTCTTCATGATTTGAGCCGATAATTTGTAAATGTTTTTCTATTTTGTTGGAGCCAACTTGTAGTGATTAAATCTTTAGTTGTGAATATATATAAGTGAAGGATTATATCATTTTGATGTATGTATGAAGTGTGTCGATGTATGGTGTGAAAGTCAAAAGGATTGAAGAGCTATTATGCATAGTTTCACTTGTGCATTAAGGATTTTGTGAAGCAAGTTAGAGCAGAGCAAAGCAGAAGAGCAGAATATGTCAGAAGGTCAAGAGATCGATTAATGAGCCTAACTGAAACTATATCCAGGAATTTGTAGATGTTATTTTCTCAGTTCAATCTTTTGGATGTTATCCAAATATTTTGTAAGGTATTGAGCCCTTCTATTTTGAGTAGTGAGCTTTAGGTAGTGTGCCTGAATGCAACTACATTCCCATTTTCTAAACATCTTTTTTGAGTATATACTCAGATCATATTGTGGATTGGCCATCCACTGTGGTTTTTCCCCTAACATGGTTTCCACATAAAAGTCCTTGTTTTATGGTGTTGTGGTTACTTGCTTTATTTTCATGCATATTTCTTTTGGTTGAATGTTATAAATACTTTGAGGATCTGATTAATAAAGTTAAAAATTGCACAACACTGATTCACCCCCCATCTTAGTGTTCCTTGTTTCCAATAGTTTATTCAGAAGGGGACCTTCTTGTTTGATGAGAAGCTCTACTTCCTAGCTAAGGAGTGGTAGGAAATTATTTTTCTCAAGCTTCTCGGAGACCAGTAGCAGTTTTGGTCCCCTGCTAGTTTTGTTTTTTGTGTTATTTTTATTTCTCTTGTTGGTCAGATAGTTGTTGTTTCTTGTTTTTTTCTTGGGTGTTTCATTTCTCCTGAGCCCCTCATTTTTCCTTTATGGCCATTTTTTAATGGGTATGGTCCCTTCCCATTTGAGTCTAATAAAAAAATTTAATTCATGTTCATGCTTCTAAACTTCGCACCCAAGCTCTTATTTGGCCATTTTCGGTATGGAGTTTGGATCGCACTGGAAAAATTTCTGCTCCTTCTTCCTTTGGACATGTGTTTATAATTATTGCCACATATTACTCCATCAAATTGGTGGAGGAAATCCCTCTTCATTCCATGGTTGTTGATGTAATCTGTCATTTCATCTTGGAAAACATCATTTCTCGATTTGGTCTTCCTTTTGCATTAGTTTAAGATAATGGCACACAATTCAAAAATAAGTGAAGAATTTTTTGGAAAAATTTCACATTTAACATCATTTTCAACACCTTATTACCCATAATTTAATGGTCAAGTTGAAGAAACAAAAAAAAAACCTCAAGCAAATATTGTGAAAAATGGTTAGTAAACATAATAAGGATGGGCATACCTAGCTATATTATGTATTATGGGCTTATCACATGAGTATTAGAACATCCACAGGAAATACACGTTATAATCTCCTTTATAGTGTTGATGCAATAATTCCTTTGGAGTTAGAAATTCCCTCTTTAATAATCTCTCGCAGGGGCATTATTGACAATAACACTTATAAATAGAGATGATTACAATAGCTTGAAATGCTCGATGAAGAACATATAAATTCTCTCAAACATCTCCAAGCTTATTCCAAAATAATACAACATAATTACAACCATAACATTATTCCTCACTCATTTAACAAATGATATTTAGTTTCATATGTAAATTAACATAACATTAATGCTATTCGGGAAGACAAAGGAAATTTTTGTCTACATTGGTTAGGCCCTTATGTCATTGAAGAAAACTATGGGTCTAGAGCATATACACTAAAAAAAATTGATGGAACACCAATCAAATAGCTTGTCAATGCTACGCATCTGCATAGATATTATACTTAAAAAATAATTTTGAATAGTATGCATGTTTAAAGCATGTTGTTAGATTAGGTAGATAGTTTTCTATTTTAATCTTACATTTCTTCATTCTTGACAAACATTTTTGGTGTGTCTTGAATTATGTAGAGTATTTTTTCATTTAAATTAAATTATTACTTTTTTTTTACATGCTATTCAGTCATTTATGTGTTAGGTTAAATTAGATCATTACATACATTTAATTCCCAAATTAGATCATAAGGGCATCTAGTTCAATATATCACACCTAATCAAAAGTATTGTATCTAAGTAGACAAAAATGTTTAATCATACCACATAATAATTAGAGATGTTTAATTATGTCGCATAATAATTAGATAATGAGAGCATTTATTAAATAATTTTACCAATATTGTTTAATATATCACATTGGTGTCTAATCAAAATAACAACTTATTTAAATAAAAACATGCTCATATATAAAATGCCATAACCTTTATGTACATGATCTCCACAGTATCAAAATATGATATGACACAATATAATACAACTAGAGAGGCCTATGGCTACCAGTATCCTTGGCTTGGTCTTTGTCATGCCCCAAAAATTTACACAAGAAAACAAACACAACATTTTTTTTTTGAATAATACACATGAACATTAAAAATTATTATCTACACATGGCTTAGTATCATAATAATGCTAAGGTGAATATTGAATACATCTAATGAATTTTAATAATGTTTATATTAGTATTATATTTCTCATAATTCCTTACCATTTCATTCTAATGCTTATATTTACTTGTATTACCAATATAACATGATTATTATTGTTAAGAAATTATTATAACATTATCTTAACATTTAACATTTTTTTTTTTTCTTAACACACCGTTTTTTAAACCCAATTTAATGTGGATGTCACTCACAATATTTATATTTATTATTTCCCTTACTATTATTGTTATTATCAATTTTATCTTAACATACAATTATAAACATTTACTAATATTAACAATTCAAAATCCCCTCCTAATAATGTTAACATTACAGAATCACAAGTATATTCACTACTATAGTTAATAACCTCACTATTTATATAAGTTTTAACCTTTACCATTGACTATTCTATTTATAGTGTTGCTCTTGAAATCCAAATTAGTCAACCACTAATATGACTCAATGATTGCATTTCTCCTAATGCTAATATTAATATTATCCACATAGTCTATATCCTTAACTAATCATATTATTGTGATTGAAAATCACAATAATAATGTCATCAATAGATAAAGTATTTGTTACTCTAAATTTGGACTTTTTTCTTAATTAATAACAATAATACAAATAATTGCAGTAACTTAACTTCATGAGAAGATCCAAGAAAACCAACTCTAGCAATTACCAAATTTTACCTAGCCATGATCATGTTTATGGCTAAATTTTTGTAACTAATATACAAAGGATATGAATTCAATTTTAAATTGATTTAACATGCATGGACAACTTGAGTAACTTCCAAGATCATAATGGACACTAACTAACCAATAACCCAACTACTAGAACTTGACACTTTACAAATCACATTCAAATTCCAAGGAACTCTTGAACTTCAACATTGAATAATATATTGATACCTTAATGCGCGTCAAGAGGAAGATTAGCAATCCTACACCTCCTATTTACAACATTAACTAAGACAATTCTAATGAAACTTATTAAAGGTCTATGTATAACGATGACATAAAGAAAAGATAGTTTTGGAAGACAATTTTAAACAATAATTTCTTAACAAAATATGAAGAATCTAGCACTTTTAAGAAGTGATCAATGAACTCATTAAAATGGGAATGATGTGATGACTAAGTAAAAACATACAAATGATAATTCAAGACTTACACAATTGTTTACTGCATTTTTCCTAATTTCGCAAGACACCTAAATTGCAGTTTTAAGGAATATCTATAAATAACTTGTGTGCAAGGACTATCTAGTCTAAGAAACAAAGCCAATCCTCTTTGAAATCAATTGTTGTGAAAAAATGTCCGCCACTAACAGTTGAATCGTAAGGCACTACTTACACAAAGATATTTAAAATAAAGAATATTTGGAACAAAACCATAACTACTAATGTCATATTACTCACTAGCAATCTATAACCAAAGTCTGAGGTAAGTTTAGAGTTTACATTGTATAAGAATATCAATTACTTAACCTACCAACCCAATTACGCCCAACCACCTCTAAAAGTTGATTAAGATCGTTCATGTGAGTGTATTTAATTTCTGATTGCCTCTCTAGTGTTAAATTATTCAAGTATGCAACTATATTTGAGCAAGGATTTAGTTCTTTATCTTTTATCCTAAACACTAATTATATCTTCCTAATAGAGACCGAATTCTAACTAATTCCTTTGAGGTACTTACTTCAAACGACTTCCTTCTTCCTTCACAAATTGCGGATAACTGGTGTAATTTCTTAGAGGTTGAAATTACTTACAGAGATACCTTCGTTTAGTTTGCAAATTGATTCATATACTAGAGCCCGAGTCGACGCCATCAATGTATAGATGCAAGTTTACTCCTGGCAAGAGAGAACGCTGGAATACCAATGCTGACCTAAAAATTACAGACGATGTCGTCCCAACTTCCGTTGTCTAAAACTTAGAAACTCCTCACAGCAGGGCGACACAATACTCGATTTGAGATCAGGCGAACATCCAAGAAAAAGTGAATCCCCCCCTGAGGATGGGGGTCGAGCATCCCATGCCGCCATGGCGATCTGCATAGGCCGACCATGGTCGACGTGGGAGGGGTAAGCCTCCAAAAAGACCGTCGAATTTTTATTGTATTTTATATAAATACTATTCTTTTAAAGCATTAATACAATTGTAATTCTTATAAATGAAATTTTATGGATCATTCTATATATGCATATATATTGTACTTCATATCAATACAAATTTAATTACCTTATATAATTTACAATCTGAATACAATCTGAATCGAAATACATATTGATTTTTCAGAAAATGTCTCTCTATGTTTGGGAAAAAGATCAACACTTTTCTCCAAATATCATTCAAGGAAACCCTAGAGATCTCAATCCAATGATAGAATGGGGGAAAGAGATCTGCTAGAAGGGTTGTCCTTGGTTGCAATTAAAGGCAATAAGAGGGTTCACCACCAAGCTAGGGCTTGGAAAGACAAGTAACATGCAAAACCTAATGATAAAACCTAATGACATGCAAAGCTCCTATAAATGACCTAGAAATGAATGCAAATCAAAACAACAGACTGTAAAAGTATAGAGGTGCACCTGGGAAGTTGAATGTGCTCGGAATAAGCTATGAAATCCTGAACAAGCTGACTTTAAGGCTCACTAGGACTCATACGGCAGGCTAGGCATATCAGTCCTAGACTAGGGTTTTTGGGCTGATATAGAAGTTTTATAGGATATAAAAAATTGGCCATAACTACGAACAATATCTGATACATGTTTTCCAAAATCCCCAACAAACTGGCCAAAGATTACATATAGCTAGAAATTATTACATATTTCATAGTAATGTAGCTACTAAAAACTATATACTAACGACCTATACATGAATATTGAGACAATTTCAATGTACAAGTGAAGTAGAGTGAACCATACACCAAAAATTACTACTTTTAAAGCTTGATAATTTGGATTAAAAATGCAAAACTTGTGAGCTTTATAGGATATTTACAACAAGTAACCCAAAATGAAACCAAGATACTTGATCAAACAGATGTATCTTCATCAGCCGCTACATTACCATAAGCTTCCCGCACACTTTCATTGAGATTGTACCCCGATTGCAAATGAGCCACCCTTGGAATTCTTGAAAGTTTGCTAGACAATGAAAGGCCTATGAAGCATTAGACACTAAAGTAACCAAAAATTAGCATATCCACAAATTGGTTTAAGAAAAAAGAAGATGCATCCTCATCCCTTTTCAAAAGACCAAGCCTTTCTATTTGTATAGTTTATATATGTACTTGTTTTGAATATGTGTGTTTCTTATTTATATAATTATTTTTAAAGGGAAACTTCATTGCTATAAATATTTAACACAAGCTATCCAATACCATTAAAGTAATTTATTATAAGAAAAATATTTGACATTATGGGTTGTATTCATATTGTGAAGACGATACATTTACAATTGAAATTAGATTGAGCCTAAGTTAATCTTCCTAATTCAAGAGATTCCTTTCTTTAAAGGATTCCATTATAAATAGCACATTCTTATCTTGATTGCTTGTTTCCACTAAGTTCCAATCTATACAAATATTACAAGCAATATAATAAATTTTCTTTTGCACTTCAAAAAAAACCTTTGACACATACTTCTACCCAACAATATTTTGCACTAAAAAGAGAATATCATAAGAACATTTGGTCCTTCCAAAACAATTATCTTATCTCTTAAGCTAACTCAATTCCCTCCCTATTTTATTTCTTTAGATGTAACCCTTCTAAACTCTCATTCACAAAATAACCAATGTTTTACAATACCATGTCTCAACCTACTTCTCATGCAATGCATATTGGCTGGCATTTAAAAACCTACTTTACATAATACACAACACATTTTAACTTGAAGGTACACCCAAAGAGGATTGATTTTATCGAGGTTTCCTTTGAGAAACATAATTTGATGATTCTCCACTCTTGGAGATTGAATTATTTTCCAATACACAAGACTTGATGCAGGAGCATCCTTGGTTCTTGGCAATATTGCATCAACCAAAAATATTTTCTTTCAGTTTTTGTTCTTTGTTTGTTCTTACTCAGTTCATGTTGGTGGATTCATCATATTTTCTCACTAGACCCTGTGGATTTATGTTTACATCATGGACATTTTCAATTTCCTTATTCCAAGATTTGAGCGTGATTGGATCTTTTTCTAGCAAGTTAATGCTTCTGGATTTCCTGAAATTTTCTTGAACTGGCACTGGAATAATTTTCAAGCCTATTGGCTAGTTTGATCATTCGTGGACCTTTCCTATAGCTTGTGGATCTTGTCAGTGTGATTTGAATTGTTTCGTGGGGTGTCCCCAACCTTAATTATAGGTCCACACTTCATCCTATGCATTCACTAAGGAGAAATTCAAAATTGAGACCGACCTATTTCATGCGCACATTACATTTTCTTTCATTGGAGATTGTGATGATCTTTGGCCAATGCAGAAGATTCTAGATCTGGTTAAAATCACAATACTGTGTTTCAATTTTTTCCCAAGACAGACATTTACATCAATATTTTTAATTGAATCTTCACCTTCTAAGACTTATATCAGCTAAACCGTTAAGAATTTGAATATGATGTGAACTAGAGATTTGTGGAAATTTATGTGTAGATTCTAAATATATATATATATATAGTTTTAAAATAAATCATGAACCTTTCAACATCTCATTTAATAACTAATTTCAAATAGAAAAACAACATTTTCAAAAAGTAACATTTGTGTCGTACAATATAACTTTTTTTCTATTAAGGATAAAATTCTAATTTTTTGAATATAGATTCTCTTGACATTAATATCTAGGAAATGGATATTTTTTCATAATTTTTTTTTACATATATATATTTTAATTAATTTTTGAAGTCGTTGTAATTATAATTTGGACATGCGTGTGTGTCGTACAACCTAACTTGTTGTGTATATATTGAAATCCATTTTTTGTTTTTTTAGTGAAAAGTGACATCAATACCTAGGGAAAGTGTATTTTTTGAAATTTTTTTTACAATGCTTTACTATTTTTCCACCTCTATAGAATGAAGAGTTTGATGTTTAGAGAAAAACCTATGTTCAATAAAAATTAAAAATTAAATACAAGATAAAATGAAAACATATCAAAACTATACTTGTTGGAAACATCATTTTAAGGGTTATAGTATTGAAAAGGATCATTTCTAAATGATGTTATTTAATCCCTCAAAAGGTAAAGTAAATGTGTTCTTTTCCAATATTTTGATAGGTGTGAAGGAGACTCAATTGTGGGTATGATTTAATACTCTAGAGGGCTTCTACCCAAGGGGGTTTGATCTAAGGGGGTATTATCTATCACTTTTCAATTAAAACCCTTTAGATGGAACCTCTCAAGGCTAAAATCATTCATTTTTCTAAAAAAAAGTGATTTCAGGAAAAAATTAGCATGTCCCAAAAGTGAGACACACTATTGTGGCAGCACCCATCTGTGGATATGATATAAAGCTTGTAATAGATCATAAGAAAGGTAGTAGTCAATTAAGTAGATTAAGATAGATCTGATATGTAAGATTTCTGCTTGCATATAGGAGCATGTTGGAATGTTGGAATGTTGTATTTTTGAGCATGTCATATCATGCCCGTGAGTTGAATCTGTAAGCCCGGATGTTGCCAACTGAATGTAATTAAGATTTATGTTAATGAAAGTGTTTGAATCCACATTTTCCTCCATATTTTGTGTTTCTTCTATTGTGTGACTCTTGTTGCACGATCTAGATTGTTCTCTTTTAGCATCTTCCTACCATGGCTACACCAGATTGGTGTCAAAGCAAGGTTGGATCCATGAGAGATTGCAAGAATTCATGAAGTATTGTTAAAGATTTATTGTAGGATGGCAAATTGAGGATCCAACTTACAGCTATAGAGGACTTGTGTAAAGATGGCAGTAAGAAGAAATGGTAGAGGAAATGGAGAGCATGGAAATGCAAACCCAACTATGATGGAGATGTTGAGAGGAATTTTTGCTAGATTAGGTGTAGTTGAAATAGCCTAGAGGAGAGGTTGACCAGTTGATGATGTGAGTGATGAAGAAGTGGAAGTACAGGAAGAAAGGGGAAGAGAAGATCAACCTGGCATTGATTAGGGAGAAGAGAGGTTCATAAGAGCCCTAACTAGAGAAAATACCAAGCCCCATTTCAATCCACCAGATTATAATGGTAAGTTGGATTTGAATGTATTACTTGATTAGATAACGGAGATGGATTTTTTATTTATTTTGAAGGTACCACTAGAGACAATAAGGTGAAATTTTCTTGTACAAAGTTAAGAGGACATACATCCCTTTGGTGGGAACATTTGCAGACAAATAGGAAAAGAAGAGGAAACAAGAAGATCAAATCATGGGATCAAATGGTGAAAAATTTGAAAAAAAAGTTTATGCCTACAAATTATCATATTAGTTTGTTCCAAAAATTGCAAAATTTGAAGTAGAAGGAATCAAGTGTGACTGAGTATATCGAGGAGTTCTACAAGTTGAATATTAGATCCAGACACTTAGAGGATGAGGTCGAGCAAGTATCCAGATATGTGAATGGTTTGAGGTCATCTATATAGGATGAGATAAGTTTGATCAAGTTGTAGAGTGTGGGGGAGGCATATCAGTTTTCCCTAAAAGCATAAGATAAGCTAAATAAAAGACATGAGCAGAGATAGAGAGGAAGAGGTGGAAGATTTCAAAGAGGAAGAAATTTTACTAGAGGAGGAAGAGGATCTTTTCTAGATCAGAACAAGGATAAGGAAGTTAGTAAGAATGAGAACTCATACCGAGTAGAGATGATGGAAACTCTTACCGAAGAGGAGGATATGGTGGTTACTAGAATGAAGGTTATAGAAGAGATGATAGAGGATAGAATAAAAGAACATTCAAGGGAACCTGTTATAAGTGTGGTGGAGAAGGGCATAGAACATTTGAATGTAATCAAGGAGAGAAAAGCAAGAAGACATAGAAGAATAGAAGAACAACCTTTTGTTGAGGAGGATCATGCTGGATCATCTAATCAACCAGAAGAAGTGTTGGTGAATAGAAGAGTATTGTTTCAAAGTGAGTTGGAGAAGGAGCCATTGCAGAGAAATAATTTATTCCAAACTAGATGCAAGGTAGATGGTAAATGTTGCAAAGTGATTGTTGATAGTGGGAGCTCCAAGAACTTGGTTTCCGAAGAGATGGTAACCAAATTGAAGTTCGAAATATTGAAACACCCAAAGACCTATCAGATAGCTTGTATTCAAGATGAGCATAAGATACTGATGAGTGAACAATGTTTGGTGAAATTGAAGATAGGAAATTATCATGATGAAGTTTTGTGTGATATCATGCTTATGGATGTATGCCATGTTTTGTTGGGAAGGCCTTGGGAGTATGATAGTTAGGATATTCATGATGGAAATAAGAATATATACACCATTGTTGCTACTGGGATGAAGCGGACCTTGTTTCCTTTGGAGGATGTTCCTAAAGTTGAGGTTTGTACAAGTGCTAAAAATTTTTTGGTTGATGGAAGGAGATTTCTGGATAGATTGAGACATGAGAACATGTGCTATGCCTTGGTTCCTAAGAAGGTTGAAGACTTGAAGCATGTAGAAGAACAACCAAATGAGGTAAAAAGTGGCTAACAGAGTATGAAGAGATCATTTTAGATAATGTACCTGATGGATTGCCCCCTGTGAGGAGTATTAGTCATTTCATGGATCTGATTCATGGATCTAGTTTTCCTAATAAAGCAAAACACTGGATGACACCGATATAGAATGAAGAGTTGAATAGACAAGTGCAAGAATTGTTGAAGAAGGGTTTGATTAGAGAAAGCTTAAGCCCTTGTGCCATACTTGTGCTAGCACCTAAGAAGGATGTAGAAATGGAGGATGTGTATAGACTCTAGAGCCATAAACAAAATTATAGTGAAGTATAGATTTCATTTTCCCTTGATGGATGACATTATGGATTATTTGAGTGGAGCTAAATACTTTACAAAGATAGATTTGAAGAATGTATATCATCATATTAGAATCAAATAAGGAGGTGAGTGGAAGACAACATTCAAGACAAATGAAGGATTTTATGAGTGGTTGGTGATGCCTTTTGGACTAACAAATGCACTGAGTACTTTCATGAGGTTGGTGAATGAGGTATTGAAGAAATTATTGGGTAAGTTTGTGATTTTATATTTGGATGACATCTTGATTTTCAATAAAACTAGAGAAGAACATTTGTTTCATATAAGACAAGTTTTGCAAAGGTTGAGAGAATACTAGTTGTTGATAAACATTAAGAAGTGTAGTTTGGTGAAGGAAGAATTAGTATATCTAGGATTTGTGATATTTGTGGATGGATTAAAGATGGATCCTAGGAAGGCAAGAGAAATTGTTGAGTGGCCTACACCTAAGAGCATTCAAGAGGTAAGATCATTTCATGGATTGGCTAGTTTCTACTAAAAGTTCATTTGGAATTTCAGTTCTATTTGCAGTCCTATGATAGAAATGATGAGAGGAGATAAGAAGAATTTTAGGTAGACATCTGGAGCAGACCAAAGTTTTGAGTTGTTGAAAAAGAAGGTGACTGAGCATCCTATGTTGGCTTTACTATATTTTAACAAGGTATTTCAGGTAGACTGTGACGCAAGTGGAAATGAAATTGGAGTAGTATTGAGTCAAGAGGGAAGACCAATAGCTTATTTTAGTGAAATTTGAATGATGCTAGGAGAAGATATTCAATGTATGACCAAGATTTTTATGCCATAGTTCAAGCCTTGAAGAAGTGGAGACCTTACTTATTGCCTAAGGAGTTTGTGTTGTATACAGATCATCAAAGTTTACAATATTTGAACAGTCAAGGTAAGCTGAAGCAGAGACACATGAGATGGGTATAATTCTTGTAGAGTTATAATTTTGTTTTGAAGCATAGGAGTGGAAAGTCAAATAGAATTTTTGATGCCTTGAGTAGGAGAAAGAACATACTGGCAAAGATGAGAGTGGAGGTATTAGGGTTTGAAGAACTGAAGAGCTTGTATAAGGAAGACCTAAATTTTGCAGAACCTTGGAGAGTGTGTAAAGAACTAGTTTTGGAGGATAGAAGTCAGTGATTGGATTATTTCATTTAGGAGAACATGTTATTTAGAGGAAATTAGTTGTGTATACCCCAAAGTTCAATGAGGGATAACTTGGTGAAAAAAAACATAGTGGAGGATTTTTAGGACACTTTGGAATTGATAAGACAGTAGCATTGGTAAGTGACTATAAATTTTTACCACAGATTCATAAGGATGTCAGGAAATTTGTACAGAGTTGTAGAGTTTGTCAAGGTGCAAAAGGGAGTAGTCAAAATGTTGGATTTTATAAGCCTTTGACAATTCTGGAGAGACCTTGGGAGGATATCAGTATGGATTTCATACTTGGTTTTCCAAAGACACAAGGAGGTAATGATTATATATTTGTGGTGGTGGATAGATTTTCTAAAATGACACGTTTCATACCTTGTAAGAAGGCAACAGATGTAGTGCATGTAGCAAATTTATTTTTCAAGTGGTCAGATTGCATGAACCTAGGAGTATTGTTTCATACATAAATGTAAATTTTGTGGTTACTTTTGGAGAACACTTTGTAAGAAGTTAAAGGTGGATTTAAAGTTCAATTCTACTTTTCACCCATAGACTGATGGATAGAAAGAGGTAGTAAACAAGATTTTTGGGAACTTGCTGAGATGTTTGGTTGGAGAGAAGACCAGAAGTTGGGATTTAGTCCTTGCACAAGCAGAGTTTGCTTACAATAATTCAGTGAACAGGAGTACCGAAAAGAAACCTTTTGAGATTGTTACTAGAGTTCATCCTAGAGGCATATCAAAGTTGAGAGACAATAGTAAGGAAGATAAAATGAGTCCAGAAGCAGAGGAATTTGTAGAACATATGAAGAAAGTGCATACTCAAGTAAAGGAGTAATTGGAAAATATGAACCTAAAGTATAAGGAGAAAGCAAATGAAAAGAGGATACATTAGGAATTTGAAGTTGGAGATGAAGTGATGGTGCATTGGAGGAAGGAAAGATTCCTAGTTGGCACATACAATAAGCTAAAGATGAGGAAGTTTGGACCTTGTAAGGGGTATGTGTAGGATTATCATGGAAAAAACATACCCTTAAGTGGCGATAAAATTCAAAAAAATTAGAGTTAGGCAACTTGACGTAAAATTTTGAATAAGTTATCTATATTATTTCAAAAATATGTAAAAAAAGAATTTGTTGCAAATTGGATATAGTTTCTAAACTACTAGGTTTTTTTTTTAAACTATTTGGTGAAAATTTGAAATTTCAATGCAATAGCACTTAAATTTAAAGAAAAAAAAAAAGAAGTAGGTGTTTTTCTAACCACCCTAACCATAATAAAATGATAACATATTTTTATAAAGTCTTAGATATAAGTAGAGCACTCATGTCCCAAATGTGATGCATATTTTTTGTAATTTATTTCCAAGTAAATAATTAATTATGAATTTTTAATTACAACTTTTAAAAAATATAAAAAATCGTATGTCTGACCACCTTAAGTTGGTCAAAACTTCATGAAATTCATTTTTTTTAATCCTATAGTATGTGAAACATATAATGTGACACATGTTTTAGATTCAAAAAATGTGATATTGTTTGAAAGATATAGATGTTTTTCAATCATCCTCTCAATCAGGACTCTAGTCATAATTCAAATAGAAAATGAATAATAATTATCTATTAAATACAAAGTAAAGCATAATTTATATTGGTGGAAAGCTGAGAATCTCCTTTAAAAACCCTTTTCATTTCGTCAATTTTGGGTTTAAAAAAGTTGTCAGCCACATACCCTACACATACCCATCATATTGCAACTTTTTGGCCCATCATGATCCTGCACATACCCTAAGCTTTTGAGGAAATTTGATTCAAGAAATGCATATGAAGTAGAGTTACCGGATGTCATGGGTATATCACCTATATTCAACATTGTAGATCTACATTAGTACCATGAAGCAGAATTCAGTGAAGACAGTAAAGAAAAATTGGAGAATCAATTTGGTAAACAATAGTTAGATGAGATTGAAAAGATTCTAGATATCAAAGATGGGAGGAAAACTCATGGAAGACAATATAAAGAATATCTGCAAAGTGGAAAGGTAGACCAGTGGAGGATTCTTCTTGGATTTCTTGGGCCAAGGTAGACTTTTTTGTTTTCCTTTGGCCCCTACAAAGTGAGGGACTCACTTTTCAATAACCCTGGATGTCTAATGCAAGAGCATCCTTGGTTCTTGGAAATCTTGCATCAACCAAAAATATTTTCTTTTAGTTTTTATTCTTTTTTTTTCTTGCTCAGTTCATGTTGGTGGATTCACCATATTTTCTCACCAGACCCTGTGGATCTATTTTTACATTGTGTACATGTTCATTTTCCTTATTCCAAGATTTTAGCATGATTGAATCTTTTTCCAACAAGTTATGGCTTCCAGATTTCTTGGTAGTTTCTTGAGCTGGCACTAGAATAATTTTTAAGCCTATCGGCTAGTTTGATCATTCATGGACCTTTCCCGTAGCTTGTGGATCTTGTCGGTGTGATTTGAATTGTTTTTTGGGGTGTCTCGACCTTAATTATGGGTCCACACTTCATCCTATTCATTCACCAAGGAGAAATTCAAAATTGAGCCTGACCTATTTCATGCGCATGTTATGCTTTCTTTCATTGGAGATTGTGATGATCTTTGGCGAATGCAGAAAATTCTAGATCTGTAGATATGATATAGAGCCTGTAATAGATCATTAGAAAGGTAGTAGTCAATTAAGTAGATTAAGATAGATTTGATATGTAAGATTTTCGATCCCATATAGGAGCTCATGTTGGAATGTTGTATTTTTGAGCATGCCGTATCAGGCCTGTGAGCCCAATCTATAAGCCCAGATGTTTCTGGTCGAATGCAATTGAGATTTATGTTAATGAAAGTGTTTGAATCTACGTTTTCCTCCATATTTTGTGTTGCTTCTATTGTGTGACTCTTATTGCATGGTCTGGATTGTTCTCTTTGAGGACCCTCTAACCATGGCTACACCAAGACTAATTCCTATTTATGGAATCCTAACTAGACAAACTTTCCTTCATTTCCAACTTCATTATTTATATTTGAAATAAGAAGTCAACAAAAAACCATATGGCCAACAAGCTCTCCTCCCAAAAATAGGATTGATGTTTAAACCGCCTCCAAGCTCTAAGGGGTCACATAGATTTTCCCAATAACACACAAATAACCATAATTCACATGTATTGCTCAACAATTTCATACCCTACAACATTCATATTTCCCAACCATTTACACCTTCACAAGAATTTGCATGGTCACAACTAATTACTTAAAGGTGGAAAATTGTTTGCTTCCCTTTGTAGGGTTTAGGACCTAAGAGGGAAATTTTCACTTTCACTCAAGAAAAAATCCTTGAAATTTCAATGCAAAAGTGAAAGAAATATTACAATAGCATTGTTCTAGGGGTTGAATATGATCTAATGAGGGGCTCACCACTAAGGTTAGACTTTGAAAAGAAGATGAAATGAAAGATGAAATGAAAAACCCTAATTGAATGCAAACTAACACTAATTGACCTATAAAATTGAATGGAATGAAGCAGAAAACTGAAGACAAGAAGGTGTGCACCAGAAAAACTTAAGATGGGTGAATGGAGGTCTAAATCACTAATTTTTTTGCTTTTATTGTTGACTAGGGTTAATTCACCAAGCTGGGAGAATCAATCCTATTTTTTAGAAACTGTGTAGGAACAAGTTTCAGACAAAAGGGCATCCAAATCTACAAAGTCTTGAAATTTGATAGGAACTGGGACTCATTCGCTAGAAATGGTGAATCAGTCTAGTTGGGATTTTCTACAACTTCAAAAGATGATCCCGCTCTTTTGTATCCTTCTTGATTTTTTTTTGGATCTTAATCACTAAAGTGCATCTTGTATGTCTTCTCCAAGGTTCTCCAAGGCTTGATGACATATTTGACAACTTTTAAGCTCTTGAGAACTTTTTTCTGATCTTGCTCCTTAGGAAATTTGCAACCTAAACCAAATCCTAGCAATAAGGTGTTACAAACATGTAAATAATGGCTCCAATGGATGTAGACGTTAATTCTTGCATGACATGATGATTGATGCTTGAATGAAATACTTGCTTAAATGAAAAAAATCCTACACCACCATTGTTAGCTCTAAAACAACATGATGCATGAAATCTATGGTGTGATAATTGATGCTTGAATTCTACTCTAGAATTCTTGAAAAAATACTCTTAAAGACACTTGAATTCTCTTGAATACTCTTGTGAACACTTGATTGCTTATGAGATTGCTAGGTAAAAATATGAGTGAAATAACCTTGTATTTTTACTCAATTATACAAGAATTCCCAAAATTAGAACACTACAAGCCAACATCATATATCAGAGAATAAAATCCAACTAGAAATTTGAATTTATTTTAATTTTGGGCCACATGCAACTCATTTTCCCAAGTTGGTGAATGAGTCCCATCTTCCATAATGTATGGGACCAAAAATAAAAAGTGCTTAGAAAGGTGTGAAATCTGCTTTGGGACCAAAAGACCTAGGTGGGACCCATTCACCCAAGGTGGAAAATGAGTCCCAGATCACTAAATATGGGATACACAAGCCAGAAAGACCTAAATTATGATTGCATATGATTGGTGTCAGGATTATCCTAAAAAGTATGCGATAGATGAGGCTTATGGATGCAAAATAGGGCCAATTAAAGCATAAGAGGACCTAATTATTAATGAGAAGTCTAGAGGAGTGGGAAAGTATGTTACAACACTTTACAACACTTAAAATAAGTCAAGATTAATGTCTATTTTGATTAAAAAGGGGTTTATTAATTAATAAAACCTTACAAAAGTGTGAAAGTGTGATACAACAGTTCATAACACTTTAGGAAGGTACCATTTAAATCAATTAGTTTAGAAGGGACCAAGACCTAATGTGAATGTTTCAACCACATTACAACACTAAATCAAGGCAACATTAAACTCAATTTCACAAGGAGGGCCCAAACAAGTGTGAAAATGTCCTTGGTGACATTTTTCGATGGTATATTTAGCCCCCACTTTAGTGAGATGGTGAACTTGCTTAAAACTCATACTAAAGTAGAAAATACACATCGAGAGGGGTGATGAAGCCCCCAAGATCAAGATCCCATGGCAAACTAACATAAGCATAAAAGAAACACACATGAGAATGATAAAGAACAAGAAAGCACAAGCATGCACTATGAAAGACAAGAAAGAGAAAAGGTAAATAGAAAAAGAGAGTTAGATCAAGCTTCAAGCATTTTTCCATCATGATGTGCATCAGATCTAGGTTTTTTTTTTCTGAAAAATGCATACTCACTTCGAGGTGGCAAAACTTCATGTTGTCCATCAGGTGAGAATCCCAAAAAAGTTGAGAAACATACACTCATGGATGGTATGCACTCTCACACACACACAAGTGGATATGGGGAAATTTATGCCTCTATCAGGATTTCTGATCAAACCATACCAAAGTTATACCTCCTGATAACTTTGATAACACTCCACACAAAAATAATTTTTGAGCTTCATGAGACAAGAAAGAATTTATATGCTTGGAGCTCATGAACAAATAAGATGGATACATAGGCATGCAAGTTGTATTATGCAAGGTTTCCATGCAATTTCAACAATGAGGGATGTTAAAAGGAGTTTTTCTTAGTTCATGCAAGGTCTTAACTTAGGGAACATTGTGCCTAATGTCTCCAAGAGAGGACCAGCCAAAGAATAAAAGATTCGCAACTTAGGGATGTAGTGTGTTGCATCAAGCCACTAATAGGAATGTAATATAGTAAGAGAGATCATTCTCTTGAAGTAAATCACACCCAATTTCATCCACAAAGAAAAAACACATCAAATGAAGTAAGAAAACTGCACCATGAACCATGAAAAATGCAAAAGAATAATGCCAATGTATGCCCCCACTTTAAAGAAATTGCTAAACACCATGCTATGATAAATTACTTTAAAGTATAAAATGATAAATGTAAACAAAAATACATGAGAGCTAACTTGGAAATCCCTATTCCAAGTCATATGTTTCCAAGCGAAGGTATGCCATGTAAAAAAAAAGGACAAGAGATGGGTTGCCCCCAAAATGATTATACCAAACACATAGGGTATCTATGGATTTGGGGTCAGTATGTTCTTGTTACAATGTTTTTACGAGAGCTCAGAATTGTCATCATTCCCCAAATACACATAGAACTAGAAGAATGACACAAAGAGAGTGAAAACAATGAAAATCCTTTTGGGTCAACATGGAAGAAACACAAATGTCTTGACACCTTGCGTCATCCCCAAAAAGGAAAACATAAGAGAAATGAAAAGATAAAATGAAGAGAAATGATTTTGGGTCAAGATGGAAGAGACACAAATGTATCGACACCTTGTGTCATACCCAAAAGGAAAACACAAGACAAACAAAATTATAAAATGAAAATAAAAGCTAAAAGATTGACAACATAGAGAAGAATTAAGGTACACATAGAAGAATGCCACAAAGAGAGAGAGACATTAAACAAAACATCACGGGGGATCACATTATGCACATGTAATCACACAAAAGAAAATGAAAATGAAATAATGCAAAAGACTAGTAAGGCACATGCAACTCAACCTATTAGCAAGTCGTCTACATCCCAATCATGTTCATTGTATAGCGAAGGTAGACAACTAGCCAAAGGGACAATAGCAACTATCAAACTAGGGTTGGTACCAAGTTCAACACTCTTTGTAGGATATTTTTCTTCTAAGATAATGGAAGAGGAAAACTATGTATTAAATTCATTATGTACCTCTTTGTTAATTTTGGTGACCTCGTCATCATCATCTAAGTTAATCACAACATGAGGTCGAATGGTAGTGTCCACGGAAGAGTTTAACTCTTGTTGTGTTTGTTGTATTGGATTGTTTTGTTGCAATGAATGTGAAGGCTATCATGAATTGCTTTGATCAAGGTTGGATTTTAATTTTATCTATTTAATTCTTCATGTAACCTGTGAGCAAGAGCACGATGTCTACTCCTACGCTCTCTAGCACCTTTATTTCTTTTAGTTTTGTATTCAAGTTGTACTTGTGTACGAGTGGGTTGTACACTTGTTTTATTCTAGGAGGTGTGACAAGGTTGTTTTCATTGTCTCTTGGTCTTTTTTAGGAGGTGCGTGAAGGTTCAATTTTAGGTTGGTCTCAATTGTTTGGAATTTATTTAGGTTCAATCATGGTTTCATCTAGGATGGTAGGTTTAGTTGTGGGTGGGGACATGTTTTAGAGAGATAGTTTTGCTATCTTCTTTTCCTTGAACTTTTGATAGGAAAAGAAAAATAATTCTTCTCATGGTTTAATAGGTTCCATGGGCTCAGGCCAAAAGAAATCTAAGGAAACGTTACCTTTAGAGGATAATGGGTTAAAGCCACTATTGTGGATAGTGAACACTTAATTGTCAAAGGAAAATATTAATCATTTAAGTGAAACCAAAGGGACAACTTTCATAAAGCGAAGCAATGGATAACCTAGCTTCACATGAAATTGGTCCAACTGCGGGATGATGGAGAATGAGGTATCTAATATTTTTGGTCCTATGTGTAATGGTAAGGTGATCGATCCCATCATAGGGCAAGAAAAACCATGGTGTTTCTTGATCCATGCTTTCACTTTATCATATATATCTTGATAAAGCTCATGCAAAGTAAGAATTCCCTGATGATCACATTCTCTCTACAAGCAAGATCTATTAGTATCCCATTAGTGGGCTTGTCATAGATACGGTCGGGTATGTAAAGAGGACCATCAGGTGCATGCTTAAGTATATCTTTAGAGGAGAAAGCAATGTCAAGAGTGGTTTTAGTTTGGCCCTTACAAGCAATGACTTCTATCACTCGTACCATGTCACCGAGAGGATCATTATCTATAGGATCATGTTGAATACAATCATTGTTATCATCATCTATATCCACATTCATCACATCATTCTGTGTAGTTTAACTAGCTTTAACAAATGAAATTGTGGACATGAAAACTATACTCCTTTGAAGATAGTGCAATCTATGGTTTAATTTAGTCCTATTTTAGACACCTTTGCATTAATCACCCCTTAAAAACTGCATTTATAGGACCCTAAGACTCATTATTTTGGAATTTAAGGCATATTACAAATCATACAAATCCTAACAAGAACCATTCAAATCACTCAAATTCTACAAAATCCACCTCAAAAACCTTGGTGGGACTAAGTCACCTAGGGTAGCGACTTAGTCCCTTTTGAGGGATTTTTCATTTTTGAGTGGGAAAATCATCGACCTAATTCAGATTCCTGATGGATGTCAACCTACGAAGTTAAAATAATGAATAATTATGTGTTGATGCCTATAAATATATGGTTTTATGTCATTTTCACAACATTAAATCATTTTCAAGAAGCAAATTCAAGATTCAAGAGTCAAATATCTTTCACAAGAAGATTCATTAGTATATCTACAACAAATTTGAAGCTTTAGGGCAACAAGTTAGGGTTTTTATAGGTCTTCAAGCTCACTTTTTATTCAAGATCTCGCATTGAAAAGGGTTGATCATGGATTCCTATGGATAATTATGGAGAAATATAGGTTGAGGAGATGCAACTAACCATCAAATCAATCTTGTGTATGTGCAAGATCATGATGGGCTAAAAAGTGGCGATATGATGGGTATGTGGCTAGCAACACTTTTTTACCCAAAATTGATGAAACAAAAAGGGTTTTTAAAGGAGATTATCAACTTTCCACCAATATAAATTATGCTTTACTTTGAATTTAATAAATTTATTATTATTCATTTTCTATAATTTGAATTACAACTAAAGTCTTGATTGATAGGTTGATTGAAAAACATTTATAGCTTTCAAATGGTATCACATTTTTTGAATCAAAAACATGCATCACATTCTATGCTTTGCATACTATAGGATTAAAAAAAATTGAATTTCATGAAGTTTTGACCAACTTAAGGTGGTTAGACATACAAGTTTTTATATTTTATAAAAGTTGTAATATAATAAATTAATTATTTACTTGGAAAAAAATATAAAAAAATATGCATCACATCGGACATGAGTCCTCTACTTATATCTAAAATCTTATAAAAATTATTATTATTTTATTGTGGTTAGGGTGGTCAGACAGACACCTACTTATTTTTTCCTTAAAATTTCAGTACTACTGCATTGAAATTACAAATTTTCAGCAAATATATATATATATTAAAATAAACCTAGTAGTTTAGAAACTACATTCAATTTTCTATAGATTCTATTCTCACATATTTTTGAAATAATATAGCTAATTTATTCAAATTTTTACGTCAAGTTTCCTAACTCTAATTTTTTTGAATTTTTTGCCACTTTAGTGCCTGATTTTTCCATGATGATCCTGCACATACCCTTCTAAAGAATTTTTTCAAAGTGATTTCATCTTCCATTTTGTTTCTATATCTAGCCTAAGGAAGGTTTTCATGTCATTCTTAAGATTCATTTCTAATGTGATTTAGTGTCTCTTAGAATGAGTCTTGCATTGTTCTAAATCCATTTATGCATTTTATTCTTGCATATTAGAATAAGGTTGCATCTCATTTCTAGACCTGCTAGTCTGAGACACACTTAGGGATAGGGTTTTATGTATATTTTATCTCTTTCAAGGTTTAAATACTAACTAGAGGTTTGACAAAGGAAAAAAACCTATTAGAAATTAATTTATACTTTTTTTTGCAAGTATTTTCATAGATTTGGATTTGGGTTTCCATCAGAAAATAGAGTGTAGACTGTGGGCTTTCGTTTCCACTTTCAGATTTGTAGAAAATCCAAAGTGGACTAAGTCATCAATAGTGGATACTTAGTCCCACTACACTGGTTTCTCAGTGATTTTTGTAGCTCTGGATACCAATTTGGAAGAAACTAGTTCCTAAGCAATTTCCCTAATTTGGGACTAAGTCACCCAACTTGGTGTAAGTGTCCCAGTGGACTAAAAAATTATATTTTTCAAGAATTTCTAAGACATCTACAATATTCATTGCATCCTTCATTATTTTCTAGGTGCATAATTTATGTTTAGCATCCTTATATTGTTCTTCATTGCATTGAATCTATGATTCTGCATATCACAATGTGTTTTCAAACAAGTTACATTTCTTAGGTTTTGCATTAATAAGTTACTTTATCAATTTATTGCATTAGGACATTGCATTTAGTCATACTTCATCCATTTGTGCATTAATTTTGCATGTAGACATTTCCCATTTTGGCCCGTCTTTCTCCTTTTAGGTAAAAAAACCTAGAAGTGCAAGAAAGCCCTTGGAAGCAAAAATATTTGTATACATTTTGGTGAACCCAACTTTAGAACATTTTTTTCTTTTGATTTCAAGTGCATTTACATCCTAGGTTTAACTTGCATCAACATTGCATTAGGTTTTACATTGTTTTACATTCTAAGGTTTTAAAAATTGAATTAGTGAAAAGCTCATTTCAACTTGCATTATTGCATTTTATTTCCTTACACAATAGTGAAATTATGCATTTGAACTTTAGATTTTCATGGTACAGTATCAAACACATCAACATCCATAAAAAAATTTAGAAAAACCTAAAAAAATCCTATACTAGGACTAATTCGCCACCCTGGGTGACTTAGTCCTAGTACACATTTTGCATCAGTGTTTTCAGAATTTTGTTTCTAGTTTCTTAAGTTATTGTTTGTTTTAGTTACTTTTTTGTTTCTATTTAGTTATTTTCTATTACATTCAAATCATTATTATTAACATTATTTATTTTAATGGAAATTATGGATAGCATTATAGTTTTACAATGTTCATTTTCAGCATTAGTTCCTAGTTCATCTAGATCATATTCATCAGAAAATACAAACAAAAATCTCAAAACATCAAATGAACCAATAAAAACTATGCTTCACTTTAGAAAAACTATATCATCCAAACCTCTTAGTAGTGATGACTTGGATAAGTTAGATGAAACTCTACAGGGCTTCCCCTCTCTAAGTTCTTCCACTAAGGCTTGTGATGATAAACCCAAACTAACCAATGATAACTTATCTTCCAAACATTTTAGTACTGATGACTCTGATATGTTAGATGAAGCCCTCGAGGACTTCATCTCACAAAATCCATCCACTAAGGTTTTTTGTGAACAACCTAAAACAAAAGATGTGAATGTAATTCAACCTTAGCTTGTCCTTTACCCACCTTCACATAAACCTCCTCCTCCACCTAAACTCGAGTTTACCCTTTACCCACCTAAGCATGATGTTGTTGCTCACACACATTACACTAGAAATAACCCACAACCACCGCAACTGACCCAAACCTCTTTACCTTTTCCCAATTCTATACTACCTAGTGCTCCTCGATTAAGGGAGTATGATCTTGTTGAGCAACTTAAGAGAACTCCCACAAAGATATCCCTTTGGTAACTTCTTCAAAATTCACAAAACTATTAAACTCTAAGCTCCAAATAGCATTGCAACAAATAGTAGTTCCACCTAGTACAAACACAAATGATGTGGCATCACTTATACAAGGAATGAATGTAATAAATGTGGACATTTAATCAACATGAGCTCCCTCCATTAGAATTAAGGAAGAAAAATGAGGCCTTTATGATAATTTCTCAATACAATAGAATACGCATCAAAATAACCCTTGTTGACAATGGCTCTACCCTTAATGTGTGTAGTGTAAAGCTCCTAGATTGATTATGTGGATAAATCACAAATCAAACCTGATTCCTTATCTATTATAAACTTCTTGGAGTAATCACTTTATGTATAACAGTCAAAATGGTTACCTTGCAAAATCCTATTCATGTCATGCCCTATGATCTTCCATACAATATTCTTTTGGGTAGACCATGAATTCATGAGATGCATGCAGTGCTTTCAACCCTTCATCAAAAAATGAAATATGTCTATAACAACAATGTTTATCAAGTTGAAATAGACCCCAAGCCTGAAAGTTGCTTACAACTTGAGAAAGGAACAACAAGTCCTGTGAAATCATTAATTCCAACATCTCATATAGAGCCCCTTGAGACTAGAAAACAAGAAGAAGAATTTGTGTCTAAATTTCTAGATGATGATTTTGGTACATTAGAATTCACACATTCATTTATGGGAAAATACATAATCACACAAAAAGATGATGAAAAACAAGAACAACCCATGGTTATGTCAACTCAATATTTACAAGAATCCTCCCAAGCATCTACCTCATCTAATTTGGATGAAAATACAACATACACAACAAATTTTGATGAGATAGATTATCAACAACCACTCAACCCGAAGGAAATGGAAAGACTTTATGGATGAGGTTATGAGCTTATGAAATAATCAGGATACACTGGTAAAGGATGTGGAAAACATGAACAAATAATTCATGTTCCTATAGAACCTAATATGCAAGAGACAAAGACTAGTTTGGGATATTCTTTTTCTAAGATAACAAAAGAAACTCAACGACCATCGCTAAACATCAACAGAATCACATGTAAACCAAGAATCAATCTTACATTAAAACATCCTAAATCACTTGATATGGATTTACCACTATCATGGAAGTACGTTGAAAGTGATGAAGATTTGAAACAACTATTAGGAGTTTATGATACAACATCCTCTACTCCTCCCATGAAATGGGTTACCTGTGATATGATTAACACTAAGAAAAATGACATAATTGAGAAGTCGCACACAAGCATGGAGCCATATGATCCCAAATTTCCTAAGTCAAATGAACTCCCCTTAGGAGATACAATTCATATACCAATGGGAATAGATAATAAATAAAAGGTCATTAATATTGGCAAGTGCCTTGATGATGAAGAACAAGAGGATACTACAACTTTGCTTCATGAATTTCCTAAAAAAAATTCCTGCAAATATTCAGATATGGCAGGAATAGGTTCAAAGGTAGTAACACAACATTTTTCTTGTTGAAAGTGTTAAGATTGTTTGACAAAAGATGCAAAAAATGAACCCTAAGATAGCCTTGCATGTTAAAGGAGAACTTGAAAAACTCCTTGATGCAATTTTTATTCGAACTATTGATTATTCTCCTTGGATCTCAAACATTGTCATAGTTGCTAAACCTAATAATCATATTAGGATATGTACGTATTTTTCGTGACTTGAATAAAGCCTCTTTAAAAGGTGATTTTCCCCTTCCTAATATCGACATGATAGTGGATTCAACTACGTGACATGCTTTGTTGTCATTCATCGATGGATTTTCTGGTTATAATCAAATCTTCATCAACCCACAAGATCAATATAAGACAACATTTATATCTATTTGGGGAACATTTTGTTCGATTATGATGCCTTTTGTATTAAAGAATGTAGGCACAACTTATCAAAGAGTAATGACATTGATAGTTCATGATTACATACAAAAAATCTTTGAAGATTATGTTGATGACATCCTCGCCAAATCCTTAACAAGACAAGACAATTTGAATGTCCTTCGCCAAATATTTGAATGGATGTGTAAATACATCACGTGACTAAATCCAAAAAAAATTGTATTTGGAGTAGATAGTGAAAAATGTTTAGGGTTTATCATATCTCACAAAGGTATTGAGGTTGACACAAATCAAATTGATGTTATAATAAACATGCCACCTCCTAGGAACATTTCTCAATTGAACACATTACAAGGATGAATTCAAGCCATCCATCATTTTGTCACCTCCTAAGTTGATCAAACATTACCTTTCACACATCTCCTCAAAAAGGATGTGCATTTTTATTGGAATGAGGATTGTAAACAAGCCTTTAAGAGTTTGAAGGAATACCTTGCAACACCACTCATTTTAAAACCCGCTATGCCAAACAAATCATTCATCCTTTACATAGCCGCATATTCCCATGCTCTGGCAACATTGTTGGCTCAACAAGATGACAATGGAAAAGAACATTTTGTTTATTACATTAGTCAAACATTAATTTATTATGAAACATGATACACTCTAATTGAAAAACAATGTTTGGCTCTTGTATTTGCTACTAGTAAGTTGTGACATTATTTACTAAATTCCAAAATACAAGTCATGACAAAATTTGATCCTCTCAAACATATTTTTAACAAAAAACACTTATCTAGACATTTAGCTAAATGGGTTATGTTGTTGACTAATTTTTACCTTAAGTTTGTTTCACAAAAATAAATCAAAGGCCAAGCCTTAACCAACCTCTAACACTTTACCAAGCCCATGAAGGTGCTTGTGGTGGAAATTTTTGAGGGAAAATATTGGTTCAAAGACTTATCCATATTGGGTATTATTGGTGCAACATGGAACGCGATTGATTTGATTATGTTCAAAAATGTCATAAATGTCAGGAACATAGAAATTTGCATCATGCTCCTGCTAATGAAATTCAAACTCAACTTCCAATATGGCCCTTTGTTGTTTGGGGATTAGACATTATAGGAAAAATTTCACCCCCTTCTACTGCTGGACGTACCTTTATCATCATCGCAATTGATTATTTCACAAAATGGGTAGAGGCCATTCCTCTTTGATCTACAATAGTTAAGGTAATATGTCGTTTCATCCTAGAACACATTATTGCTCACTTTGAACTCCCTTTTGCATTAGTCTCTGATAATGGCACACCCTTTAAGAATAATGATGTGAAGAAATTTTTGGATACCTTTAATATCCAACATCATTTTTTGACATCTTATTACTCATAATATAATGGTCAAGCTGAATCAACTAATAAAGTTCTTGAACAAATTTTGAAGAAAACTATTAAAAAAAATCATAGGGGATTGGCACACACAGTTACACTATACACTTTGGGCTTATTGCACAAGTGTTTGAACTTCCATAGGGACCACACCTTATAATTTGGTCTATGGTAGTGAATAAATCATGCCCTTGGAGTTAGAGATTCCCAAAATAAGAATTTATCTTCAAGGACTTGTTGACAATACACACTATCGAGAACAAAGATTACACTAGCTTGAGATGCTCGATGAACAAGGCATTAAGTCTCTTGAACATATTCAAGATTATTGCAAAAGGAAACATCACCATTACAATCTTAATGTTATCCCTCACTCATTCCACAAGGGTGAATTAGTTCTATCTACTAATCAGCGGAACATCAATGTGACCCAAATGGAAGTGATAAATTCAGTTCTAATTGGTTTGGACCATACATCATTGACAAATTTTTTGGGTCTACTACATACATGTTAATAGGACTAGATGGAACACCCCCTTACAGAACCTATCATTTTTGTGCATTTTTGTTGGTATTATGTCTAACCCCTTTGAATAGTATGAATGATAAAGTACCGTTGTTAAAGCTATTGGGTCATATCATATATGCTTTCATATTGCTTTGTTTTTGACAAATCAATCATGTGTATGTATTGAACACTAAAGTGATTATTTAATTTATTTTTATAATTACTTTAGCTTTCATACTATTCACATTCATCTTGTGTTGTGATAAGTTAGATCATGAATACATTTAATTTAGCATAACATACTTACTCATCATGTTGTATCTAAAAGAAATTGCAATAAGTTTTAATTAGATCACATAAGCTATGTTAAATCATGAAGATATTAATCAAATAATCTTACAAAGTTTATTTAATTAATCATATTGCTATTTAACATTCAAACAAATTAACATAAGTCATAAAACATCAAATTATTATATATATATATCCAACATTTTATGTACATATCATCACAATATACAACATCATTGAGGTTTGTGGGTATTCAACCCCTCAGGATAAAGTGCTCATGATCTAGTAGTAGGACATCAGGAAATAGTTGTATGCGATCATGACCACGATCCACTTAATCTGAGTACAAACTCTAGGCCCTGTATTTGTCCATGGGACACTTGGTGTTGCCCTGCTATCTACTCCCTCTCCACATGTAGTCGTGCTACCTCTACCTCTAGTATCTCAACCTTTGCTGGACTCTGGGATGAATGTCTTGTAGTCTCGGCTTGGTAGAGTTGTCTCCTCAAAGTCTCATACGATGCTCATAACCTTGCGAATGGTCTAAGTGACTCTAGATCCTGCTCCACAATAGGTGGGGCCACATAATCTAAGTCCATCTCCTCCTCGTCAATGGATGTTGGCACTATCTTTGTAGCTGCTTGATGGTAGAACTCCCACCAATCTCTCGTCACTCCTACAAGGTAGAACCAATACAAAATCAATACACATCATCATGATATATATATATATATATATCATAAACACTAAATTACATGCAAAAAATCAAATATCATCACCTATATCTCTAGTAGGCTGAGCAATATCAACATCATCCTATGTAGGGGGCATGGAAGATGTGCTAGCCTCTGCATGACTGTGGGTACACTAGTAAAATTTGGCAAATAAATGACCACATGACTAAAACTTCTAGTCATGTGACTAACACTAGTAGTGTTTGGAAAATAAATGACAAATTTGGTGATTTATAAGTGACTAATTTGGTCATCAGGTAAAATCACAACTAAACATTAAATAAATGACTAATATCAGACAAATAAAAATGACTAAATAAATGACTAATATCATACAAACAAAAATGACTAAATAAATGACTAAATAAATGTGCTCATTATTAAAATTTTGGCCATAATTTTCATTTTAATAAAAATATTCAAAAACCTTCATGAAGACCTTATTTTCAATCATAGATCACCATAATTAATAATAAAATATTACGAACAAAAACTATTAATAATTTTTTTTTTGGAATAAATATTTTGTTTTGTGGTGTCATCATATGAACACCAAAGTTTCTTCTAAATTGATGAAAAATCACCAAATTATAAAAATTAATGAAAACCATAAGAGAACCTAAAAAACTAAAACCCAAAAACCTTGAAAACAAAAAAAAAGCAAAAGGAATAGAAAAAACAAAAGATAAGAATAAGCAACCAAATAATCTAAGAGGAAAAAGGACGAATTTTTTTTTTATAAGCATAATTTTCATTTTAATAAACATACTCTAAAACCTTGGTGAAAATCTTATTTTCAATGTAGCACACCAAAATGGAGCAGTCAGTCAAAACCTTATTTTCAAGGTAGCCCGCGAAAATGGAGAAGTAAAGTGACACTTGATTTTGGATTGCAACCTCTACCCATTTTTCTATAGAATCTTGTGGTAAGTCACTTTCCATGGTTTCAGTTAATTTTACTTTTCAAATATGTATGCAGTCAGGCCATATGATCCATATGATCCATTCTTTTAAATAATTTTACTAGCTTCTTATTGACTAACAATTATTATGTTCTTTTTTAGGCTAATTATGGAAAAGTAGATACATCTTGTGTTGCAAAAGTTAAGGATTTATACTAACAACTTGGAATCGAGGTTTGTTTATTCTTTTCTTTTTCATTATGAGATGTTAAAAGTGATCTTGTATTTTCAAAGTTTCCACAATCAAATTGCATAGTTCATAGGAGAACTTACTTTTATCTATAAAAATGATATTAAGGGACATGTAGATTGAGTTGTCTATACAAATTTTGGAATTTGAACTCTTAAAATTAGCTTCCACTTTCTGAGGGGGCATGCAAATCACTTTTGAAGTTGAGTGTAAAAAATAAAGTAACACGTAAAGAAAAATGATGAACAATAATAAAGTGAAAAGTGGCTCTTCTATCAACCATGCAAAGTAAAATGAAATGAGCGCAGGAATGGTAGGAGTTTAACGTTTACAGTGCAGTGGAACAATAGTTCAATTGTACAGTAGATGTCATCCTATTTTCTTTGAGAACTCTTACTGAATTCCCAAAAATAGGAGTTCCCAAATGATGCCAATAGATATTATAAATAGAAAACAAACAACAATATTTTCATATAAAAAAAACAAGAGCTCATTCATAGGCCCTATGAAAATCTCTAACTTTTTGGCTCCCCTTTGATATTTTTATGCATACTTATAGATTACATCTCCATGATTAATATGGACTAGAAGGGTTGAAAGGGAACATGTTAGTCTTTTCCATTTATTGGAAAATAAAGAGTTTGTGGTGACTGAAAGAATCAATTGTAGCTCTTTACTCTAGATGCTTTATTCTCATTTGGTTATTAATATATCCAGATATAAACCACAATGACATAAATTAGAACTAGAAGAAATCTCATGAAATTACAAGAAGAGATCAGTCATTAGATGAATCATTAAAATGAAACCAACTCCATAAGCCACAACAAACAAAATATGCAATGCAAACAAGAATATAGGCCTTCAAAGGAGTTATCATGGATAAAGAATCATCCTCCCTTAGTCTCTTCTGAGAATTCCTAAAAGCTCTTTAGTTATCCACATGCTATGAGCTTTGATACAAAGATTGTGCATAGTTCTTCTCAGTTTATTCAATTTGGTGCTATTATTTTTATCATGTGATTTAGGCTTCAAACAAACCCCTCTCATTAGTATTTTTCTTACAAAATTTTCTAGAAGAGGGTAATCAAAATCAGTACTGTAATATCTAAAAGTCAAAGATCCTTTCCCTCAAATTGAAGCTTTGTTCTCGACAAACTAGAGGTGAGACAAGCCAAGAACTAGTGGAAGGGAAGTTGAATAAAAACTAAGAGAAACTAAAAGCCTTCCTAAGAAAAGTTCACTTTCCACTATAACTATTGGTTCTAGTGTCTCCTTGTTCATTTTTTTAGGCATCTCCTCATTTTTCATTTCTTGATAGAGAGCTTCTAAAAGATGTGCAAGATGTTCTTCAATCTCAACAATCAATGTTGAGATAAAATGGAAGAATTTCTCTTTCAAATAAGGTGCTAAATCGTTTATCCTTGAAGGAGATTTATGTGCATGAAGAGAACTTAGGAGGTATTCTAAAATATTCCCGGACCCCTCATCTATGGTCTCTTTTATTTGACTAACCTCTATTTGAAATAAAGTGTTAAGGTGACCAAACTAGTCTTCATCATTTGTCATCATAAATCTAAAACTCAACCGAGGTAAATTGACACTTTTTAGGTCCCCTCTCTTAACAAGCTATCTGTCACCTGTAGTTAATTTGTGCAAATGGGTTTCAACATCTTTGTAACTTGCCAAAGATGTAACTATGGCTTCAAGGCATTTACCAACCTTAACTCTAGTCGACTTCCACCCTCATGATCTTGTTTCAATTCAGTTTCTTCCCAACCCTACAAATCACAGACTAATAAATGGTAAGCCTTGAAATCATGGAACTAAAAACTACAAGAGACAAAGCAAGCATACAACATTAAAATTGCGACTTGTAGTAGTAAAAGAAAAGAAGTAGTATGCAGTTTGATATACAATTAGAAAAAGGGCATTTTATGAGGCTTCCTTAATGAAGCAAATTAAAAATTAAATAAAATCATGCTTCAAATTCTATTTAAATATTCATTTGTACATTAGATTTCATCCTACTTTGTTTGATAACTCTTATTGAAATCCTAAAAATAGGAGTTCCCAAATGATGCCAATAGATATTATAAATAGAAAACAAACATCAATATTTTCATATAAAAATAACAAGAGTTGATTCATAGGCCCTATGAAAATCTCTAACTTTTTGACTCCCCTTTGATACTTTTTTGCATACTTACATATTACATTTCCATGATTAATATGGAATGGAAGGGTTGAAAGGGAACATGTTATTATTTTCCATTTATTTTGCAATAAAGAGTTTGAAGCGACTGAAAGAATCAAATGCAACTCTTTACTCTAGATGCTTTATTCTCATTCAGTTATTTGTATATCCAGATATAAACCATGATGACTTAAATCAGAACTAGAAGAAATCTCATGAAAAATGCAAGAAGAGATCATTGATTAGATGAATCATGGAAATGAAACCAACTCCATAAACCACAATGAACAAAATATGCAACGCAAATGAGAATGCAGGCCTTCAAAGGAGTTGTCATGGATAAAGAACCATCCTCCCTTAGATCTCTTGTGAGAATGCATGAAACTTCTTCAGTTATCCACAATATCCACATGCTATGAGCTCTGATACAAAGATCGTGGGTAGTTACTCTCATTTTATTCAATTTGGTGCTATATTTTTATCATGTGATTCAGGCTTTAAACCAACCCCTCTCATTAGTGTTTGTCTTCCATAACTATCTAGAATATTTGAAAGTTGAATATCCTTTCCCTCAAACTAAAGCTTTATTCTTGACAAACTAGAGTTGAGACAAGCCAAGAACTAGTGGAAGGGAAGTTGAATGAAAACTTTGAGCAACTAAAAGCCTTACTAAGAAAAGTTCCCTTTCCACTATAATTGTCAGTTCTAGTGTCTCATTGTTCTTTTTTTTTGTCATCTCCTCATTTTTCATTTCTTCATATAGAGTTTCTAAGAGATGTGCAAGATGTTCTTCAATCTCAACAATCAATGTTGAGATAAAATGGAAGCATTGATCTTTCAAATAAGATGCTAAATCATTTATCCTTGAAGGATATTTATGTGCATGAAGAGAACTTAGGAGGTCTTCAAGAATATTCTTGGAACCCTCATCTATGGTATCTTTTATTTGACTAACCTCATTTCAAAAATAAGTGTTAAGGTGACTAAACTAGTCTTCATCATTTGTAATCATAAATCTAAAACTCAACCCAAGTAAATTGATACTTTTTAGGTCCCCTCTCTTGACAAGCCAACCCTCAGTAGTAGTTAATTTGTGAAAATGGGTTTCAACATCTTTGTAACTTTCCAGAGATGTAACTATGGCTTCAAGGAATTTACCAACCTTAACTCTCTCATGCAGATGTACAAATCCATCAGCTATTATTTGTTTCATCCTACTAAAAAATAGGCTTTCAAAAAGTTCATCCCATAGACTCTTTGAGTGCTTCAAAACAATCTCACACATGAATTGGCATGGGAACTCAACATTTGAATCAAAAAATATTTTTAGCCACTCCAAGCTCCCTTCAAATGCATCTGGACTGTCCAATGTTTCTCTGATCAATGTCTCATTCTCTGCAAGTTCCTTGCCACTTTTCACAAGATCAAGCAGATACTTTCCCCCAAGCCTATCTACAGAAAGAATATAATCTGCACATGTCTTAAGCCATGCTAAGCAATAATCTGATATAAATTCACTCAAAAAAATCATCATGGTAGCTTGTAGCTTCTCTTTATGATATTTCCACATTTGCACCTCATTGTATGGGTTCAGAATCCCACCAAACAACTATGATTGAGGTGGCATTGCCAATGCAGTCTTATAAAAAAGAGGAAAATGGTTTAGAACCTTCAAGAAGAGTTCCCTAGCCTGACATAGCATTACCTATATGACTCTTACCACATTACATAAAATGGAACTGACTACCCCCACCTTATCAGTCTATTGGTTGGACATGTCTTCTGGTTCTAGGGATGCATCGACAATTCTATTTTTTCATCAGCATGAGGATCTTCTATTGGCAGGATGAGGTCTCTTGTTCCCATGATGGTCTGATGGGGATGTCTCCACTGATGACATCCCAATCAGACCATCGTGGGAATAGGAGACCTCATCCCACCGATAGAATATCCTCACACTGATGAAAAAATAGAATTGTTCCATCGACGACATCCCCATCGAACCATCGCGGGAATAGGAGACCTCATCCCACCAATAGAGGATCCTCACACCGATGAAAAAATAGAACCATCGATGCATTGTTGGAACCAGAAGACACATCCAGCCAATAAAACCCTTGGTGTGTGAAGTCTTCTAGCCATTTCTATCAAAATGAAGCAGATGGAGTTTAGGGTTTTTGTTTCAGATGATATGGAGAATTTTTTTTGGAACCAAATAGAGTTGAATCAGTGTTTCAAACTCAATCAAATCTTGTTTAAAACAACCCAACATGAAGAAAAGTGCACTTAGAAGATTGGGATTTCTTTTCTCATCATCATGATTTGCTTTTCAACATCTTTGTAACTTGCCTAAGATGTAACTATGGCTTCAAGGAATTTACCAACCTTAACTATAGTTGACCTCCACCCTCATGTTGTTGTTTCAATTTAGTTTCTTCCCAACCCTACAAATCATAGAATAATAAATGGTAAGCCTTGAAATCATGGAACAAAAAACTTCAAGAGACAGAGCAAGCATACAACATTAAAATTGTGACTTGTAGCAGTAAAAGAAAAGAAGCAGTAGGAAGTTTGATATACAATCAGAAAAGGGCATTTTATGAGGCTGCCTTAAGGAATCAAATTAAAAAGTAAATAAAATCATGCTTGAAATTCCATTTAAATGTTTAGTTGTACAATAGATGTCATCCTACTTTGTTTGAGAACTCTTACTTAATTCCAAAAAATAGGAGTTCCCAAATGATGCCAATAGATATTATAAATAGAAAACAAACAACAATATTTTCATATAAAAACAACAAGAGCTGATTCATAGGCCCTTTGAAAATCTCTAACTTTTTTTCTCCCCTTTGATACTTTCCCGCATACTTAGATATTACATCTCCATGATTAATATGGACTGGAAGGGTTGAAATGGCACATGTTATTCTTTTCCATGTATTGGGCAATAAACAGGTTGAAGTGATTGAAAGAATAAAATGTAGCTCTTTACTCTAGATGATTTATTCTCATTCAGTTATTAATATATCCAAATATAAACCATGATGAATTAAATTAGAACCAGAAGAAATCTCATGAAAACTACAAGAAGAGATCGGTGATTAGATGAATCATTGAAATGAAACCAACTCCATAAGCCACAACAAACAAAATATGCAATGCAAATGAGAATATAGGCCTTCAAAGGAGTTTTCAAGGATAAATAATCATCCTCCCTTAGATCTCTTGTGAGAATTCCTAAAATATTTTCAATTATCTACAATATCCACATGCTATGAGCTCTAATACAGATATTGTGCATAGTTCTTCTTAGTTTATTCAATTTGGTGCTATTATTTTTATCCTGTGATTCAGGCTTCAAACCAATCCCTCTCATTAGTATTTGTCTTCCAGAACAGTCTAGAAGAGAGTAATCAAAATTAGTAGTGGAATATCTGAAAGTTGAAGATCATTTCCCTCAAACTAATTTTTTTTTCTCGACAAACTAGAGCTGAGACAAGCCAAGAACTAGTGGAAGGGGAGTTGAATGAAAACAGAGAGAAACTAAAAGCCTTCCTAAGAAAAGTGCCCTTTCCACTATAACTGTCAGTTCTAGTGTCTCCTTGTTCATTTTTTTGGAATCTCTTCATTTTTCATTTCCTGATAGAGAGCTTCTATAAGATGTGCAAGATGTTCTTCAATCTCAACAATCAATTTTGAGATAAAATGGAAACATTTCTCTTGCAAATAGGGTGCTAAATCATTTATCCTTGAAAGAGATTTATGTGCATGAAGAGAACTTAGGAGGTCTTCCAGAATATTCTTTGACCCCTCATCTATGGTATCTTTTATTTGACTAACCTTAGTTCCAAAATAAGCATTAAGGTGACCAAACCAGTCTTCGTCATTTGTCGTCATAAATCTAAAAATCAACCCAAGTAAATTGACACTTTTTAGGTCCCCTCTCCTAACAGGCCATCCCTCAATAGTAATTAATTTATGCAAATGGGTTTCAACATCTTTGTAACTTTCCAAAGATGTAACTTCAAGGCATTTACTAGCCTTAACTATCTCACACAGATCTACAAATCCATCAGCTATTATTTGTTTCATCCTACTAATAAACAGGCTTTCAAAAAGTTCATCCCACAGACTCTTTGAGTGCTTCAAAACAATCTCGCACATGCATTAGAATGGAAACTCAACATTTGAACCAAAAAAAAAAATTAGCCACTCCAAGCTTCCTTCAAATGTGTCAAAATTGTCCAATGTTTCTTTGATCAATGTATCATTCTCTATAAGTTCCTTGCCACCTTTCACAAGATCAAGCAAATACTTTCCCCCAAGCTTATTTTTAGAGAGAATATCATCTGCACATGTCTCAAGCCACACTAAGCAAGACTTCAAAATAAATTCTCTCAGCAAAATGATCATGGTAGCTTGTAGGTTCTCTCTGTGAGATTTCCACTACTGCACCTCATTGTCTAGGTTTGGAATCCCACCAAACAAATGTGATCTAGGTGGCACTGCCAACACAGTCTTATAAAAAAGAGGAAAATTGTTTAAAACCTCCAAGAAGAGTTCCCTAGCCTGACATAGCATTACCTGCATGACTCTTACCACATTACAGAAAATAGAACTTACTACCCCCACCTTATATTGCATAAGCTTTATCTAGTACAATGTGCTCCCACCTGTTATGTGGTTGGATAAATCCATTTCCAAAGCATTGGTTCCTTGCCCCCATTGGATTTTTAATTCTTTTCTACCTTGGTTGAGTTCTTGAGTTGCGTTAATGGAGAATTGGCTCATCAAATTTATGTGAAGGCCAAGAACTTTTTCTCCTCCTTCACCTTTCTATTATATTCTTTCGTTGACTTGTTATAGGTCAAGGTTATATTTCATTTAAATAATTTGATCTTTTTTGTTTGATGATTGGATAATGGTCCCATAATCTTGGTAGACCAACATGGTGGGTTCAATATCCATATATTGATCTGCCAAAAGGTCTCTATTGTTAGCATGGGAATCTCTAACATGGAGCCTGATAGCAATCAAGAGCACCATTCAACCTCACTTAGATAAATTTCACAAACAAATAGGCTTCAATCTCTCAATTCCTTCAATCCTCAAGCACTGTAAACAAGATAAAAAACCATTTTCATATACCCTTTAATGACTTCTAAAACATATCCCAAATACACCATAGGTTGTTTTGGAACAACCTGCAAATTGCATTTCTTTAAAGTTTCTAAAGCCTTTTCAACAGATCTAATTTTTGTATATCCTACAATTATTGTATTCCATGAGACCGCATTTCTTTGAGGCATTTTGTCGAACACTTCAAGTGCATTGTCTATGATCCCACATTTAGCATACATGTTGGTGCAGGAGCACCTAAGCTTCTATTTTCAAATTTGAAGGCCATTGCATCTTAGTAGGTCATTTTAGCATTTGAGGAGGTCATTTTATGTTAATTAGGTCTTGTGAGACCATTGACTATGAATTAGGATGATTTTAGAGTCAATTGGGTAAAAGAGACAAAGTTGCAAAAAAGTTATAAAATTGCAAACTATCAAAAGTTGTTGCAGGTCATTTTTGTTAAGTTTGCAAAATTGTTAAATATATTGCAACATGAAAAATTTTGCATGTCTGAGGAAAATAGATGCTCCTCCATCGAACAAAAAACGTGCATTGATAAATTGAATATATACTTGATATACCAATTTAAATGATAAGGAAATATTAAACTAGAGACAACCAGATAATTGAATATTTTCAACAAACAATTGATACCAATATAAAGCCACAAAATTAGAGATCTTTCATTGATTTCATCAAAATTATATCTGCAACATAGTCATTTGAAATGGAAACATTTTCCAAGCTTTCTGTTGTCTATCTATCCCTATTCACCTACTATGTTCTCCTATATCCTTCTTTTGGTCTTGGTCTCTCTTATATACATGAGAGGCAACAAGCTTCAGACAAAAAGGCATGACTCTTGATAAAAAAACATGGTTTTGAACTTAATTTAACAAACTAACACAATCATATACATGTGTACTAATTCATTAATCTCTGAGTAAAATGTCGTGGTCATCTAAGACCTGTTCAAATCTTTTACTGTATGATAGGGTCCACATCATTACCATCGACCGATTCTGACTATTGCTTAGTTGTGCCCAGATTATCCACTACCTGATTTATAAACAAATTGAAAGTTGAGAGGTGATCAATTTACCCCTGTTTTGCATGAGTGTCAGCATTGGATATGACCAACTTCATATCATACTCTATGTACATGAATTTCTCAATTTGTTTATGAGTATTCTCCAAGACCATATCCTCATCGTTGATCTCCTACAATGCAATTGTTAGAAACTCTATAAATTTTACTTTCCAATCATCCCTTTCTAAAAGATTCTCTGTATCATCATGGAGTGCAGGAACCAAATTAAAAAAACTGAGGTCTTCTTCAAGTCTTTCTTGATATTGGTTGTGGTATCTCACCAAGTCATTATATCTTTGCAGTGTTTGGTCTTTCAGGATCTGTTTACCTAGAAGTTCCTTCTTTTTATCAATCATTCTTCCTTGTAACAAAACATTCTCCTCTAGTGTTGATTTAATTTTCTTAAATACACCCCAATAATCATCAGCTTGCTTTATTACCTTAATGAACCTCTCTTTGATTATCTTAGACACAACATTGTACTTAATGATTTTCACCTCCTTTTCCAGTGTTTTACACTTTTCTTGGGCTTTCAAAAATGGTTTTTTTCCAATAGGCTACATTAGCTAATGCATCTAACACTCTCTTATCCTTTTCAAGCCATGGAGCATACAATTCTAGAGAAAAAAAGGAAGATGACTTCTCCATTTGATGTGATAACTGCTTTTTCAATTTGTCATTCTCTTTGACTAATTTTTCAATTTGTGATCTACTGAATTTTTCCACGTTGACATTCAGCTCTGTAGTTTCTAAAGGATTAGTGTCCACAACTCTTTTGACCAAAAGGTGTCCAAATACTTGATTAGGATTGTCAATCACTATCAAACTCTTCTCATGAGGGTATAGTGACCAAATAAGAAAGGAATCCTCATTTGGATTGTATCTACAACCTAAATTTATCTTATCACTAGCTTCCTCTGATAAGTTCACTATTGTATCCCCTCTTTTTCTGAAACTATCAAACATAATTTTTTAGCTCATATCCCATCCTAGTAGAAGTAGTACCCTAGCCTCTTGAAGTAATTCTCTACCTCTTTCAGGAGTGATGGATTGCATTTCCCTATTAACTTCCTTTCTCAATTCTTCTAATGCATCAACTTCCTTTCCAAGAGTAATGTCTTGCTCCTTTTGTCTTATTTTCTTCCCTTTATACTCATAAACAAATGATTTGAACTCATGATTTTTAACTAAATCATTATCAGAAATGAATTCATGACAAGCCTTGACCCTAATGTCATCAGATAACTCATCTAATGTTTCAAATTTTAGAAGTTCCTAAGGGGGCTCATATTGTGTAATCACAGGGGCCTTTATTTGTTCCACTGGTTGCTCCTCTCCATCGCTCTCCTCATCACTTCCTTCCTTTTCACTATTGTCTGTGGAGAAACATACATCAGGGGTGGGTTGTGGGGGTATGTGATCCAAAGGCTCCACATCCTCAGCCTGTATTCCTGTGTAACTTGTATGAGATGTATCAAAAACGTATGAGGGAACATATTTTACTATTTCATTCATATGAGCAATAAGCTACTCAATCCTAGCCAAGGGATCTTGTATATCAGCAAATGCTTCTCTATATGATGGGACATTATTTCTCTTCCATTCCTCTGCAGGCACAACTTTATTATATGAAGCCATTCTCTCACCAATGGAAGCTTCATCTTAGTTCCTGATCACATCATCAAGTGCAAGCCAATGCTCATACCATGACAAATTTTGAGTTAATCTTGCTTGATGAATAAATCCCTCTGCATCAAATTTCTTTCTTTCATACCCAAGAGGAAGGTTGTAATGAGCTAATTTAGCATCAATTTATTCATATCCTTCAATGACACAAACTATGAAATCTCCAAAACAAAGAATGTTAGGCAAGAGTGATTATTTATTATGACTCTTGAGATGTTTAGTATCAAACCTTGCTAATTTTCATACTATTTCCAAATAAGCAACTCTGTTAGAAACCACTCGAGGTAGAAAATGTGGAACCCCTTCAAATCCATAATCCCTTATTATGGTGCAATTAGGGAAGGCATACCTTTCTCCCCAATTATGGTTCACCTTACCTCTCGGGTTGTTTTCCTTTGGTCTCAAAAATCTCTATACCTCAGGGGATAAATTGTGATCATATGAATAGCCTAGCAACATAATTAGTGGTTTAACAAAATATTCTTCAAAATATAAATAGTGAGACCTCTCACATCGACTATCCCATACTATAGTCCACATCTGTATAGGTTTAAAGTTTCCATCTTTATTTGTGTCTTTTATTCTTAATTCTTCACCGCACACATTTCTAGCATGTCCCTCATATAAAAGTAAATGCATTAACAAGGAATAGTGTTTGAAATCTATGCAATCATTGTTGCTTTTTATTCTTTGAAGCCCTTGATTTAGGGCATTCACCAAATAGTTTGCATAGTCAAATGACCTAGCATCTTTGCTTTGTATATCAGCTACTAGAACCATCGGTGCAATAGAAATAAGTTGTGGAACCTCAATTCCCAAGAATTGACCAGCTAAGTAGTAGGTATATTGGAAGTATTTATCAAATAAATCTATATGAAATGGAGGGTTTTCATTGCTCTTTTTTTTTTGAGTTGACCTGTCTCATTCTCAGGTCTATGCAAAGCTAGCTTCCATCTCTTGTAACTAGTATCCATGCAATGGTATTCTATCAATAAGTCTCTAATGATGAATGTCAAGTTCATGGGACCTTCTAACTAAAATACATTAGTGATCAGGTCTTGGGAGATAACAATCATAGCAGCCACATTTGGTGATTGGATAGTTCTTTTCTTGGAATTATATCGATTGGCAAGAGCTTTCACCAATTCTACATTCATGAAAACATTTGGCACCACAAGTCTTCTTAAATTTAGTCTCCATGGGTTAAAGACTGGTTGAAATATGAATTATTTTCTGTAGTGATACATAAAAATCTCATAGCCCCGATGTGGCGTCCAAACATTCCCAATACCCCTATGTTTATCTAATAGTTTACTTGCTTGAAAAATTCTTCTAGCTCTTGGCCCTAACCCCAGACACTGATCTATCAAGTCTTGGTTTAACTTCCTCTTTTCAGTTTTTTCTTTCTTTTCCTTAGGTTTTTCCACATTTTCTTCCATTGCAAACTCTGAAAAACATGCAACTTTCTAACTAAGAGTGGATTACTTATGTGTGTAGACATGAAAAATTGGCATAGTGCATTTGATTAGGTCATATTCATCCATTCATTAAATAAATCAAGTTTATTTGGTCAATCTCCTAAATTCATCAATTTAAATTAAATAAATCAACTTGATCCTATCATTATCCCCCTTAGCTAAATAAATCAAATATTTATTTAACTAAATATTTATCACCTTTCATCTCCCTTTGATTTGATTTAAATCCCTAAATCTAAGTCAAATGGGTCAAAAACATCCAACATCATCTTAATTAATCTAATCCATGATTAAATGCTAATCCTAATCACTTGTATTCTCTAGATTTTGCCACTTGCACATGAAATTGCATTTAATTGATTTATCAAAATCTTTATTTACTTTCAACTTGGCATAAAGGGAGAATATTCTCAAAGCTTGAATCTCCCCCCAATTTGAGATGTACATCCAACAAAGCATTTATGAGGCCTTACATGTCTCTTACATGTCTCTTGCACAAGGTCAAACTCAACATTTAACTCTCAAATTCAAATTTGAATATCCCCCTCTTTGACACATTGACCAAAATGTGCTCATTCCTCAACCTATCACAAGTTGACAAGTGGCTTCATCTCATTGGTTAAATCATTATCCCACATTGCTCTATTTTGAGCTCTCTTCCAATTTGAATATCTATAAATGAAAGCTTCATTCTTCAACAAATCCTCCACAATCTCAGACACAAATGCATCATTGTCATTTGAATCCTTATCATATCTTATTAGCATTCCATATAATATTCAAAGAAATTTCATCATTTACCTTATCTAAAGGGGTTGGGAAAGGGCTATTTTCTACAATAGCACCAATCCCCCCATAAGATCAAGTGTTTGACTTGTTTTAGAATAGGGATGGTTATCTTTGTTTGTATTTTCTCAATTATATCATCTTTTTCCTTGTTTTTTAACAATACAAATGGATTTTATGGGGAACTCTTGTTATAACCTTGCATTTTGATCTACAAATGTGATTGTTTGTTTTATTTATGCAAGTTTGGATTTCATCTCAACTTGCTCCTACTAAGGTCAACATTAGGAAACCTTTTCCTTGATTTCCTCGATTTCTGCATAATGCATTTTGTGGGAGAAAAGAAAACTAGGACATTGGACATTCCATGGAAAACCTAATCAAGAAGTGTTTGTGATAAAAATAATCCATTAAGAAAAGATTTAATCAATTGGACTCCACACATGTGCTTGGCATCTTTTGGTCATATGGTTTTTATGTAAAACATGGGTCTTTTGATTTTGAATTACTCTTAGAGAAAGGCATGTTCTTCACTATCCTGGTCTAGTAAACAATTCCTTCTTAGGTTTATTTAGGATCAAATCAAACACTTCATCCAAATTCCAAACATTTATCAAAATCCATCTAAACAACTTTAGATCTTTGGAAACATCATTCTAGACTTGGGTAAATCATCAAAATCAAAATCACCTTGTTTAGTTAGGAGTATGGGAATGCATCCTTTCTCATACCTCTAGTTAAATTAGCACCCCTTTGAAAAATTTCATCCTCAGATAACATCTAACATCTTAGGGTTTACAACTCCATTATCCAAATCCAATAAAACCAATTGATAGGGTATGGTTGGATGGAACACTCACTGTCCCATGCTCTGGGTCCTTCTCAAGAACTCCTAGGTGACTCTCCCACCTTAAACTTTAGGTCTAGTGCAGGAGCACCCAAGGCCTTCAAGGATCTCTTCAAAGGTCAAAAGTGTGCAGGGGTCAGGAGGACCTTTCCATCAATTCAAAACATCAATTATGGCATCTTGGAGCCTATAATGGCATTTGGGATGAATAGATGTAATGAGAATGTTAAAAGTTCTAAGGGTCCTAAAAGGACCATAGGATCAAAGAACCTTGTAAGTGGAGCAATAGTGGCCAAGGGGTGTAGGCAGGTTTATAATGTTCTAATTAGATCAATTATGGTTAGATATTAAAGTTTAGATAGTTTTTAGTCAATATAAATCAATAAAATGTAAGTTTGGAAATTCAAATTTTTGAATTCCAATTTGGGTGGGTAACTAGCTTTTATGAGTTTTAATCCCTTTTATGAAAATTATCAATAAAAAATGGTTGGATCAGTTGGGAAAAGGATATACAAAGCCAAAATAATCATTTGTACAGAGGTTGGACGTTTGGAGCAAGCATTGTACGGACTGTTTTATGGAAATAGTGAAAAACACAGTTTTTTGGCACTTTTATGGTGTTCTTTTGTTAAATACTTGTTCTCTATTAAATCTATGTCCAATAGGAAGCTTTAGGGATTTGAGTTTACATTTTTCAACACCATTGAAAGCTCTGAAAGTAGTAATAATTTATTTCTTTGCATAATATATTGACTGTCCTCAGGAAAACTCTATTTTTCATTGATTTTGAGAGTCAACATGAAGTAATGATCCATTTCATGAGAGGTTGTGACTGAAACTTGTGAAATGGATCCTATTTAACATGTAACATACCATTATAACAATCTAAAAGTGCAGGAAAGAAGAATCAAATGGTGTACACCAAGATTTGACTGTGAAAAATGCTTGAAGAGGGAGGCTAGGGTGTAGCAGCAGAAGATCTCCCTTCATAAGGGGTATATTTTTGAGTTTTGATTGACTAAATATGTTTTCCTAATAGTGTAGAGTCAATGAGAAGGTTTTGGAAGTAATTGGAAGGTTAGTTTTCAAGAAGCCCTTAGTTTTTGCATTAGAAAAGGAGCTTTTTTGGGTTGGGAGTGTTTTTGGCCATACAAGTGCAAAATAATTGTGGATTATATGGTTTTGAGCCATTTAATTTGCTTCCCCAAGGTTTAAAGATGATTGGATAAGTTTGAAAAGTATTTCCTTTGTTAAATTGATTAATTTTCCTTGTTTTTCCCATGGTGATGTATTGGAAGTCTAAACTGGTCCAAAGGAGTTATATATGATATTGAAATATGTTATGTAAGTCCTTAATGGGTGTTTAAATCCATTATTTATTTGGCAAGTATTTTGGAAAAGTTGGGTGAAAAGTCATGTGAAGCTGTTTGGTTGTGTTGGTGGAAAGAGTGCATCTAAGAAGTGGATTTGTGAAGATCTTTTGATTTTCTTTGGAATTTGGGTTGATCATCTATTATTTGTCATTTCAAGTTGATTTCAAATGGTTTGGAACCATAAGGTAGGTTTTTTAATTCACAAGTGAACCTTGTAGCCTTGTCTCCGTTAGGGTGCCTGGGAGATAACTTGAGATTGCAACCTTGTAAACCTTGAAATCATTGTGTGTTTCCAAAAGTCCCTGATCCTCTACATCAAAGTGGTATCAGAGCAGTGAGTAGGTCCTTCAGGGATTGGAGAATCAGCAATGGCACCAAAAAATCAATTGGCAAGAGAGTTGGAAGAGTTGAATGAAATCTTGGAAAGGGAGAGAAGAGAAAGAAGGGAACAAGAAGCAACAAGAGCAAGAGAAGAAAGGCAATGGAGAAGAGAGAGAGATACTATGCAGGAAAGAATAAATAACCTTGAGAGGAGTAGAAGGAGAGAAGAACAAGAAGACCAAGAAAACAATGATGAAGAAGAAGAGCATGTGAGGGTAAATCAGGAACATCAAGCAGATGAGACAGATGACCTTGAGGAAAGGAGGTTACTGAGATTGTTGAAGGCAGTACAAGGTTATGGAGGGAAGAGTCACATAGATTTTCCTATCTATCAAGGGAAGATGGATAGTGAAGAGGTGTTAGGATGGCTTGATGCCTTAGAGAACTATTTTGAGTTTGAAGAGATGGATGAAGAGAGGAAGGTTAAGTTTTCCAAAACCAAGTTGAGAGGCATAGCATTGAGATGGTGGACTAGTTTTTAGAATGATAGGATAGCTAGGGGATTGGCAAAAGTCTCTACATGGGCAAGGATGAAGAGTTTGGTCAAGGAACAATTCCTACCATCTAATTACACAATTCATGTGAAGAGGATGAGGTAGAATTTAAGACAAAAGGACATGGATGTGATGTCCTATACTAAGCAATTTCACAAGCTTAGTATCAGGGGAGGTTATGAAGAAGAAGATGAGAAAGTAGCCAGGTATATCAATGGCTTGAGGTATAATCTACAAGATGAGATTGGTTTGCAATTGCCAAGGACATTAGGAGAATGTTTTCAATTGGCCATTAGAGCAGAAGAAAAGGTGAAAAGGAAGAAAGAAAGATCAAGCAATGGTGGAAGAGGAAGTAGTTCAAATAGGGGCAGAGGTAATAGAGAACAAGGACAAGGCAGCAATGATAAGAGTAGCAATGACAAAGGAAAAGAGATATTTTCTTATCAAAGAGGTGGATACACTCCTAGAGGAGGAGGTAGATTTGGACAAGGTAGAGGACCATTCACAGGTAGGTGCTTCAATTGCAATGAACCAAGGCATCCTTCCTTCAAGTGTCCTAAATGGGAACAAGCTGATAGGGCCAGAGAAAGGAGAGCTAACTTGGTACAAGAAGAAGAAGACAAGAAGGAGGAATCAAAAACATTCATGGTAGACCCTGTGACTGATGGTGAGTTTCTTATGATCAAGCAAGGAGAAAGACTTCATCAAGAGCCAAAGGTAACTATTTTTAAAACAAATTGTCTCAATCATGGTAAGACCTATAGATTGCTCATAGATTCGGGGTCACATAGAAATTTATTTTCACTTGATATGATAACCAAGTTGGGGATTGAAACATTTGATCATCCTACTCCCTACAAGGCCACTTGGGTAACTCAAGGATAGCATGTAGAGATTTGTAAGAGGGCTTATGTAGATTTCTCAATTGGATCATATCATGATAGGGTGCTTTGTGATGTCATTCCAATGACTTGTGGTCATATCATCTTGGGGAGACCATGGCAGTATGCTAGAAGGACATTGCATGATGGATTCCATAACACATATTTGCTTCACAAAGGAGATAATAGATACCAATTAGTGCCTTTTCCTTTGGAGTAGTCTAATGATAGTTTTGTGATATGTTTTGAGAAGAGTTTGCAGGTGAATAAGCAAGGTGAAATAGGGGAAGACATTGGTACGTTGAGAAAAGACAAGTTGCAGTAGGGTTGTGAAGGAGACAGTCCTAAAAATCAAAATTTGTGGGATTTGGATAGTATCAGGGTTAGAGGAATTGAATGCCCTATAATTGAGCATGATACTGATGGTATCTTTTCACAAGGAAATCATGGGAATGAAGGCAGAAACAGGGTACAAGGGCAAGCTGAGATCAAATAGCTAAGAGGGTAGTCTCATCCAAGTTTTGATTCTGTCAAGAATGCAGATTGACAGAAGAGGAAGACAATGACTTTGGGAGACTACATACCTTCTCATTGGAAGATGAAAACATATGAGAGCAAGGGGTCTTTTGGTGGCAACACATGGGACACTTCTTGGGGCAAGCAATTTTTCTTTCCTGGGGAGAATGGTGCAGGAGCACCCAAGGCCTTCAAGGATCTCCTCAAAGGTCAAAAGTGTGCAGGGGTCAAGAGGACCTTTCCATCAAGTCAAAACATCAATTATGGTATCTTGGAGCCTATAATGGCATTTGGGATGAATAGATGTAATGAGAATGTTAAAAGTCCTAAGGGTCTTGAAAGGACCATAGGACCAAAGAACCTTGTAAGTGGAACAATAGTGTCCAAGGGGTGTAGGTAGGTTTATAATGTTCTAATTAGATCAATTATGGTTAGATATTAAAGTTTAGATAGTTTTTAGTCAATATAAATCAATAAAATGTAAGTTTGGAAATTCAAATTTTTGAATTCCAATTTGGGCGGGTAACTAGCTTTTATGAGTTTTAATCCCTTTTATGTAACTTAATCAATCCCAAATGGTTGGATCAGTTGGGAAAATGATATACAAAGCCAAAATAATCATTTGTATGGAGGTTGGATGTTTGGAGCAAGTATTGTACGGACTATTTTATGGAAATAGTGAAAAACATAGTTTTTTGGCACTTTTATGGTATTCTTTTGTTAAATACTTGTTCTCTATTGAATCTATGTCCAGTATGAAGCTTTAGGGATTTGAGTTTACATGTTTCAACACCGTTGAAGGTTCTGAAAATAGTAATAATTGATTTCTTTGCATAATATATTGACTGTCCTAAGGAAAACTTTGTTTTTTCATTGATTTTGAGAGTCAACATGAAGTAATGATCCATTTCATGAGAGGTTGTGACTGAAACTTGTGAAATGGATCCTATTTAACAAGTAACATACCATTTTAACAATCTAAAAGTGCAGGAAAGAAGAATAAAATGGTGTACACCAAGATTTGACTGTAAAAAATGCTTGAAGATGGAGGCTAGGGTGTAGCAGCAGAAGATCTGCCTTCATAAGGGGTATATTTTGAAGTTTTGATTGAATAAATATGTTTTCTTAATGGTGTAGAGTCAATGAGAAAGTTTTGGAAGTAATTGGAAGGTTAGATTTCAAGAAGCCCTCGTTTTTTGCATTAGAAAAAGGAGGTTTTTTGAGTTGGGAGTGTTTTTGGCCATACAAGTGCAAAATAATTCTATATTCTATGGTTTTGAGCCATTAAATTTTCTTCCCCAAGGTTTCAAGATGATTGGATAAGTTTGAAGGGTACTTCCTTTGTTAAATTGACCTATTTTCCTTGTTTTTCCCATGGTGATGTATTGGAAGTCTAAACTGGTCCAAAGGAGTTATATCTAATATTGAAGTATGTTATGTAAGTCCTTAATGGGTGTCTAAATACATTATTTATTTGGAAATTATTTTGGAAAAGTTGGGTGAAAAGTCCCATGAAGTTGTTTGGCCGTGTTAGTGGAAAGAGTGCATCTAACAAGTGGATTTGTGAAGTTCTTTTGATTTTATTTGGAATTTGGGTTGATCATCTATTATTTTTAATTTCAAGTTGATTTCAAATGGTTTGGAACCATAAGGGAGGTTTTTTAATTCACAAGTGAACCTTTGAGCCTTGTCTCTGTTAGGGTGCCTGGGAGATAGCTTGAGATTGCGACCTTGTAAACCTTGAAATCATCGCATCTTTCCAAAAGTACTTGACCCTCTGCATCAAGGTCCTATCTTAGGAATAGGTACCCCTGGTCCTACTGGCCAACCCCACTATCATCATTCTTTCATTCCACCAAGCCAATCTTGGTACCTTGCCACTATCTCACACTTGACCCTTACTCTTCCCTAAAGGCCAATTACCCTCAACATTTAGTTAGGTTCTTGCAGGGGTGTAAAGTTGTAGTAAAAAGCTTCATAGCAACCTATTAGGGTTCTTTTTCAATCAATAGACTCCAATTCTCCATCGCTTCCACCAAACCCTCTCCTAGGGTTAGAAAAGGCTACAAGCCCTAGAGCCCCAATTAAGCCTCCTAACCCAAGAAAAATGGAGAATGTGCCCAAATTTCCCAAATGACCCCAAATATTTTCTTGGAATTCATGGTACCCTTTCCCACACCTCAAATATTTTTGGGGTTTGGAGCCTCCACTATTCGTATGCTACTCCAACCCTTAATTGAGCAATTTTAGGCTTGTTTTAAGCTAGTTTCTGACCTTCTTAGGAACAATCAGTTTGTTTTCCATCTCCTGGTCCATGTTAAACCTCCTTCCTATTACCAAGCATCTACAAGGAAATCCTCATCTTCTCCACACCATGGTTCACTAAGAGATTGGCACCCCTGCAACCTTAGTGCTCTGCACTCTTTGATTGTCCTAACCGGGCACTGCCAAGCTCGCCTAGGAATAGTCTTTTGCCATGGTCTTCTGACTCATAAAAACTCTTATATCTACCTTATGTACAAACATGGAGCTTATCCACATTCCCAACAAGACCGTACTTTAGGTATAGTGGAAATGTAAACTAAAACCCCATTTTTCACAGTTTACCAGTCAAAACTACAATTTAAGAAAGAACAAAGAATTTACAAGAACACTTGGAAGCGAGTAACCAACTAAATACTATACCAAACAATGTTTGAAGACAATTGCACTACATTCTAATCTATACAAAAAGCCTTGATCACTCCATTTACCTACTAATTCAGAAATAGGAACAAAAAAATAGAAAATGCACACACAACTATCACTGTTTTCTTGTTTTCAAGCTAATTACAAACTCCAATGATTCCAAAATTACTTCCAAGTCGAGCACCAGATTTTAAAGGTTCACAAAGTGTTTAATTCTCCTCTTGGTCAGACATAACCACCACAATAGGCCAAAATTGCACAAATGCAACATTTTGGGCTTTATTTCCAACTCCTATGAATCCTAGTGAAAACAAGTTGTGAAACTCATCATTTCTACCATGAACTACTGGTTCACCTTCCTCATAACATATTCAAACACTTCTAACTCAAATCTAAATGGTCCACATGACCTTAAAGTATTAAAATATCAAAATTTCATGCTAGGCTTCCAAATTTTCCTAGTTCACCTAATGTTTCCTAGGTGCTCCTGCACCATTCTCCCCCTCTCTACCTAAACACTGAGGAATGGAGGGAGAGACCAATGAAAAGTCAATACCAAACTTTTTGAACTAATCTTCTTGTACCCATGTGGCTTCTGATTCATTCTTGCTCTTCCATTTGATAAGGTGTTCCATGTACACCTTATGTCTTGTAGAATTCTTCACTCTTGACTCCAAGATCTTCTCTACCTGAGGCTTGTCTTGATTAGGTAAGGGTATATTGCTGATGTCCTTGAAGATCTCCTTTCTATTTTGATCCACATCATTGAATGTCCCCTTATACTGGATCAAATCAGCTACATTGAACACCAGAGAGATCCCTAGATCGGTAGGTAACTCCACCTTGTAGGCATTCTTCCCATATTTGGCCAATATCTTGCATGGACCCACTCTCTTCATCTGCAACTTGGTTGACATTCCCTTCATCAACCTTGACTTTTTAAGGTGGACCATGGCACAGTCTCCTATTGCAAATTGCACATCCTTCCTTGACATATCTACCTTCTCCTTCAACTTTTTGTGTAGCCTCAGTGACTGTCCTCTTTACCTACTCCTGAATCTCCTTCATGGTTTGACTGAAATCTTCTGCATGTCCACTTCTTTGTTCCATAGCTCCAAGATCTCTAAGCTCACATATGCCTCTTAGGTGCATCCGATACACAACTTCAAAAGGACTCTTCCCTGTGGTCCGGTTCACACTATCATTGTAAGCATACTCAGCTTGTGAGATAACCATATCCCATGTCCATCCATACTACTTATTTAGGCACCTTAGAAGGTTACCTAGCACCTTGTTAACCACCTTTGTTTGACCATCGGTCTGAGGATGGTAAGTTGATCCAAAAGATAGGTTGGTACCTAATCTGCTCCATAGAGTCTTCCAAAAGTGACTCATGAACTTCACATCTCTGTTAGAAACAATACTTAAAGGTAGTCCATGGATCATCACCACTTCCTTGAAGAAAAGATGAGCTATGTAGCTAGCATCATGAGTAGTTTTGCAGGGAATAAAATGACTCATTTTATGAAATCTATCCACTACTACATAGACACTATGAAAACTAGTCTTGGTCTTAAGAAGGCCTACCACAAAATCCATTCTTACACACTCCCATGGTCTATTAGGAATGGATAGGGGTTGATATAGACCAGCATTACTAGCTCCTCCCTTAGGTTTCATACACACAACACATTGTTCCACATACTTTCTAACATCTCTTGCCAACTTAGGCCAGTAATAGAATCTTTGCATTAGTTCTAAAGTCTTGTTGATGCCAAAATGTCCACTAAGACTTCCATTATGCTTTTCCTAAATGATATTTTCCCTCATTGACCCTCTTGGAACAGATAATTGATTTCCTTTAAACAACAAACCACTTTGCAAAGTATACTCAAAATATTGGCTATGAAAATGATTCTCAAAATCTAAACATACCTTGCAGGCCTCTGAAAAGTCTTCATCTTCCCCATAGAGATCATTAAAACTGTCAATCCCTCTTCACTTGTATCTCCTGCACTGTCAACAACCTCCTGCTCAATGCATCTGCTACTTTGTTTAGTTATCCCTTCTTGTGCTTGATGGTGAAGGTAAAAGCTTGGATGTATTCCATCCATTTCAAATGCCTATTACTCAACTTCTCTTGAGTGTTGATAAAGCTAAGTGCCTGATTGTCAATAAAAACTACAAAGTCCTTGGGTAGAAGGTAATGCCTCCACTTCCTAAGTGACTGAACCAAAGCATAAAGTTCTAATTCATAGGTTGAATACTTCTTCTTAGCTTCATTGAGCTTCTAACTAAAGAAGGCTATAGGCCCACCCTCTTGACTGAGCACTCCTCCTACTGCCACTCCACTTGCATCACATTCAATAGTGAACAACTTGTCAAAACTAGGTAACAAAAGAATAGGTTGAGTTGCCACTTCTTGTTTTAGTTTCTCAAACCCTTTCTCAGCTTCTTGAGTCCACACAAACTTAGTTTTTAAACCACTCTTGATTGTATCTAGAATTGGTTCACATATGCCACTAAAGTTCCTTATGAATTTTCTATAAAATTGAGCCAAACCATGGAAACTTCTTACCTCTATCCCTGTGGTTGGTGTAGGCCAGTTTAGGATGGCTTCCACCTTGCTTGGATCCATCTTCAATGATCCTTTGGATACTACAAAACCCAAATATACAAGCTCTTGCTTAAAGAACTCACACTTCTCTAGATTGATTGCCAGCTTCTCCTCTTGCAACCTTTTAAGAACCAACTCTACATGTTTTAAATGCTCTTCTGTTGTCTTACGAAAGATAAGTATATCATCAAGATACACTAGCACAAATATCCCTATAAAGTCTTTAAGCACTTCATTCATGAGCTTCATGAAGGTGCTAGGGGCATTAGAGAGGCAAAATGGCATCACTCTCCACTCATACAGCCCACCATTTGTCTTAAAGGCTGTTTTCCACTCATCTCCATCCTTGATTCTGATCTAATGGTATCCACTCTTGAGATTCAACTTTGTGCAGTATTGAGATCCTCTAAGACAATCCATCAAGTCTTCAATCCTAGGAATATGGAACCTATACCTAATGGTGATCCTATTTATTGCTCTAGAATTAATGCATAACCTCCACTTACCTCTCTTCTTGGTTGCTAAGACCACTGGTACTGCACATGGGCTGATGCTCTTTTGAATCAATCCTTGATCCAACAACTCTTGCACTTGTTTAGCTACCTCTAGATTCTGATCTGGTGTAATTTTATAAGCTGCTCTTTTAGGCAATGAGGCTCTAGGTATGAAGTCAATTTGATGACTTATGGCTCTCTTGGGTGGTAGAGTTGTAGGTGCACCATCACTTACAATGTCCTTGAACTGATCCAACAACTTTAGGACTGCTCTGGGTATGACTATCTTCTCAGCCTTGTCTTCTTCTTTAGGTTGTAACACAACCACATATCCTTCACCCCCTTGATGTAGGTTGTTAAGGAACTCCTTCCCACTACTCAACATGATGCTTGGTGTCTTTGACTATCCTTCTTCCTCTTCTGACAATAACTGCAACTTGAAAGTCTTCCCATCCTTCTTGAATGAGATGGTGTTCTCTTTCCCATCATATATGGCACCTCTATCATATTTCCATGCTCTTCCCAATAGTAGATGGCAAGCATCCATGGGTAACACATCACAAACTAACTAGTCCTTGTACCCTCCAATAGAAAATTCCACTGTTACTTGCTCATTCACTAAAACACTTTGCCCTTTGTTTAGCCATGTGACCTTGTAGGGGTTAGTGTGGGGTACCTTCTCCAATTTTAGTTTCATTACTGCCTCCTCTGAGATAATATTGTCTGTTGAACCTGAATGTACTTTGACCTTGCATACTTTACCAAGTATATTGCACCTTACTCTAAATAGATCTCTCCTTTGTTTTGGTTCTTCCTTGACCGATTGTCTGATCAAAACTCTACTGAACATTAGATTCTCTCCCACCTTATATTCAATGTAGCTGACCTCAGATGACTTAGGACTCATGGTGTCCTCTTGTGCATAAGCAACTCTTTTCTCATTGCTTGATGAAGATGCTTTCTCCAGGCACCTATAAGTAGGATGACCTACTTGTCCACAATGGTTACACTTCATATTAGCAAAGTAAGAACTACTCCTACTTGCTCCTCTTCCTCTGTTTGAACCTCCTTGAGGTCCTCTACCTCTGTTATATCCTCCTCTATAAGATGTTTCTCCTCCATGCTCTGTGAGTTTAGACTCTCCTTGGTTTCTTTGGTCATTTCCTCTGCCTTGGTAGCCACCTCACAGCCCTCTTTGATCTCTTTGATCTCTGCCTTTGCCTCTACCCTTAGAAGCCTAGTCTTGCTTCCTCTTACTTCTTTCCTCAATCTTTATGGCCAATTGATAGCATTGGTGCACTATCTTGGGACTTAGAAGATTCATCTCTTCTTGGATGTTCCATTTCAAATCGTTAAGGTATCTAGCCACCTTGAGACTCTCATCCTCTGTCACATTAGACCTCATGCAAATTTTTTGGAACTCCTCAGTATAAGTATTCACATCTTAGTCTCTTTGCCTCAAACTCTATCTTTTCTTGTGTAACTGAATCTCATAGTCATCTGGCATGTATGATTCTCTTACTTTGGCAACCATTCCCTTCCAAGTAGAGATAGGTTGCTTGCCTTCCTTTTCCCTCTCTGTCTGAATGAACTTCCACCATGTCAAGGTAGAACCTCTTAACCTTGATATTTCCACCTTTACCTTCTGTGCCTCAGTGACTCCATCACATTCAAAATGGTTTTCCATTCCCTTTATCTAGTCCATGACTAGATCAGCTTCCATTTTTCCACTAAATAGTGGTATGCCTTCAAGTGCTTTTCCACTCAAAGCCTTCAATGCCTTCAAGAAAGGCTCTTCTTTTAGAACAGGGTCAGGTTCAGGGGTCTTGTCTTCCTCTATAACCTCTTCTTCCTTTGGTATCCTTCCTTCAAATTGTGCACTCTTCATTGCTTGTTCAAGTTGGGCTATTCTTTCCCTTAATAGTTTATTATCTTCCTCCTGCTCTTCAACCATCTTAGCCAATTTTTCATTTGTCACCATGATGGAAGAATCACTAGATTCAATCTCAGACATACAAGATTCTTCCCAAATCTTTTACTTGCTCTAATACCAATCTGATAGGGTAGGGTTGGATGGAACACTCACTGTCCCATGCTCTGGGTCCTTGTTCTCAATAACTCATAGGTGACTCTCCCACCTTAACCTTTACATCCTATCTTAGGTATAGGTACCCCTGTTCCTACTGGCCAACCCCGCTATCATCATTCTTTCATTCCACCAAGCCAATCTTGGTACCTTGCCACTATCTCACAGTTGACCCTTACTCTTCCCTAAAGGCCAATTACCCTCAACATTCAGTTAGGTTCTATCAGGGGTGTAAAGTTGTAGTAAAAAGCTTCATAGCAACCTATTAGGGTTCTTGTTCAATCACTAAACTCCAATTCTCCATCGCTTCCACCAAACCCTCTCCTAGGGTTAGAAAAGGCTACAAGCCCTAGAGCCCCAATTAGGCCTCCTAACCCAGGAAAAATGGAGAGTGTGCCCAAATTTCCCAAATGACCCCAAATATTTTCTTGGAATTCATGGTACCCTTTCCCACACCTCAAATATTTTTGGTGTTTGGAGCCTCCACTGTCCGTACGCTACTCCAACCCTTAACTAAGCAATTTTAGGCTTGTTTTAAGCCAATTTCTAACCTTCTTAGGAACAGTCAATTTGTTTGCCATCTCTCAGTCCATGTTAAACCTCCTTCCTATTACCAAGAATCTACAAGGAAATCCTCATCTTCTCCACACTATGGTTCACCAAGAGATTGGCACCCCTGCAACCTTATTGCTCTGCACTCTTTGACTATCCTAACCGGGCACTGCCAAGCTCGCCTAGGAACAGTCTTTTGCCATGGTCTTCTGACTCATAAAAAATCCTATCTCTACCTTATGTACAAACATGGAGCTTAGCCACATTCCCAACAAGCCCGTACTTTAGGTACAGTGGAAATGTAAACTAAAACCCCATTTTTCACAGTTTACTAGTCAAAACTGCAATTTAAGAAAGAACAAAGAATTTACAAGAACACTTGGAAGCGAGTAACCAACTAACTACTGTACCAAAAAATGCTTCAAGACAATTTCACTACATTCTAATCTATACAAAAAGCCTTGATCACTCCATTTACCTACTGATTCAGAAACAAGAACAAAAAAAATAGAAAATGCACACACAACTATCACTATTTTCTTGTTTTCAAGCTGATTACAAACTCCAATGATTCCAACCTTACTTCCAAGTTGAGGACCACCTTTTAAAGGTTAACAAAGTGGTTAATTCTCCCCTTGGCTAGACATAACCACCACAATAGGCCAAAATTGCACAAATGCAACTTTTTGGGCTTTATTTCCAACTCCTAGTGAATCCTAGTGAAAACAAGTCGTGAAACTCATTAGTTCTACCATGAGCTACTGATTCACCTTCCTCCTAACATATTCAAACACTTCTAACTCAAATCTAAATGGTCAACATGACCTTAAAGTATTAAAATCTCAAAATTTCATGCTAGGCTTCCAAATTTTCCTAGTTCACCTAATGTTTCCTAGGTGCTCACCGGGAAGGAAGGAGTTCCTCAAGCATAAGGAAGATAAACATGGTGAAGGTGCAGCTACTTACACAAAGAAAAGAGTTGAGGTAGAAAAAGTAGAAAAAGGAGTAATGTTAGAAAGGAAAAAGGATGGAGAAATAGTGATAAGAGAAATGGAATCCTTTATATAGGATCTAGACATGTTTGCAAAGCAGGTTGGAGACAAGAAAAGGACTTATTTTGGTCAAGAAAAGGCAGGAACGAGTGTAGGATAGTCTAATACTGTAAAAAAAAAAGGTATGCAGACTTGATGAAAAGAAATGTGAGGTGAAGAACCTTGGGGAAGAGACCCTAATGCAAGGAAAAGGCAAGATAAGTGGAGATAAGATGGAGAAGAGGCAAGAATAGCCTCGTAAGGTCATGGTGGAACAGATGGATTGTCCAATGAAAGGGAAAGATGGAAAGAAACAGACTGATGACAAAGAAGATGGAAGACCACATGATGAGAAGGTATCAGAGGAAAAGGGAAAGAAGGAAGAGGTAAAAGAGTGTGGATGGATTGAGGAAATCCATGAAGGGATTGTCAAGAATAAAGAAATTATGATAGGGGCAGTGTTGTGTCCCCTGTAGATAAAGAGAGACAAGGAGTAGACAAGCATTGTAGAAATAGTGACATTTAAATCAGAAGATATAGAGGTAAAGGGAGATTTGATTCAAAGTATAGATGCAAAGAACCCATGTAGGGGGCAAGAAAAAGATGACAAGAAAAAAGGTTTGATGCAGGTCATAAAAATGGAAGTTGCAAAGAGCCTAGATAAAAGGCTAGTGGAAGAATGTATGATAGTTGAGGATAAAGATAAGTGTGTGGAAAGCATGGTAGATGCAGTAAGTGGTCCACTAAAGGCACAAGAAGATAAAGAGCCTAAAAATACAGTGTTGGAAAAGAGTTCAGTGGAGGATAAAAGATCAAAGGATGTGATGCATCAAGTGGAATGGAAAAAAGAAAAGGAAAGGTCTGAGACAGAGTTTGTAGAAGATGCAATCACCAGGAAAGGTGAAATTGAAAATACAAAGTGTTTGAATGACTCAAAGATGGAAGAGACTAAGGAAGAGATGTTGATAAAGGTTGGCCAAGTGAAGGCTAGAGGAAAGGTGAGAGTGGGATCTCCAAATGAAATGGAGAAGAAAGAAAAATATGAGGCTAGGATAGTGGATGGTCCTAGATGGGTAAGAGTACTGATGTGGAAATTGTATGCAGTTGTGGCAATGGTTCCTAGATGGGAGAACCTGAAGCAGATGGTGAAGAGGATGGATAAGAGGAAAAGAGTGAAGGGAGTGCTTTATTACTTCCTTGTTTTCATGATCATGTTGATGGAGGTGAAGCCAAGGGTGAAAAATAAAAGAAGGATAGAGAGTGGAATGTTTGGAAGTAAGTGACACCATGGAACAAGTTAGGAGCAATTGGATGCAGCCATGGATGATAGGACATTGTAGGAAGGTGCAGGTTCAAGGTGATCAGTCAAGAGAGGAATTGTTTTGCAAGGACAAGGCCAAGCCTAAGGTGAAGATGAAGGAAAGAGGGAGCAATGGTAGGAACAATGAGGATCATCAGAGATTTGTTGTAGGTCAAGGTGTTGCAGAATTACAAGAGACTTTGAAAGCTTTCATGGCCGGATGTATGGTGCAGGAGCACCAAGGACAGCTAGGACAATTAGGTGGTCAAGTGATGATTTTTTTCTTCGTAATCATGAGTGTGATGTAATAAGGTCTCAAAAGACCATTAGGAAGTGTTTTGAGTCATGTTAGATTGATAGGTTTATGAAGTTGCCATGTCTTGGCAAATGTTGTCAATATGATGGAATGAAGCCTTCAATGGCATAAACATGAAAATACCTATAATATGGAAATGTAAAGGTCAAAGTAGTGTGATGAGGCCATCATAAGGCCATTAGAATAGGTTGAAAGTCAATTTTAGTGTCAAAAAGTGAAAAAATTGCAAAAAAAGAAAAAAAATGCAAAGTTGCACTAAAAAGGGAATTGAAAGGTCAAGTTGGTAAAGGGAAGTTGTAAGGTGGTTTTAGGCAGTTGTAGAGGTTGGAGTGCCTTTAAAAAATGCCATGTAAATGTTGGAGGGAGGTTGGCATGTGACTCCATTTGAAAATTTGAATGAAATCTTTTGCTGTTTCCACATTTTTCCCTATTTTTCTAAACTTTGTTGGCAATAAACAGTCTGTACAGTGAATATTGTGGCATGAAATGAATTGGGAATGATATTGGAGTGAGTCTACTATGATTTCCATCAGATTGGAGGCTTAACCATTTAGTTTTGTGGGTTTTAGAGTAGATTTTCAAAGACTGCATGTGTAACTCAGCAATTAAGGGTTTGAGAGTACAAAGAATGCAAGCTTGATCCATTCCACCTTTTGTAGGTATTGTAACTTGGTGGAATGGATCATAATAGGTAGGGTTAAATTTTTGGGGGTCTATTTTGTGTAGGTGTGTTTATTTGAGTGAGTAGGAGTGATGCCTAGGGCTAGAAAAGTCAAATTTCCTTGTGAATTTGAAGGCTAGATGGTGGGGTTTGTCAAAATGATGAAGAACTTGTTGATCTAATGAACTTTTAAGTTTGTGCAGGGTATTTGGAAGGTGTTTGATGATTTGTGGGGGTATGGAAAGGCTTGGGAATATGACTTTCAATAAACCCTTGGGTTTTAGCATGTAAAAGGAGGGTTTGCTGAGACAACACTTTAGAATGTTTGTGTCTAGGAACTAACCATGGATTTTGTTGTTTTAGAACATATCAAATGATTGTCCATTGGTTTGGAGTAAAAATAGAGTCTTTAAGAGGGACCTCCTTTGTAAAATGGGGCTAATCTAGTAGCCTTTGGGCAGGGTAACCTATTGAAACTCCATACTGTTGCAAGGAGATTGTTGTCACCTAGAATTGCACCCTGTGCAAAGTTTACAAGAAACTAAGCATTCTAGAGCAACGTGGGATCATCTCAAGGTTGTGGGTCACCTATAGCTGAAATGAACCTCTGGAGAAGGCCGACTTCCTTTGGGTATCACCTAAACTATTGTTTCTTTGAGAGGAAAGAGGGAAGAGATACATAAATTAAAGGACTACACTAGGGTGATACACCGAACTGGTGAGAAATCATGAAATGAACACAGGAAGAACATACACTTGAAGGCCTAATTGCTATTCTTAGAGCAACTTCTTTCAGACTTAATGCTTTAGTCCTAACAGGTTTGGCCCACATACACATCTCAAGAAGGAAAGATTAATCTCACAACTCTAAGATATGAATAAAGAATTATAAAACATAATTAAAGACTTGCATTGTTCAAAAGAAAGATACAGAAATGAGAATCAATACAAACATGAACACAAAATTCCAAGCTAAACTCTATGTTGTATTCAGGATTCCAGTTGAGTTATCGAAAAACATACATTGATTGAGAAAGGATTGAATAAAAATACTAACTCTTCAGAGTGTGTAATCAGAACTCTTTACAAAAGGTAAAAAATGCTTTATATCTGAGACTTTATGTATTTATAGAGACTTAAAAATATCCCCATTTAGAAAAGATCATCGGATCTTTTGATCAAATTAATCTTTGAGGCCCTCGTGTCCATGACGATGAAGAGTCATCTCGAGGAAGCCTTCATCAAATATCTTAAGCTCTTGCATTCATTAGATCCTATCATCATGTTCGGTTGACCCTGCCTTGGCTACATGGATATACGAGCCTCTGGTCACTAATAAGCCCTTCATCCTTTTAATGTTCTTAGTACCACAATTTACCTTTAGATTTCTTTGATTGGGTGAGTGAAAACCACCTGACCTCTTAGGTGAAGTCAAAACATTCCCCTATTGAACCATATCCCGGTGAGACACTAGATGTCTCAGATCTGATTAAAATCTATGACATCGAAGAGTCATGGAGCCATCGTTGAGAGCTCCCAGTGAGACCTAAAGATCATACCGATGCTACAGGAGCCATCGGTGAGACACCGTTTATCGCCAAGAGATCAGTGGGTTGACAAGTCACATGGAGATCCCTCTCTGTCGCTGAGACCACATGATATTGAGTAAGACATCCCCAGAAGCCGGTCAGTCTCTACATCGATAAGATTCATGTCAAGGAGACCTTCGCCGACGTCCTTAGAAGTAAATCCCGCCAGGATCCTTTTCTCCTCTTGGCCGAACGTTCCTATTTCGAGAAGAGCTTGTGCTGAAGGCACTTTAACTTTGGCAAACACACATTTTTTTTCACTCTGGTAAGACTCCCTGGTATCACTAAGACATCTCGTAGAACTCCCCCTCTTCCTGGAAAACTCTTTTTCATTCTAAAGGCTTCACTGCTCGGTGAGACTAATGCCAAAGTATGAACCCTCAGCCGACTCCTTTTCTTTCGGCCTGACTCCTACCAGTAGGGAAGAGGTCCCCTTGAGCTCCTTATGTTATGCCAAAAACCTCTATGTTCGATGAGACTCATGCCAAAGCTGCCTCATTTGATCTCTTCGGCGTGACCCCTATCCTTCGGCAAGACATCCTAGCGAAGCTATCTCCTTATGCCGATAAGACCCCTTGGTGCATGGTGGGGAAGACATAACCTTTCGTGACCCTTCCTGCAGAAGCCTTAAAATCTTCTTTGAAGGAACACATTGTGAAGTCGGTAAGACATTTAATGTCGGCATGACATTTTGGCGAAGTCCCATAGTTACACCGAGGATCACTGTTGTCGGCGAGACATCAAACCTTCGCTGGGACTTCTCACCAAGCGTTGTAGGTCTCCCCAAAGCCCGTGGTCGCCGAGAGTCGGTGAATGACAATTGAATGGGCTGTCGGCCGAGGAAATCCACGGTAAGAGTGCATTACGAACCCTCTCATTATAGCGATAGGCTCTGCAGGCTTGTTCGGCATGACAAAAACTAGGTCTCGGCTGACCCTAGTCGGGGATGGAAAGAACCAAGCTTGATCGATCGATTAGGCAATTAGAGAGGAATCTTACTTGACTTTCTCTTTGGATGATTTTCATGCCAAATCTTCCTAGGGTAGCTTCCCCCCTGAGTTCCCCATGACCTAGCAATAGATGTAGATTCTTTACCCTTGTGTGAATGTCCCACTAGCCTCTGAAGATTTAACATTTGATTATCTCACCTATTTTAACTATAGGTGAAATGGAGGCAACAATTCTAGTGACCTTGGCGAGATGTTTGCCTGCTAAACATGAGAACCAGTGACTAGGCTTATCCATTGGGCATGGAGTCATTAGAAAACTCAGAGAACAAATAAAACGTCAGTCGGCACATGGTTGCGATTTGCATGAGACTGATAGGACACAACAGGTTGTCAAAACGGCCGGATAGGGGAAACTAAAAGAGAAAATATAAACTGTATTGAAATAGCACTTATGGAAAACATAAAGCCTAAACTATTATGTACAATAGATAGACTTGTCAGATTTGAAAACAGGGCTTAAGGTGTATCCCATTGACTGGGATAGGAAGCACTTCACCTTCTGTTGTAGCTAGTTGATATGCATTGTGCTCCTTACAGTCTGTGATAATAAATGGACCAGTCCACATATTGTCGAACTTGGTGTGATGGCCTAGTCTACTTTTCAGAACATCCCATTTCAGCACGAGATCTCCCTCAAAAAAATTTCCTATAGCCTTCTTATCAAAATTCTTCTTTGTCTGGAGCTGATGATCCTCCAAAGTTTTCATTCCTCTGTCCCTTGATTCTTCAAGCTCCATGAGCTCTGCATACCTTACAGACATGGGGTCCTGCTCCTCAAACATCTCCAACTGGCAGACAATATCAAGAGTCGGAAGCTCCATGGATAGTGGCAATCTTGCCTCTTTACCATAGACCAACATATATGGCGAGTTACCAACAAACCTCTTAGGGGTCACTCTATTTGCCCAAAGTGCATTCTTTAAACTACTGGGCCAGGTCCTTTAGTTGTCCTCTATGGTTCTTTTAATAATTCTGATGAGGTTCTTATTTGTGCTCTCAGCTAGGCCATTACCTTGAGGGTAATAATTTGAAGATCTGCTCAAATGAATGTCATGGTTAATGGCCCATTCGGTTACCCTTAGACCCATGAATGCAAGGGCGTTATCGGATATGATGGAGTTAGGTACTCCAAACCTAGTGACTATATCTTCATAGAATTTCAACACTAAGGATTCCTTTGCTTCCTTCAATGCAACCACTTATGTCCACCTCGTAAAATAGTCAGTGGATGTAAGTACCCATTTGTGACCAACATTGGAAGGTGGATTTATTGGTCCAATAAAATTGATGCCCCATCTCATGAAGGGCTGCTCTACTTGAATTGGATGCAGGGGCATAGCAGGCAACCTTTCCTTTCCTGAAAATAGAGCACATTTGATGCACTTTTTTGACCAAGAATATGCATCTTTGAACAAGCTGGGCCAGTAGTAACCAGCTCTCATAACCTTCCAGGAAGTAGTTCTGGGAGCAAAGTGACCTCCTACAGCTCTATCATGAAACTCATGAAGCACTTTTTCAATTTGGTCCCTGTGAATGCATCTTAACAGGACACCATTCAGATCTTTCTTAAAAAAGAACATTGCCCATCAACACATATGGTATGGACTGCAGTCTAAAGTATCTTCTTTTGGCTCTATTTAGACCTAATGGGCATTGACCAGTTTGTAGAAATTGGGTCATATCCTAAACCCAAATAGTTATCCCCATGGGCACATCATCTTGAGCATTATGAGGTTCATTTGTATTGGCAAGCACAACATCCTTTTCTAGTTCACTTTCACTACTTGACCCTGAAGCAATCTGTTCACAAAGGCCTTTACCTCTAACTAGTTTGGTGATGCTAATATCTACATCGTACTCCATGACCTTAGTGATCCACCCTACTCTTTTTTCATTCAGATCCTTATTCAACCGAAATTCCTTCACACTTGAGTGTGCAACCAGAATATGAACCTTATTGTTTTGAAAGCAAAGGTTTAAATTTCTTCAGACTTCTAATCATAGAGAGAACATTTTTTTCAACAAATGTATACCTTTCTTCATAATCAACAAGTATTTGGCTAAAGAAGGCTATGGGTTGTTCCAAATTGTCATTATTCTTTTGAACCAGCATAGCAGAGATTGAAACACTACTACCAAAATCATATAAAAATAATTCTTTAGAGAAGTCTAGGTTTACCAATGTGAATGAGATGCTAATTACCTCCTTTATTTTCTCAAAGCTGCATGCTTTTCCCCAGCACAGCCAATTAGAAGAGGCGCATTATTCTTTAACGCGGACATTTAGAGGTTATGCTTGGGTTAGCCATATAGGAATAGACCTCAACCAAGAAAGTTAGTCTGTCCCGAAGCTTTGTAGGCCCCTCTTGTGATTGACAGACAACTCAAGTATGGCTCTGACTCTTTCAGGGTCAATAGTGATTCCTTGCTTTGACACTATGTGTCCTAATAATTTCCCTTCATGAACAACAAATATACTCTTCTTTGGATTGAGAGAGATACCAAACTCTCTACATTTTTCAAAAACTTGCCTAAAGATTGGCAATAGGGAATGTTTAGTAGCATTGCTTAGAATAAATTTGTGATGTATCGTTAAAATGATATAATATTGTTGATCAAACTTTGAAACGCCATGTCCATGGCTCTCTGAAACGTGGCACCAACATTGGACAAACCAAAATGCATCCTTTTGTATGCCATGGTGCCCCATTTAGTTGTAAAAGCAGTCTTAAACTGATCTTCCTCTTTAACCAGCACCTGATTATATCCTGAAAAACCATCTAGTAAGGAAAACCTTTCAGAACCAGCAACCTCTTGTAAGATTTGTTCCATGGAGGGCAATGGGTAGTGGTCTTTTAGAGAGGATCGGTTAAGATCCTTGAAGTCTACACAGAGCCTTATCTCACCACTTTTCTTTCTAACCGGTACAAGATTAGAAACCCATGAAGTGTGCTTGATAGGGAAGACGATACCCCCCTCAGCTAGTTTAGTTAGCTCCTTAATCATTAGGGGCTCAAGTTTAGGATTCAAGGGCCTTTGTTTCTGCCTTATTGGCTTGGCGTTAGGTTCTAATTCAATTGTATGCTGAGCAATATGGGGATCAAATCCTTTCAAATCTAAATACTCCCAAGCAAAGACATCATGAAACTCTTGGCACAAAGCAACAAAAGCTTGTCTATCTTCAGGTGCACAAAGTTTTCCTATCTTAAGAAGTTTACCTTTGAAAATCTCCAGCTCTTCATAGTGTTCTTCTTTGATTTGCAAGCCAGCTCTACCCTTTTTGAGCTGATCATCGGTACTGAAAATTGACTCTAAGGTAACCAAGCCTTTGGGTAATTTATTTGTCTTTAGCTGTATGACTTGATCACCATATTGCTGCTTGAGTTTTGCTTGATTCACCGTGGAGAACTGATCTTCTTCGAGCAAGAAGGAAAGGATCTGCTCATCACTATCAAAGACTTGCCAATGAATGTTGTTGTCAGGAATTGAGGGTCTGACTACAACCTTCACATACTGCTGCACCTTCTCTTTTCTGATGTCATTTGGAATATCAAACTGTGCTCGAATGGCTGCAAGCCTGTCAACATGCTTGTTCTGATTTCTTGGGATAGACACTAAATTAAAGGCATCAAAAACTTCGAGCATGTTCCACACTCTATTTCTATAAGACTTTAATGTGTCATTCTTGGCGACATTCAGGCCCCTTACTTGATTAACAATTAGTTCGCTGTCCCCATGGACTTTCAAGTTGGTTATTCCTCTCTTTCTTTCCCACTCTAGACCTTGAACAAGGCCTTCATACTCAGCAGTGTTATTGGAGCATGCAAAAGCAAAACAGAATGCAGAGTAGTACCTATCACCTTGTGGAGAAATCAACATTGCACCTCCTCCTGCTCCATTTTTACTTCTAGAACCATCAAAGAACATCTCCCAAAGTCCATCAAGTGGTTGCAACAACTGATCCGCATCTTTCTCCAAGTTTGGAATCTCTCTATCAGGCTCAAGAATGACATAGTTGCCCATACCAGCATCTTGAATAAGGTCTTCAAGACTGTCCGATACATTTTCAACCGCCCATTCATGCAGTAGCACGTCAGGAACAACTTCTGATTGGAGTTCTTGAGCAGCAGCTAGTTCATTGTCAGTAAAAGCAACACAATTTGTGTCTGCAGCAATAGGAACAACATTAAAGGGACTTGGGTTATATGGCTCAATGTGATATTTGGCCAATCTTTTAGACTTGATGGTAACCTTAGTCCCATATCTTGTTCTAAAAAGCATATGTGACAAATTAGCCGATACATAACCACCTATCTTGGCTGTAAAATCTCTAGATAAACACAAGGAAAAGAAAGGTGGAAGGTCTATGACACACATGTCTTGAGGGACTGAAAAGTTTGGACAAGCATGGAGAGTGAGGTTTAAATTCTTGACAATACCCAAAGTGTTAACCGAAGTGCCATCCAATTGAATCACTCCCTTTTCTAAAGGCTGGTATTTTAGTCCAAGTTTGTCAGCAATCTGTTTTGGCATGATGGAGTTGCTAGCTCCACTATCTACCATACAGTTGTAGACTAATTTATCACCAATAATCACTGACATGTAGAAAGGAGGTGGTTTAACTCTTTTCTCATTCTCTATGCAAGGCTGCTGATCATTTCCCTGAGAATCATTTGTTAACACAACTCTAACCTGACCTATTGGGAGCTCAGATTCATCAGACATTTTCAAACTTGATAGGGCTGATTGTAACATATCCTTTTGATCGGGGATGACTAGAGAATCCCACATAGACATGGTTACATTTGTCCTTTTCATAGTATCAAGAATGTTAAAAGGTACAACTAGGTTTACTTTATTGTGTACCTTTACACCAGTGTGATCAGCTTGTAAGCGTGGCTGCTCTATAACTGGGAGTTGCTGATTTCCTTGCAAAACACTAGCCACTCAAGAGGTAGATGGTTCCACAGCTGCCACCCTTCCTCTATCAGCTACTTGGTCAAGCTCAAATGCTCTCTTTTTGGCCCTGGTATTAGCTACAACTGGAGAGCTATCCTCATTCAACCCACAGAATTCTTGACCTTGCCAATTAAGCAGGGTTGTATCATTGCTTAATTGGTCCTGATGTTGTGAAGATGCATCATTGCATGCACTTTGCTGTGAACCTGAAGCATTTTGTACCATCAGTGCTTGATTGATGAGTCCATTTGAACAAGTGGCTTGATTATGAGGCTAGTTACAAGGGTAGCACCATTCATAATCAGCTGCTAAGTTGTTTTGAGTGGGAACTAGGTCCCTTGCTGCACTAATAGGTGCTGGGGCATAGGCCTGAAAAGGCCTTGTGTTCACACTCTGTCTTGGGCCCTGATAACTGCCCTGATACTGCTGTCTATTCCCTTGGAATTGCTACTGCTGACCTTGAAAAGGATGACTTGAGGCCTGATTTTGCTGTTGATAAGGTCTGGAATAGGTTTGTTGCTTTTCCAAATTCATCAACTTGTTACCAAAAGTCTGTAAAAGACTTTTGATCTCTTGTAATTCATTTGATGAGCTTGAAGCCACACTTTCCTGCTTGTCAATGGTTTGAACAACAGTTGGTAGCGTTGGTACAACTGGTAGAGGTGTGAAAGGAGGTATTTGCAAGGGGATGTTTGAATGAATTTCTGGAAAAATTGGCATTGGTGGCCTAGGAGCAATCTTACCAGCTTGTATTAAGCTATTTTCAGCTCTGATGGCTACTTCAAAGGCATCTGGTAAAGACACTCCTCCCATTGACTATATCATGACAGCTATATCGCTGTTCAGAGCTCTCAAAAAGTATAGGAATGCATACTCTGGAGGTGGCCTCACCGTTGCAGGGATTCTATCCCAAGTCCTTTGAAATATGAAGTTGAAGTTGTTCATCTGCTCTTGGGGAGCCCTCTTGATTGTAGTCAATTGCTCCAGTAGAGACAAGTTTTCAGACCTGTCTTGGAATTGCTTGTGCAATTTTTCTCCAAAATCGTCCCATGTTGCAATCGAATTGACTGGTAGGCTCCTATACCACTGTACAGCTCTTCCCTTTAGTGAAGCAGCTAGCAATCTCACTGCAGCGTCCTCTTCGGTTATGTGGTGGACTCCACAAAATGAAGCCACATCTCTCAAATGTTCAATTGGAGTAGTTTGATCTTCTCCCGCGAAAGTTGGCAAACTCTTCAAGGCTGCCATTGGGATAGCATTGTGTTGTAACAGATTCAAGGGACTCCCTCTATTGAAAGCAATGAAGGGTTGATTCCTTGGAGCGGCCATTGAAGGTATCTGAGGTGGATTTGTTGATGCAATGAAATGAGACCTTACAGGTGGAGGAGTGGACAGAGTTCTTCTAGAAGGGATGATTGTTGTTCTCGGCCTTTCCTCAACTCTGGCTTGTCTTCTTGGTGGTGACAACTGCAAGTATTCAAAAGGGCCTGAGCTGCTTCTTGTTCGAACTCTTTTCATATACTATGGAAGGCGTGGATTTTTGGAGTTCCTCCTCTTTGTGGAGTTGCCAGGTATGCAAAAGGATTGTACAAAGTATTATAATTCATTGGATGCATACCAAACCAGCAGTTAAAACAAATTCCTGTCCCATCGGGTGTGCCAGAAACTGTTGTCACCTAGAATCACACCCTGTGCAAAGTTTGACAAAAAACTGAGCATTCTAGAGCAACATAGGATCATCTCAAGGCTGTGGGTCACCTATAGCTGAAATGAACCTCCGGAGAAGGCCGACTTCCTTTGGGTATCACCTAAACTATTGTTTCTTTGAGAGAAAAGAGGGAAGAGATACATAAATTAAAGGACTACA